>VZTG01004788.1:0-74314 GCA_013397845.1 Melanocharis versteri
AGGGATGGCTCTGCTGTGAGGAGAGGCAGCACACCAGATGTTGGGAAGACAAGCTCCCACTCCCCGTCGGATGGCGTTAAAACACGTATGTTCCTTACAGCCACAGTTCCTTACAGTGAGTTATCAGCTGCCATAGACATTACTAAAGCAGGCTTGATTTCTGAGCAGTCTGGCACCCTGAACAGGGCTGTGAGTGGAAGATCCTGTCTCAGTGCTGGTGCTTTGGGGCCACACAACCCCTTCCTTGGACCTTTGGGGTTTCCTCTTTCTTTCTTTCTTTTGGCTGATGTTGGGGCCTGAGCAGACATGGCAAGTCTTGCCTCAGAGCATTAGTGCTTCTCATCCCCTCCCAGGGATCCCCTGCCCTGCACTCCCTCCCCACCAGTGTTCCCTCCAGACAGTTCTTCATGCAGATGAGAGAGCCAGTGACTTGCTGGCAGGTGAGCACAGGGACGTTTTTGTGGCTTTATTTGTTGTTGCCGTGTAGAGATCACATTAAATTTCCCTGGCTCAGCACTTCTGGCATTTAGAGTAACCTGCTGAGAAGAAAGGCAGGTTGTTGGTCAGTCACTGAGCAGGGCAGGGATGGGGCAGGGCACAGGTCAGCTGCAGGCAGGGCAGCTCTTGCAGCTCTCAGGAGTCCCTAAGTGTCTGCTGCTGGTGGCAGAGGGACCCAGATCCAGGAGACCTCTTACTGCTAGGTGTCTCTGCCTTTTTGACTCCACCCAGCGAGCTCACATGTGTGCTGATGGATGAAGTGTCTGCACATGGTCAGTGGGTGAGGGCAGAGTGCCTTCAGTCACGCATGGCTGGTCTGCAGCTTCTGCTGTGACGTAACAGCTCATGTGTGATGGATGGGTGCAAGGAGAATCCATATCTGGGGAAAAGGAGAGGGAAGGGCATCCTTGCTGTGCCACTTTAGATGTTTCCACTCTTTAAAACTGTTCTAACTGGGCAAACCAGTGTGACAGAGCCAGGCAGTTACCACTCAGGCAAAGGAAGAGATCTGTGGGTATCTGTCCAGCTGTGCTGCAGGAACGTTCACCAGCCACGTGTCTCCACTGTTAGTGCCAACACAGCAGCAGTTGGGTTTCACAGCTGCCTGCGCATGTGGGCTGAGCCATTTGTCCATTCCAAAGCCTGAGCTCTTCCAGGGTCATCACTTCCCAGGGTGCAGCCTCCTCTCTGGAAGCTCACAATTCAATTATAGGTCCCAATTGACCACTGCTTTCAAGATCTGTCTGCTAGACAGCTTTTAATCCATTAAATGTGTGTGTGTTTTTAACATTCTAATGCTGTTTGGTACGGAGTCAAATGCCATACAAAATTTTAAGTGCCTTCCAAATATGTGGCCTTTGTCAACCAGAATTTGAACCCCCTGAAGGAATGAAATCAGGTTTGCTTGATAAGAGCTATTTCCCTTGGAACCAGGTTGGTGAGCATTAAATGCATTAAAACATCCTTTAATTCTGTATTAATTGAATCTCATGTCAATTTTTCCACTGCTTTGCCCCGGACTGATGTTAGACCAGTCAGGCCAACATGAAAGAATGAAGGGTTTGTTCTGCTTGACCTATTTGGGTATTGATTAAGAGAAGAATTATACAGAACTTGTGTATTACATCCTGCAAATGATCAACATGTGCATTGTTACCTCTGTGTTTGAAATAAAAGTCTGTAAAATTGGGTAGGTGACAAAACCTGGACATGACTGGAACCAGTGGTTGGGATGCTGTGTCCCTGGGGGTGGGGGGGGAGTTGGTAGTGAAATGGCATTTGGGCTGGACTTGGTGGGAGATGTGTCAGCCAAATACGTCAGGTACAGCAAGGCTGATAACATGACTGTAGTTTCGACCTGAGTCATCAGGAGAACAAAAAGAGTGAGAATTTTTTACTTTATCAAGTAATATAGTAGAAGAAGACAGCAGAGAAGCCTGCAAGTTTCCTTAATCCCGGAAAAAACTGTGGAGGTTTTTTTTTTTATATTTAAACATTCTTGCTTCAAGCTTAAGAGTGTTCTTATTTGGGAATCTGTTTCCAGTTATTTGCAATGTGCTAATTACCCAGTGGCAGAACCTAAGTGGGTGTAAATTGTCATATCTCTGCTGACTTCAGTGGAACTGTGGCAATTTGCACTTCAGGAGGATCTGTTGCCTAGATTCTTGCCAAATTTGAAATCCCTTTGCTCTAACTTGGCTGGGGAGCCTCGGGCTCGAGGGAATACAGAAGAAAACAAGCATTTTGCAGGGCTTAAAATCTTGCTCGTCTCATTGATTTGTTGGTGTTCATGTTTGTTATTCAACCCGCCGCGGAACGTAATGGATACTTGAGCCATCTCACTGATGAGAAAGGAATCCTGCCTCACATCGCGCCGTTGCCTTGGAAACGACTGCGGCGGTTCCCACGCGGGCTCCCCGCGGGCTGGGGGCACCCGGGATAATTCGGCGCAGAGCCGGCAGCCGCACGCACAGCCCTCCAGGCAGGAGCCTTTTGTCACACCGCTGCCGTGACCTGCATCTGGCCAGGACCTCGGAGCAGTGGCCATGTGGCTGGGGGTGGCCAAAACCGCCTCCTCCCCAGTGCCCGTGGTTTGCCAGACTGCTCACCCCTCCTTCCAGAGCTTGGGATAAGCCTCGGGGTGTGCGGGGGGCTGTGTGTGTGTAAATCGCTGGTGGGGGATTCCAGGCAGCAGGGCATAAATACAGATCTTGTTGGCCATCGAGCATCGTGACGGTTCCTGCTGTAATGGCCGCTTAATTGATTAATCCTAATATAGAAGATTCATGCTGTTATCTGCCTCCACGTCTTTTTCAGCTCAGTGTCATCTTGGAAGACAACAGAAATGGCTCTTGCATGGATGAGAGCCATGGAGAATGTGGTGACGATGGCAGAGCCTTGAAGGCGTCAGCGTTGGGCATTTGTTTGAGTCAGTGGTTTAGGTGATGCAGCCCTTTCTGCATCTCTTTTACTGCCTGCACATACGTGGCAGAGAGCTTAATAATCCTCCCGCGAACGGGCTGACCTTCTTAAAGGAGATAAATCCACAGGCATTGAGAGATTTTTCCAGAATCTTATTTATAGACCATCTGCTTGTATGTCTTATCCCTTTCCCCTTCAGGGGAGTTTGAAGACTGTGAGACCCCATTTCCAGCTGAAAGGGGGCAAAGACTGGGGTGTGGGAAGCAGACTGGGCTGCAGAGATGGCCTCTTGCCAGCAGCCTTGCACTGACCCTCCCTGCCCATCGTGTGTTTATGAGCTACTAAGTGTTAAGGTAAATACAAGCATTGATTTCATAAACAGGTGTAATGGACCAGGTAGCAGATTTTTATGTACTTTGGGCCTAATTCATTAACATTTTGCCTGTATAGGCGTATCGTTATCTTTATGTGGCTCCTCTGGTTGGCCATATGGGTTTGTTGGCTGCATAGTATTTTTCAGCAAGGATACAGCAAACTTGCCATCTGGGTGATGTTTGCCTGACTACTTGAAATAGTTTGGGGTTTTTTTTAAAATATGGATGTGAGAAGTCTCTGTTATCCAGGATTTTACCACGGGTTGTGCAGAATTTGCCCCTCTCAGTGCTGATGCCCAGAACAGCACAGGGTGTGAGGAGCTGGCTGGGGGCCTGTGAACAACCTCTCCATGCTGGGCAGAGTCACCTCTGTCCTGTTCTATGCTCAGCTCTGCAGGAGTGGGGGAGGTGGCTGGGGAGCTCATGGAAAAAAACTGTTTCTTTGCAAACATAGTTGATATTCCAATAATACAGGTGTATTTTATTGCACCGCTCCTGTATTGGTGCATTCCATAAAGTTGATTTATGGATGCAGAGATGACGGCAACTGAACTGCAGGAGCCATTGGCATAGGGGGGTTGTACTGGAGTATGGCTCAGCTGTTGAGCTGGGATGATGCTCCTCATGCTGAGGGATTGTCACCTGGGAGGTCGTTTCCCAGGAAAGGAAGGATGTGCCTGCTCTTGGTGACAGGACACTGACCAGTGTGGCCAGGGAGCCTGGTGAGCACCACAGCTCTGGTCAGTGTGGCTCTCCTTGCCTCCCTGGTAGGAAAAGAGGGAATGTGCCATACTGCATTACTGAGCAGCATCTGGAAAATTGCCCTTAGGCCTTGCATTCCTGTTTGTAACCTTTGTAAAAGTACTATTTCCCATTGCTACCTGGGTTTTATAATGTCAATATCCTAAGCTCTGCCTCCCAGTATTGCATCGTGCATATGGTGCTGCCTTCTCCATCCCCTGGAGCACATCTGCTTTCTAAGCGGGCTTTCAAAAATTGTTTTCAAAAAAAAGAATTCATGGTAGACTTTGCTGTTGGCAGGGGAAGAAGTTTTTATCACGGTCTGGAGCAAAATGCACAACAGATCTGTAACTGAAGTTCACCTTTAGCATTCCAGGTTGTTCTGGCTCTGATGGAAAGCCGTTGTGGCGGATCATTATCTGCAGATATTCCTCTCCTTTGGGACTCTCCCATGCACAGAGCCATTGCAGTGGTGGTTAAAGGAGTGGTTTGAGGTGCTGTGAGGCAGTCAGCTCCCCCAGTGCTCCAGCTCTTGTGGTGCTCCTGTCTCCAGACCTTCCCTCCTCCTCGGGAAACACGAGTTCCCTACTATTCATTTTTCAGATTTTATCCCATCTAATGCTTCACTGTCACCTGGCTTTTCCTCCGTGAAGTGCACAATTAAGCAGCTGCATTTAGATTATGGAAGTGATTGCCCCAAAACGTGTGTAGCCCAAATGTGCAGTTCCTGCTCAGCGTTGTACCTCAGTAAATGCAACAGATCTGCAGTCAGTCCTACAGTGCCACTGGCAGGGATCGGATTCAGTGGAGTTGTTCTGGAATTTAGGGAAACTAATACAAATCATGTATAACACTCTTAGCTGGAATACCAAGTCCTCGCATCTTACATTTTGACATGTCTATTATGTATATGCAAATTCAGTCTTTTCTGCGGAATTTCCTTGGAGATAAACGTTTTATTAGTTAAGGAAGAGGACACAATACGTTAATGGAAGATAATGAACTTGTGGCTTGTGACTGGGAATACAGCAGTGAGAGAGAGATTAGCTTTTACATCACTTTTATTCTCTGAGGTGTGTTCTGATTTCCCTCTGCCCAGCCTAGGGATGTCCTGCTTGCCGGCCAGGTAAGGCCACGCTCAGTTAAATTTCCTGTGTTTACCAACACTTTGCACACTGGAGGATCTTTCCAGCTAAAACTGGTGTCTCATCAGTCGATTCAGGGTGCCTTGCACACACTGTTGAATGTTATTTGGAGTTCCTTAGCCTCAGACAGCGTGTACTAATGGCTCTTATGGCATGTGCAGTCCTTTGGGTGCTTCAGAGAGGGAATAACAGCAGCAGTGGGGCATGATGGGGCCATGAGCAGGGTGGCACTGTGTCATTTACAACTCTATATACAATGGAGGAGGGCAGTGTTCAGGGGACATTGGTGCAGAGCAGAACAGAAAATGACAGGTCGGATCAGGAAAATGGGCTGTTTTATGAGCAGAAATAAAAAGCTTGTTTAATCTGGCAAAACCAGGGCTGGGAAGTGATGCAGTTGTTCCATCTACAAATGTCAAAGAAATAAAATGGGGAGGTGAAAATCACATAAAGTAGGGGCTGGCGTTGGCACAGGAATGACCAGAGCAAGAGCGGCTGCAGGTAAATGCACATTCAAGACTGTCCCTGCTTGTTTTGGAGCCTTGAGTCTTTGTCCAAGCCTTCTCTCAGGAGCCAGGTGCCAGCTGCAGGGCTCATGAGGACAGAAGCAGGTGGGAGCCCAGCACTGAGGATGTCCGTGGTGTTCACACTGCGCTCGGTGGCCTGGAGTCGTTGGTGCTGCTGAACGCCACGTCAGAGCTGCTCTGGGCAGGAGTCGTCCTTTTTCTTCTTACTGTACTTCTTTTTCTTTCTCCTCTCCAGGATATAATTAGGGTTTTGTTGTGTGCTAGGATGGGCTGAAATGTTATTTGAGGTCAAGCCTCGCGGCAGAGTTATCATAGGACCCTGGGAAAGCCCCACCTCATTCTGAAGCATCAGGATCCTACTCATGGAACTCCGAACACCACTGTGCTGTGCAAATACCTGTCTGCATTATTCTCCAAGCGACTCCATTTCACATGCTGCTGCTGTCATTGTGATGAATCGTTTCACATACAGCTTTGGGATGATGACTTCTAAATTTAGGGCTTGGCTTCATGGAGCCTCCCTGGCTGTGGGTGTATGACAAAGAGCAGTTCTGCTCGTGGGTGCCAGCAGCAGAGCTGGATGGCTGGCGCTGCCATGTGCTCGTCCCCCTCACACAGCTGAGCTTTGGCTCGTGTTTAAATAAACACTGTGCAGTTGTATAAACGGGGATAACACGTACTTCATTGGCAAGCCCAATCTTGCAAAGTCAGCACCTTCTGCAACTGAAAATGCCTCTTTCTGTATGTTAAGAGAAAAGAGAATGACGAGGATGATCACAACAAAATACACAACCTGCAGAAAAAAAGCACTTTCCTAAAGCTGCCTGTGCCGTTGTGCAAGCACAGGACTTTGGGTGGGTTGCGTTGTGCTTGGAAAGTTTTAGTGGTCTGAGGACCCTTCAAATACTTTGTTTCCTTGCACCATTTATTGTGTGTCTTTAAAGTTACCTGAAAGGAGTTTTACATTTCAAACTCGGTTTGTGCCGTTGGCAGTAATAGTAATGGAATTAATAATTATGTTTGTGTAGAATTAATAATCACATTTTAATACAATTTTCATTTGCAAAGTGCATTACAGCTGGTCTGTAATTAATTGCGTACCTGTAGTGGCACTGAGCTGTATCAGAGATGCCACAGTGAGATCATTAGAGGAGTGCATCAGTTTTTAGGGGCTCTGTTTCATTCTCACTCACTGGAACAGCCGGTTTGGTGCAGAACTTGCTTAGGGCTATGCATCTTTCCAGTTGCTCATGCTTTTGCTGCTTTTGTGCTTAACCAGTTTTTCCCTTCGTTATGTGTATATATCCACTTGCTCAGTGTCTGGATGATGCTCAGACACTCCTCACTCAGAGGATGGTTCCTCTGACCTTCTTAGTTTGTTACTTTTTGAACTGCACTCATTGTAGATGTATTTAGTGACAAGGTAAACAGTGAAGTTAGCAGGCTCCAGTGAACTGCACCTTCATTTGCTTTAGGTAGTAGAAGATCGTTTCAGTGGCAGAAAATAAGACCTGTGGTCCACCAAAAGTCACGTGGGACCATGCCATGTGCCAAGCCTGGAGTCTGCAGCAGCTCCTCTGACACACGGGGAGATGAGTGCTGCCCCATGCAGCACAGGCAGCAGCCACAGAGTAGAGACCTCTTCCCACCCAGGATTTGGCTGTTTTCTCCTCTATAGTCATAAAACAGTTTCAGTATTTCGTAAGAAGTCTGTCCACTTAAAATAAAGTAATTGATACAAGCAATTTCAGTCCCCTTTAATATAACAGATCTCAAGTGTGAAACATCCTTACTTAATGATCAGCATAAAATAAAAGTCTCTTTTTAATGTAAGTTCTCAGTTAATTTTACAGTTTGGTTGAAGTGAAAATATCATTAAACAGGGTAGCATTAAACTTTATACTTACTGGGCCTCCCCTACTCTGCAAGGGAGAGGTGAGTTGGTGTCTTGACAGTCACGGTCAGATCCAGCTTAGCCAGGGTCCATCCCTCTCTTTTCCTTGACGTCATTAGAGATACACCTTTTTATTACAAACTAAACTTGCAAGCGAACCTTGACATAAAGCGACGATATTTTCCTTTTATAAAGCATACGCTGGCATGGTGAAGTGGCATCCCTCATATTAAACAGGTAATGGCTAATCTGTGAGGGGCGCGCACTGAATTTAAACACCAAAAGGCTTTGAAGGTCACCTTTGCTAACGTTATGTTCAGCTGTCCTGTTCATTTGGGTTCTGAGCTGGCACGAGCCCTCGGTGCTGGTCCGAAGGCTGTGCGGGCGGCAGAGGAGGAGGATGAGCGAGCTGCCGGGAGGAAGCACCCGCAGCGCCTCAGCAGTGGTTCAGCACCCGCCTGCAAGGAGCTTTGAAGGGTACGGGAGTGCGCAGCTTTGTGCTGCTGACAAAGGACAGGGGATGTGGTTTCGGCTTCTCCTCCCACTGCCTTCCCGTCCTTCCATTAAGTGCGGGTTTGATTGATTCTGTAGTGAGCCAGGCAGGAGCGCGCTCCCTTCCCCGAGGCAAGGCTCGTAAACGATCACATTTACGCTTTTTAAACCCAAACCATGCTCTAACCTAGGCTTTATCAAAATGCAACATTGCCACCGATGAGCTTTGAAAAATAATTTTTCGATTTAAAAGAGGGTTAATGCTGGAAAAGAAAATATAATAAGGAAAGAAACTGTTGTTTGCTTGAACTGCGGGAGACACAGTTGTTAGAGAAAGAAACATGAAACATTCTCTGGTAATTTGGAGAAATACAGGAGCTCTGGGAGTCAAAAAGTCCAGCTTCAGGAAGGTAGGCGCACTCCATCCTCTTTCCAGAGCCATCATCCATGAGCTCTGCAGTGACCATGGGCTCCTTTCAGGGGCAGATTTGCTCTTCAGGATCGTCTTTGTGTTCGTTTCAGACTCTTTATCCAATTCAGTTAAACATCCCTTTGAGATCTGTGTGTGGCAGAGAAAAGTTCTGTCGAAAAGGAGCCTCTCAGTCCTAAGGGTAAACTTTCAACCAGAAGTAGGATTTGCTGTTGGTGGATTTGGAGGGACTGAAGGTTTTTAAATGTGTTTGTCTGTGCTCCTGTTGTGGAACTTGGAACCTGTTGGCTGTGGGAGTTTGTGATTATTGTGGTTTTTGGGCAGTTCCCTCCTTGGAGCTGCCCTTCAGCACGTGGGTAGGATCCAGTCAGTGTTTTGGGGTAGCCTGAGTCATTTCTCTGTGGAATTTGTGGTGTACTGGGACATGGTGGTGACAGAGCTGCTTATGGTGCCTGGGAGAACAGCCCTGTCCTTCTCCCTGCCTGCTCTCACCTTAACGAGCCGATGTCTTCATTAGCCGCCCTGCTGGTAATCTGCTGCTGATGAAGATTAATAGGGAAAATATTTTCTGAACACTCCTGCCTGCATTTTCATTAATCTGTGCTTGGAGAATTAATCTTGTGGAGTGACCTGCAAAAGGTGTTAATTGCCATTTCAGAGGAGGATTTATCAAAAGTTTGAGGAGGTGCTGCAGCCACTGCACAGCAGTGGCAGGATTTCCAGAGGGACTGTCCCTGTCCTTCAGACCCCTGAGCTTAATGCAACTAAAACCAGTTGTTTTCAAAAGCTCTTTGGGGCAAAGTGCAGCCTTGGCTCTGGTGAGGGCCGAGTTCCTACCCTTTCAGGTTCAGCATGGAATTAGAGAAGAAGGAACAGGTGAATAATTGAATTAATGTCCATCCTTAATACCGTATCATTATTTCTGAAGACTGCTCAGATGAGCAAGTTTTGTTGGTTTTGTGTTTTTTTACGGTTACCAATTATGAAATTTGGCATGAAAATGAAGCTGTGTGTTACATGAGTAGCTTTGGTGTGATGATGATTTATTGTCCACTTTTCCTTATGAAAGCCACTTGGTAAATTCCTTGTGATTTGTAAACGTACAGGCAGTGTATTGGATAGAGATGATGGATTGTGTGGCCGAGGGAACAGATTTCTGCCTGCCCGTGGGACTCATTTCTAATGACAGTTTTGTGGTGTCAGTGGGAGGCTGGGAAGCAAGCAGCCCAGAATTTTCTGTTTTCTTCTGCTTTTCCTTGAATCTTGAACTTGGTTTCAATGACTAGAGAAAATCTGTCTTTTCAATTTTGTGCTGCAGCCAGTGCTCAGTCTCAGGAAAGCATTTTTTCTTGGCAGTGAACAAGCACATGAGTGTCTGTCTGCACCTTTCTCCCAAATGCTGAAAAACTTCTGCTTGCAAAAATGAAACAAACACTGTTTAAATTGACACTGTGTCACTGCGAATCTTCTTGTGATCTGTCAGCACCCTGAACCTCTGGACACTGTGAGTTAGCCGTGAGAGCATTGATCTCCTTTTGAGGTGGATTCAGTCAGTGAACATTTTAGAAAGTGTTTCAAGTTTCCATGTATGGGTCCAGGTTTTGTAAGAGGGGACTCCTTTCAGGGGATGGCATTTCACCATTTCAGTCTTGAAAAAAGCTGAAATAGTCAGTCATTTCTTGTTCAAATTACATTTCAGCTCTTGCTCAGTACCATTCTCCAGCAGTTCTCTTTCCTGAGCCAGCTGTGTCCTTCCCTGCAGAAGGACAGAGGATTTCCAAGATGTTGTTTTCTACAGGAGCAGGGGATGGGGCTCAGAGCCATGGTTCCACACCCCAGACATGCCCCTGCTGCTTTGAGGCAAAACCATCTTTTCTGTTGACATCAGCAAAGCTACACTTTATACTCGCAGTCAAGGAAAAAACTGTTTGGGTTGAGCAAAATGCTGCTCTGCCATTGCCAGTAAAACACCCGGAAACCAGGAGGATGGAGAGAACAGATCTAACAACATAAAGCGTGGAATTCTCTCTTATGAGTCTCATGATCTTTCCAATCACTGTCAGCCTTGAAGAAATGTTGTGAATGCTCTAATTGGCTGTGATGGGGAAGACGGAAGATTCCCTCTGCATGAGAAGAGGTGATGTACTAAAAATGATTCAGCGTTCTGTTTTGTCATATAGCTCATCAGCGCTGTCTTGCTTTTATTGAGAAAATATGCAGAAAGCACTTTAGAAGCAAAACTGTTGAACCTGCCAGCTAATCACTTGACTTTCATTTGTCAATGCTCTGTGACTGCCAGGTCCCCTTCTCTGTGTGCAGAGGCTGTGGGACGGTGGGACCCTGCAGCTGGAGGAGGCTGTGCTGGAGCCAGGCACTGCCCTGCTGCCACCATCACTCTGCACAGTGAGGCCTGGGTGACCTCCAGTGATGCAGACGTGGGAGACTTTTCAACCCTCTTCACCTGCTAAAGAACTTGCAATTTCACTCATGTCCTTTGTGAGCGTTTTCAGCTTCTTAGCTAAAGAGTACAAAAGGTTGGAGGGGGATGCGTGAGGTCCCATTAAGATTCATTTGTGTGGAGCCTTGCATCTAATTAATCTGCAGAGTCCCCCAAGTCTGTTATTAGATGCTGGTGACGAGTCAGTTAAAGCAAGAGTGAATCCCTGTGGGTCAGTTTGTGTGCAGGAGATGTGGCAGGTGACGTCCCCAGGGGCTGCACCTTCGCAGTGGTGTCTGGGCACTGTGCTTGCAGCTGGGGAGGTGCAGGAGCAGGTACAGGGTCCTGGCACAGTGGAGTCAGAGGTCTTGGGGCCAGGTGGTAGCTGGTGTTCTGTACGTGGCAGGACTCCAGGTGTCTCTTGGAGGACAGTCCACGCAGAGGAGCACAGGGACAGCTCCTGGCAGGGCAGCCCTGTAGCCTTTCTGCCCCAGGCAGAGTGACGCAAAAGGCAGGAGGAGTGGGATGGTCCAGACCCAAGGTCCATGATGCCACCGCCCCTGGTCCCATTCCTGAAAGAATGCAAATAACTTGTTGGCAGTGTGTGGACAGATCCTTTTTGGACAGCTGTACTTTGAATGCCAGTGATCAAAATCACTATTATTTTACAAGAAGAAAATTTGCTCTTAGCTTGCCGTCTCTGCTTCTACCCTCCAGAACGTCTCAGGGCATATGGGAGATATTTGCTTTTGTGTTTGGAGTTGTATTTTCCTTCCTCAGCTGTCCAAGTGACATAACTGTTAAATAGCCCTGAAGGGCTCTTCAGAAGGCAAAGTCCCAGCGATAATGTCACTTCAGGTAAATCCCAGTGATAATGTCACCTCAGGCAGGCACCAGGAAGGGTTCTGAGGTTCAGGCACTGTTCATATGGGGAGTACCTCGATCTTGTGTATCTTGGCATAGCAGACCTCTTCCAATGTTCATTATGTGTCACGAAAATGAGCTTTCCCTTCTCTGATAAAAAATTAATGCAAGTAAAATGTTGACCTTTTCACTGCTTATTGAACGTCAGAAACACTCAGCTGTTTGCTGGTGGTGAACTTCAGTAAATTTTGGTGCACTAATCTTGAGAAATTAATGCTTTTCTGTTTGGGTTTTTGGGACAGGAATGAAATATTGATAAGTTGGTGGTTAGCAGTATAAACTTAGTATTTCTACAACAGCTTGTCCAGAAAGACGTTCTTAAATGCCTGCTTACTGTAGCTCCTGCCATTGCTTGTGAGCAATAGTGAGGCTGTAAGGATTTTAAGTCAGAATGGAAAGATTTAGTATTGGCATACATAATAATTTGTTTTAGGTTGTGTAAATGCTTTTTAATAAAGGGATTCTCTGGAAGGAGGTTTGAAAGTCAGGTCATTCTGAGTTTTCTATGCACTTGGATTCAATTTTCAGAATTCAGAAGCTACTGAAAACCTTAAATGGCTTCCTGAAATGGGAAAGGAAGCTTCCCATATCAGCTTCCACTGGAAGCTCCCTGCCTGGAGCACTCAGCCACTCCATCGCCCTGTGCTCTCTGCTCAGGATGTGTGGAGCTGCGGCGGAACTGTGTCACCTTTGCAAAGAGCCTGAAGTCAGGGATGGACGTGTATTGGTCATTGAGTCATTCACTGCAGCACCTACTGCTCTTAATTGTAAGCAAGTGGAGTAAAGAGAACAGGAGCCAGAACCTGAGCCCTTTGCAAGATAGGATGTCTGCAGATAGCTCCAGGGCTGATTGTGCTGAAGGGAGGTTACCAAAAAAAGATCCCAGCAAAGGCTTCTTGTCCATTCCAGCACAAAATTAATCCAAGATAAAACTGCATGTATAATTAATAGCTCCCAAAAGTTCTCTTAGATATTTATATATTTCCTGTAAGTTGGATTTGTTAGACTTGTCCTTATTTGCCCGTGTCAGACAGACAGTGAACATGTCAGACAAACGTCCCTCGTGCGATCGTGCTCATGCCCTGCACGCCCTGGGATCGTTCCAGATGTGGCTTGTTTCTATTGTGTGTCTGCAAAAATCCCATCTCAGCCTGCATTTCCCCAGGGCACTGTCACATTTTGTCTGGCTCCCCCATGTTGTGATGGTCTTTTTTCTTTCCCAAAAAAAGAGAATCAGACAGATAATGACCAGGTTTCTCACTTGGGCGCAGCCTGCCCGTGATGGGTACAGTGGAGGCAGCTGGGCTGGAGATGTGGTGCTGCTCTTGTCAGAGTCTTTGCTACTTTAGTCAAGTCTCCACCAAGACCACCTCAGTAATCCTTTTTTGTGCCAAGTTTCCCCAGATATAAAGGTATTTTGACCTCAACCTGTCTTCATTAGCCTCTGCCTGATCTGTTCAGTCTCAGCCCCCAGCAGCTGAGGCAACCAACACAGACATTAATGGTTCATACAGCTTTGTATCTGATTTTTCATTGATGTTGTAGAAGACATGATTAAAGCCTTCAAGTAAAGTTGCAGCTAAATCCTTGTTATAGCCCAGCCCATTATTTTTTTGTTCACCTATTAGGATTTTAGGCATTTCTTTGACATTTTTATTGCCAGATTAGGAGGAAAATGCTTGACTTGTTTGCAGTGTTCTCATTATATTGTCTTTGTAGCATTTCTAAAAGAGAATAAATATAAAATACTTCTGTGTATTGTGTCATATTTCAGTGTGACATTAATATGCTCCATGATTTTGCAGCTCACAGTTCTCATCATGTGGTGACAGTCAGGAAGCCCCTTGCATGGGGGGTGCCACGGGCTGAGGAGACTGAGGGGGTTGATGGTGTATAGGGACCCAGGTAATGCCTGTCCTGCAGGTTGGTTGTATCCCCCTGGAGAACCACCCAGGCAGTGTTGGTTTAGAACACGGGCCTGTGGAGTCAGAACAGCCTCTTGTACCACTTTTCCTCCTACTAATTCTCCACTCACATCAGGGATGTTGGGAATGCTCTTCCCTTACCTGAAAGTATTGGGAGCCTGGCTCTCATGTGGAGCATGTGTCACCCAGATCTGCTTTCAGTGACCCTTTGCACACAGGTGCCATCAGGTGATCTGTCTGCAGAGCTTGTGCTGCCCTGTTTGTCCCCAGGTCTGAATGGGTCATCTGCCTCTGGATCCCTTTGAGTTTAGGTAGTGGAGGTGAGTGTGGGAATCCTTCCCAGTGAGAATTCTCATATCCTGCATACCTGTTGAGCACAGCCTGCTTGGAGCTGTGTTATGGGGTTTTTTTGGGTTTATCATGTCATTCACAGTATATGCAAGAGCAGCTACAGGCAGTGCTCACACTGTGTGGCCTCTGTCCTACAAATCAGTGATTTCTGCTCAACCTTGCTCCTATCTCTCACCTGAAATACCTGCCAGGTCTCCAGAAAACCCTGGAGAATTTTCTGGAGTATTCAAGCTGGTGACACAGCCAGGCTGTGAGAGTCTTTGAGGTACAGGAAAGCAATGGGCAGGACTAATGGGGAGTGGGATGCTGCAGGATGCCCAGGTGTGTTATCCTGGTCATCACCCTGCAGGGGGGTT
The DNA here is from genome assembly GCA_013397845.1 of Melanocharis versteri. NCBI lineage: Eukaryota > Metazoa > Chordata > Aves > Passeriformes > Melanocharitidae > Melanocharis > Melanocharis versteri. The sequence goes on from VZTG01004788.1 coordinate 14,516, forward strand.
TATGACTGACAGTCTTTGGGTTCAGTTTGAGCGACATGAGTAGCAGGGAGTGAGGTGAGGAGTGTGAAGCCTTTTGTGTCAGATCAGGAGGTGGGTTGAAAAGGATATTTCATTACTAATTGGCCATGACTGCTGGCCCTAAGGAAACTTTGAGCTCTTGGAAAGCTCGTAATCCCGTCAAGGATCCAGTGCACATTCCTGGCTTGAGCTGTTCCTGAGGGAAAGTGATGATGTTTTCCTCCTACATCTCACAACTTTGCCCCTATCCAGGCAGCATCCCTCCAGTACGCTTTTCACTCAGGCCAGGGTGATTAAGCACTTAAATTGATTAATCAAATTTCTTGTGATGAGAACTACTGTCATTCATTAATCTGAATGGGATTATAAATAAGAGCTGGCAGAGAAGGGAGACAAACATGTTGACAGATAGACCTGCTGCTTTGAATACAAATCACACCACTGCATCTGGAGGGTCTAAGCTCCTGGCAGCCTCGGGATAGAGCTTCCCTAAAGGTAAAATTAGACTGAGATTAAAGTATCCCCGTATTAATAAAGAAATACGCATTTATGAAGAGGCAGGCACTGCAGTGGGGGTGTGGGGATGCATACCAATGATCCTGCAGTGGGCCAGGCAGTGGGTGTTGCTGCCTGTGGAAGCATCAGTCCCCATGTACGCTGGTTTCTGTCGTTAAACCGATGTCATTAGAGGATTCATTTCTAACGCTGAGAAACTTAAAACCTTGCAATCCTTGCAGAGACTTCAGAACCCCACAAGGGGAAAACAGGGTTTAAAAAAGAACCTATTAAACATTTAAATATTTCATTAAATATTGAACATTTCAAAAATTGCTTTCTAACGAGTCCCGAGGTAAACAGAACAATATTTGTTAACAAAAGCCACAAGAAGTGACAAGGTCCTGCAGTGCACAGGCTGTATAACCTCTCCTCCCTTGATCAGCCATCACATGAGAGCCCTGGGCTTAGTCCTGGGACTGTTATCTGGGTATGGCTGCCAGTGGCATCGAGGGCACATGGGGGGTTTGAAATGTGTCAGGAAAAGAACTGATGGGATTAAACCCGAAATCTCTGCACCAGGATGAGCGCCTGCACAGTGGGCAGTGCCTGGGGCTGCACAGCGCTGTGCTGTGATGCCACAGCTGAAAAGGGTCAGGTTCCCTGGGTTTTGCAGCTGCCTAGAAATGTTAAGAATGTTTTTGGGATCTGCTGTCAGTACCAGGGACTCCTTGCCCAACCTGGCAAACCGTGAGCAATTGCTTAAGTTCTGTTGACATCGATAAAAGGCGAACCTTGCCAGCAGCACGGCTCAGCTCAGGCTGAGATCTGAGCACGTGGTTTTCTGCTTTGCTGAATCAAAGTTGCTATTTATGAACGTCAGAGGAAAATCCAGACCTGTCTAATATCTTTGTTTCTCCAAGATGAGGAGTGAGAAAACACGTTTAGCAGCGTTTTGGTTTTGATTTGCAGCAGTAATGGGAAATTTTGGATGCATTCCTATATTATGACACTCCTTAAGTCAAAATAAGAGCTCTGGCGGCAGCCTCCTGGCCCTGGGGATTCCCCAGGGTTCAGACGTGGTTTCCCCTCCCTGTTTACTGTTTTAAGAAGCTGAACTGGGGCCAATCTGCACGGGGAAATGTTGAGCATCTCTCGTCGCCTCCCTGTCTGCTCAGCGTGGCCGTGCCTCGCTGTGCCCTACCAGAGCTGTCACAAGCCCCCGTCATTCCCCCCCGGCTGCTGCGGGAGGACGAGGGAGATTGATGGCACGTGGCTCCCTGCGCGTGGTGCTGGCATCGAGTCAGGGGGTTTATAGCAGCACATTGGCTTTTCTCGCTGAATCCTGATTAATGGAGTGGGCGGGAGCCGCCGCTGTCTCCCGGCTCCCGCAGCTGTCAGGGGCGAGCCTCATCTGACGTTTAAATGGATTTGGAATGTGGCTGTGGCTTCAGCGTCCCTGTCCTGAAGGAAGGGTCATACAAGATGACCCAATCTCAGAAGGCGCTCACTTCAGGTCTGTTTGAGAAGAGAGGTGACACGCAAAATTTGAAGGGTTTCCCCAGTGATTGTTAATGGGTGGCCAAGAAGCCCAGTTTTCAGGTGCCTCACTTTTCTAGCTCGGCTGTGTCCTCTCAGAGGATCAGCAGAGATTTTTCTCGGTGCTGGTTACAGAAACAGATGGACAATCACTCCTACATGTGAAACAAATGTATCACTACAAACAAATTCCTCTGGTCATGATTTGTATGAAATCCAGAGGAATCAGTTTCGGGAAGATTGGATGGGGTCTCTGCTGGGATACGGAAATGTTGGTGAAAAGAATGAGATGGCAGTGGTACCTGTAAGAGCAGATTATGGAGATGTCTGTGATAAAATCACTGAATGATTCTATATATCATGATAGGAATGGGAGAGCGGGGTTTGTCATTGCATTTTGACTGTATCACCAGAACACAGGCTGCTGCATTGAAGCATGCTCATCTGAGCACTTACAGGCTGCTTTTCCAGTTTCCCTTCCACGCCTGTGAATCCAAATGTGCTGCTGCACAGCCGCTGCTCCTTCCTGGTGTGTGCTGGTTACAGCAGGCGAGGGTGAGAGCAGAGCGTGGTTGGGCTCAGATACAGCCACTGCTTCAGGAGACCTGTACCCTGTCATCAGGATGATGAGAGGAATGAAGCCAACGCCTCTTTTGGCTTCCCATGGAGGTTTGATCCATGGCAGCAGTGCTGCTACTGCCAGCAGTGTGCTGCTCCCTCTTGGAAATTGGTGAGGAAGCTCTGAAATGGTCAGTAATTACAGAGGGAGATCCCAGCAGCACGGGGATGTACCAGGGAGCTGATCAGCTGCTGGGCTGAGCACGTGTTGCCCAACACCACCATGGAGCCAGGAGCAGAGGGCATGGTCCTTTTCCCCCAGTAACCTGCACAGATCCTGCTCCTGGTGTCCAGAGGCTGCCGGAGTGTTGGAAGTTGAAGCCTTACCATCAGAAAATTACTCAAGTATATTTTAATACTGTACAGCCATAGGTCTTACGTGATTTGTTCTCTAAAGATTGATTTAGCTTCTTATTAAGGGAATTGGGAATTCAGTGTGAAAATCTGAACAAAATCTAGGTGGTTTTTAGGTTTTTTTAAATATCCACTAGTGTAACTCACCAGGGAGAAGAATTTCAAAGCCTGTCCAACCCTATCTTGAATTTTTGATTCTCCTGCTTTCTTGTTTCCATTCCCAAGGTATGCTTGTTAAGGAAGAACACCTCAGCATTATTGTATTATTTTTAAATAAGCCACAATCACTTTAAGGAGCTCAGGATAAAAAAAATCCACTAACAATTTGATTTTATATTCCCCCCCCCACCCCTCCAGTTTCAGAAGTTTGGTAATGCCAGATGTGCACTGCATACAAATGGCAGGGCGGGCAGCTGTAATTGCACGCTCTCCCCTGCTGCCCAGAGAATGCCTTTTCTCTTTAATTACCCCTGGAACTGTGAAGGGATGAGCTGCAGCAGAGCTGGCAGGGCCAGGCCCTCCAGCAGCAGTGTGGAGGCTGCACAGAAGGTGCCTGTAGCTGGCTCCTGGGGCAGGTGTGGGGGTCTCATCCCACGGAGCTGCACAGGAGGGATCCCCCACAGCAGCAGGACACCGTCTGTGCTCAGGGCATCCTCAGCCACACACACAGGGTCATCTCCAGGGACAAGGACACACTCCTTGATAGGTGATGGGGCCACAGGACCGCTGCCATGGGCACCCAGCAGCGGGTCACAGCATCCCCACAGCCCCACGTCCCTCGGCTGGTGCTGCTCAGGGCTCCTCGGGGTCAGGCTGATGCTGTTCCCCGCCGTCTTCTCCACGCAGCAGTCAATGAGCTGCTGAGGCGGCGTTTCTCCTCAGACTGCTCAGAAATGTCTTTTCTCTTCTCCTGGAGATTTTGTAAACTTAAAAGAGAATCACGAAAAAAAATGTTCTCCCCTGTCCAGCCCATTAATTCAGCCTGCTCAGGACAGAATTAACCTTGGCAAGCCTTGCAGAGGAGAGAGTCGTTCTAACCTTAAAAATCTGCTGATTAAAGCTGGTTTCAGGAATTCGATTTCACTTAATGCATTGGCTGAGCGCCCAGCCTGGCATTAACATCTCCACAGACACACAGGCCTCTGCAGCTTTTACCTTCCCACTAAAAAATAATTAAAAAAAAATAAAAGAAAACACAGCTAATGAAAGCCCCTTTGCGTGTTTTGAGCAAGAATTCATTTTAAAGACTGCTTTAGCTGAAGGCATTACTCCTGCCCTGGTTACCTGTCTGCTCTGGCCAGGCAGGGTGGTAATTCCACTCTCCTCATTAGCTGCAGGGAGGTGTTGAGCTGGCCGGGTGCTCGGCAGCCCTGGGCCATTCGGGGGCCAAAGGCAGGGGTCAGCAGATCCAAGTGTAGGAGTATCCTACACCCACCTCCCCACAACCCCCATGTGCTGAGCCATCAGGCTGCAGATTTTGTGTCATCTGCAGTGCTTAACCCATTAATCTTGAAAATCCTCCAAAACAATGACACACAGATTTCCTAGGTTTCTATTTATAGCCTCAACTTTTTTTATCCAAAAATTAATGTCGTTTTTATTGCTGTCATCACTCATTTTGCCTGCACTCCATGTGCTGGGCTCCCAGGGTCTGTTTCACCCCTGCAGTGTTTCTCTGCTGCTGTGGTACCTCTCAGTGCCCGTGGGGACAGTCCCTGCTGTCACTCTGAGGCCAGGAGCTTGCTCAGTGTGCGGGTCTCCTTCATCCCAGCTGCCCAAGTTAGGACATCCAGCCTCAAAACATCCATCTAGAGTCAGATTTCCATGTCCTGCCTCCAAGGGAGAAAAAAAAGAAAAGAAAAATGGAAGAAATCCCTTTTGCGTTCAGTGTGCTTTTTGTATTCTGTGAGCTGTTAGGATTTTTTTAATGGTTTGTTGAAATGTTGAAAGCCAGTTTCATGGAGGTGGGAGGCTTTTGTGTGATTCATTATTGACAGCTCTAGAATTATCCGCGAGACAGCTCTGGAGAGGGAGGGCAGTGCTCCCGCCTGCTGTGCACCACGAGCTGCACAGAGCCCAGCATTGGGGTTTGTTTTAATCAGGGCGAAGTTCTGATCGACTCCACGGCAAATTGGGGTGGCAAGCAAGTCGGAGGGTGCTGGAATAGATTGATACATATCTCACGAGGTGTTATGGATGTCGCTGGCTGCTGTGAAGGCTGCCCCAGGAGCTCCAGACCAGCTTTCCCATCCTCACTGGGAAGCAGGTTGGACTGGGAGATGCTGCACCTCACAAGCTGCTTTCTGGAGTGGGGGGACCAGCTCTGAGTCAGCAGAGCTGAACACTGCAGACCTTTCCACGCAGCCCCCGGTGGGTGCCGTGTTCCAGGAGTCACTGTCAGGGCAGCTGTTCCCCAACCCTCTGGAGGGATTTAAATGTTAAGCTTTTCTTCGGATTATTTTCTGCAGGGCTTTTTTCCTCCTCTGTTTTTCCTCCCTGCATTTCAGCGTGTAGAATGTACCCTTGACACATTTTAAAAACATTATTAATCTTTGTCATTTGTGTTTTAAAAATAACTCTGTGATAGCAGCCAGTCCTTAAATCCTGTTTAATTCAGGCCGACCTTGTGAGCAGTGATCCTGGGGAGGGGGGACTGCCGCAGCCTCCCGTGTGCTCACCGAGCGCGCATGTCCAGCAGCACGGGCATCCCTCTGCGCTCGGGATCTTTGCAATTCAAACCAGTTTTGTGTGTTTGGGTTGGCACTGGGCTCTGTTTCCAACCGAAAAGTTTTAACGTACTGGAAATGTGGGGTTTTTTTCCTGCAGAAAGAATTCCTCTGCCTTGCTGATTTCAGTTAATCAGAGAAGCAGCATTCATTATAAAACAAAAAAAAAAAACAAGAAGAAAAGAAACAAACTGTATTTTGGCATTTTGCTGTCTGAAATATCTGACAGCAATTTTTTCAGTTTACAAACACAACGCTTTCAGTTGAAATACTCAGGAGACAAACCTTGGAAAAAGAGATGAACATGTTGTATTTGCCAAAAAATAAAAATACGATGGAGCGAAGACTCAAAAGCAGCCCACAGACCAGCCCTGTCTGTGTCGGGGTGCTGAGCACCACGGGAGCTCCTGCTGGCTCTGGCCACTCCAGGGTGGCCACCCTTGGCCAAAGGTAGCATGGCAGGGGCTGTTAGGGAGGGGGTTCTGTGGCCTGTAGCAATTCTTACAATGCCTACATTGGGGTGCCACAATGCTGTGTTGTGTGTCACCAGCCCCAGAAGGTAGCATGGCAGGGCTGTTAGGGAGGGGGTTCTGTGGCCTGTAGCAATTCTTACAATGCCTACATTGGGGTGCCACAATGCTGTGTTGTGTGTCACCAGCCCCAGAAGGTAGCATGGCAGGGCTGTTAGGGAGGGGGTTCTGTGGCCTGTAGCAATTCTTACAATGCCTACATTGGGGTGCCACAATGCTGTGTTGTGTGTCACCAGCCCCAGACCAGCAGCAGAACAATGTCCCCCGTTCGTGGGTCACGCGCTGCCGCCCCATCCCCAGCGCGGCCTCTCAGGATGGTTCCTCCACTAACCTGACTCTGCTTTCTCTCTTTTTGTGTCCCCAGTGCCTGTATGGCTGCTATGTCCATTCCTCCATCATCCCCACGTTTCACAGAAGGTGCTACTGGCTTCTGCAGGTAGGATGACGACGAGTTCTCTCTTGGGGTCACCTGGTCGAGCCGCTGCGGCCGCGTTCAGCTGCTGCCGGGGGGTGGTCAGCGTCCTGTGTTTACTGTCTGGGGGATTTTGTTTGTCTGAAAGGGAAATGGCTGTTCTTAGTTGTATGTCTCTGTTTGGAGGGATTATATATTTTCTCTAGCGGTACAGAGCTGATGCCAGCTCATATGTTCTCTAAACATGGAGTTGGCTGAGACTTCCTGGAGGTTTCTGGTTGTGTTGCTCCATCCTGAAGCAAGGCAGGAACTGGAGAAGTGAATGCTGCACAGACGTGCCGTGATGTGGGAGAGAGATCAGCCCTGGGCTGTGCTTGACTTTGAGGAGAACCCTGGGGCTGTGTTTGAATTTGGGGTGAACCTCGGAGCTGGCCCTCTGGTGGATCTGCTTTCCTCCAGTGAGATGTTTAGTCTCCAGGGAGTATTTTGGAGTCACTCAGTGATTTTTCTTCTGGCTGTTGTGGGAACAGCAAAGTCCCAGGAGGAGTCAAGCCACATTTTCCTCTTATTTACACAGGGCTTGGGCAGCTCCCCCGGGGCTGCAGGGGTGTGCGGGGGTGTGTGCAGGATGTGTGTGGGAGTTTGCCCGGGGGGGTGTTTGCTGACCCCACCTTAGAGGAGCTGTTCACATTCTTGACTGGTTACCATGGTGTACAAAGTGGAAGCAATTTGTTTTCTTTTGTTAGGAAATGGCACTTGACACATATTGTAAAAATATTGTTCTAAAGATTAAACTCCCATGGTCCTGAAAACAAACAAGTCTGAGGAAAGTGACATCTGTTTCTAGAAGCAAATGGAAAATAATTCCTGTTTCTCCCTGGCATTGCAATTGCACTTGCATATTAAAAAAGAAGACACTGCTGCTGTCACTGGGGCAGGACAGACCCCTCACAGCCCACAGAGGATGGTGCCCACACCACGGACATAATCGAAGGGAACATGCACCAGATGTCACCCTCTTCTGTGATACCTGTGTGCTTTCAGCTCTGTTTGCATCCGTGGCATATAAGTGCTGCATGCAAGGAAAGAGGAGATGCTTGGCTGCAGTGGTGGGAGCAGCACTGCACCTCACAGAGGAGAATTGTGGCTCCTCTGAAAACACGGTGTGACTGCATCGATCCTGATCTCTAACAGGCTGCCCAGGCTGTGCTTGTCCTCCTCGAGAGCTCCCGGCCCCATAGGTCACCTCTCTTCTCTTCATTTGTGAGCTTTGTATTGCTTTTTCTTGTTGTGATGTGCTCCCTAGAAGTGTTGCTGGCTCTGGCTGCTGTGGCACTTAGCCAGCATCTCCCTGATGGGTTGCACTGCAGCACTGTAGGATCTCTGAGCTGTTCCCTGGGGTTTGGTTCCTTCACATTCACACGGTGTGCGTTGATGTTTAGTCGTTTTCTTTGCTCTGGTAATCACTTTTTATCAAGAGGATGCGAAGTACATTTCTTAGAAGCCTATTTATAAAATGTGCTGCAGGACGTCTCGCTGTGGCTGTGGTAGACTGGTATTCCTCAACAAGGACGCGCTGTGCCTTCGCTGTGGGAGGAAGAGGAGTCTGTGATTCATGGCAGCGTCTCCCAGGCATAAACGGGCATCCTTCACTCATGCGCTCAAGGTTATGCAGCCAGCAGGAAGGAGCTGCCCGAGAATAGATGATGCTTTTCTATCGTCTGCACAGTGTTTGTGTTCTGCTCCATGCTGAATTCAGGAGCAGTGACACCAGACGGAGAGAGAAGGTGTTTTGTGCATCTCCTTCAGAAGCTTTGCCTTCAACAGCCCTGGTAAAATGAGTTTGATATTCAAAAATAGGTATAGCCAGGGCGATGTGTAACATTAACCTCCAGTGATATGTTTGGCTTTATAGTTCACAGAGGCACATGGGTGACTTTACCTTTTTTTTGTGGAGATATTCAGCACCTTCCTGGGACATGCAGTGCTCTCTCTGTGAGTCTCTGGTCAATTCCTAACGAAATACAATTAGTCTCCAATGCCGCCTGTGTTTTATGGGATGATCTTCCTCCAAATCCTATTGTCAGGTTATATATCGATTAAAAATCCCCGTGCAATTGTTCTTGATCTTTTGTGCCTCACATTTTCAGTGTAAAGGCCAGGACTCAAACCAGCCACAGGGACTCACAGCCTTTCTCATGCATTTACACTGTGCCGTAGCCATTAATTATGTGGTGATGTCTGATTTCTTACCTAAACAACTTTGTGTTGTCACTTATGATTGACATGATGTGCCTGCTCCCTGCAGACTGGTCAGAGGGATGAGAAATGAGAACCAGTCATCTGGAGCTGCATGATGCAGTTTTCTCTGTCTCTGCTGGAAGTTCTCATGCTGTCAGCAGAGACCGTGGTGCTGCTGGCTGTGGCTGGGATCTGCTGCATGGGGCCTCCACCTCCTCTCTCTTCTGAAGGGGTTTCATGTTTCTGAGACATTTCAAACTTTCTTGATAACGGATTTTAAGTGCTGCCTTACCCCAAAGACCCTTAATATTTGCAATAGGTGTTGTAATTGCCAAGCCAGTGTTGGCATGTTCCTGCTGGAGATGGTCCAGCCCTGGGCACTGGCAGCCTCTTGCATGGACACTCTCTTGGACGCTCACTCTTGGGCCTGAGTGAAGAAAGCATGCCCAAGGTGGTGGTTTCCTGCATTTGGTTCACATATTTTTCTTTTGATTTTCTGATCTCTAGAAATATGAGATCATGCTTTGAGTGACAGGCAGAGAAGAAGATGGGGATGAGGGCACACGTGGCCTCTTCACAGGTTGCTGGGGAAGACACCTCAGTAGAACTTCAGTTTTTATTGTTTTGCATTATCTGTTTGCTTCTGAGAAGATGCAGAGCCCTGGCTGTCCACAGTTCATTGAGTGTGGAGCAGAGCTGCTGAAACCTTTTTTGAGACGTGGGTGATGGGAGGTCCCAGCCTCCTGCAGAGGCTTTGGTGCAGCTGTGACTCTGAGTGCATTGGTTTGTCACCAGCAGGACTCAGGCTGCCCCTCTTAGACTTTCAGCATAGTACCAGATTTTGTGTCAATGGAAAAAGAAGAAGAAAACCCCCTGTTTGTACTCGTACTGACTAATGGAGGGAAAATGTGGATTCTCAGACACGGACGATTTTCAAACATTGGCACAGCTGAGCAGGGGAATGCAGCATTCCCTTCTGTGCGTTGGAAATTGGCACCCCAGGAACTGAAAATTAATCTGGCTGCCAGGTTTCCTTCCAGGTGGGCTGCTGCTTGCCAGGGTTATGGAGGCAGGCTTTGCCTTCACCCATGGACAGCCACGGGCCCCTTGCTCTCTCCCACTCCTGTGCTGTGCACCTGGAAATGCTGAGCTCGTTGGACGCTCATCGTGTCCCACCCTGTCTGTAGCAGGTGCTGATGTCTCCTCATCGTGTCCCACCCTGCCTGTAGCAGGTTCTGATGTCTCCTCATCGTGTTCCACCCTGCCTGTAGCAGGTGCTGATGTCTCCTTTAGTGCTGGTGTTCAGGTGCTATGGGGGTGGAAGGGAATGCATATTTTAAAAGTGTTGCCCTTTTTCTTAATTAAGAAGTCCATAAACTGTGCTATACGATCATACTAAAAACCTGTAAATGTAGACCTCTTGGCCAGTCGATGAAATTAAGACTAACAAGCCTTGGAGAGGGGTATGTAAGCAGAGAGCTGTTTCACATTGCACATGCATTAACTGCTCAGTGAATAATTCAGAATTGGTGCAGAAGAGTGTCAGTGGCACTGTTCTGGCAGGTGAGCCAAGGAAGCAGAGTGGGATGCAGACTGAGCTAGGCAGGCACAGGGACACTCCAGAGCCTCACAGAGCCCTGTTGTAAATCCAGTGTTTGCAGTAATTGCTGAAATGTGATAATCCAGTTCTCTGGGAGCCTGGGGGAAAACTGCATTTCATCTTTATTGCTCACACACTCCCAGGATGCTCCCAGCAGCCATGGCAGTCGTGGAATACTTTCCTGTGGGGTAGGAAATGGCAGAGGAAGGTCAGGGACATCAGCAGTCATGCCAGGTGTAATATCCAGGCAGGATGTCTGTTATGGAAGGAGCAAGTGGGAGATGCTGAGGGGGCACTGGTGGTGGGCAGTATTTGGGTAGTGGTCTTTAATTACTGTTCCTGTGGTCCCCGTGCACCAGCTGTGCCTAGTATGTGTAAGCACTGATTGAATGTCAAAGGTTTTTGCAGTATTCTCTCTTACTCTGTTTTTTCCAGAATTCTTCCTTCTGATACACTTGAATATTCAGCAGTTTGTTACTATGAATGTTTGCACTGATGCTTGATGCCCTCTGAGTGTTCCCTTCCTAAAACACATCTTGTCTGAAAGCTGTGGGCAGAAAGTATCGAGACCTAAAAATCATTTAAAACATATTACATGACATCTGTCACTGTGCTGCAGAAATTTAGTGTTTGTTCTATATATTTTTTTGCCTCGGTTTTCCATTATGCCCTAAACAAGAGGAAACCCTTCCCATTTCTTTTTGATAGCACCCCGTCAGAGTAGCATTTCCCTTTCTGATCGCTTGTGCTGCGCTGCGTCAGCAGCATCTCCCGCGTCCCTGGCTGGAGCAGCGACAGACAGCTTGAGGATTTGGGGCTTTTTCAACATAAATTGGAAGCATTACAATCTCATAAAAATTCTCAAGACTTTTGCTTAGTAATGGGTTTTTATTTTTCATTTGGGTGAAATAAAAGTGGCTGGGCAATAAAGCACAGAGGATGCTGTGCTGCACATGGGCACTTAGCTGGGTCCTGTGTGTTGGGGGGTGGAGTGTGAGTGAGGCCTCAGCACGAGCCTGTGCATTTTTGCTAATGGGATTATAAACTGTTGCTGCTATTCTGGCACGTTTTCCCAAAGTGGGTTTTAGCCTGTGTGATGAAATTAAGTGGGGTAGAAGTCCAGCAGAGCATGGTCTGTGGCAGCCCAAGCACCGCCAGTGTGGCCCCACATCCCAGGCATGCTCGGGATGCAGCTGGGTGTTCACAGAGCAGAGCTGTGCTTTACCTGCCTCAGTTCCTGTTCCCAGTGCCCCACGTGCATGTGGAGCTATGCTGGAGAGGAGACAGTGAGTGTGGAGACCAAACAGCAGTTCCAGGAGAGCAGAATTGTCTTCTGTGTTGATTTAGCTCTGAGCTGCAGCAGCAGAGGTGTTTTTGGTACCAGATGTTGGCAGGATGCAGCAGTCAGTCCTCTTGTGTTTTCACTGGGCTTCACGATGCACAAGTATTTTCAGAGGATGAGGAAGTTGTGGATACCCTTTTCATGCTTCCTTAACATGCCTTTGACTTGATCTCTCTGAAGGATGCTCTCTTCTTTCCCTCCTTTCATCTTCTCACCAGCTCTTCTGAAGGCACCGTGCTCGTTGCCGTGTCTCTGCTGCCTTGCAGTCACTGGAACAGCCGTGTCTCAAGACTTCCCATCATGTTTTTCAGGGTTCATTAAAGATCTGAAATACTCATGGAATCAGTGGAGCTGTGCAAAAACTGTTGCTCAGTCCAAGTGAAATTCCAAGGGTTCTGTGAAACCTTTTGTAATAATTGTCCAATTTCATTATTTTTATTTTTTTTTTTTTTTTTGGTCACATGTCAAACATATTGACTCCTGAAAGTGAATTTCAGAGAAACTATGTAAGAGAAGCAAAGGGTCCTGTGCATCATGCTCCCAACCACCCTGTGGGGTGTCACAGAGAGCACAGCCTGTGTGCTGTTGGAGGAAGGACAAACCCTGGAGCCCTGTTTGTTGGGACAGCTGCCTGCATTTGTGGCCATCCTCACATGTGAGATGGCGAAAATAAATCAGGATGTTGCTTCCATGAAAAACATTCTCTGTGACAGAAATCTACAGTAGATAACATTGAGCTGTGGCTTGGGCTGGACTGTGCCCTGTATCTGCCTGGATGCCTGTGAACCAGAGACTGCAGGGTGGGTGAAGTGGGGCTGCAAGAGCGGCAGCACGAGCCTTCTGCTGATGTTCCAGTGAAGGGGAGGCAAAGAGGATTACAAATGAACTGGTGTGTCAAAGGCTGGAAACGTTTTAGCAGTAGTGCTTTATCTTTTGTAATGTTTTTATAAATTATTTATTAACACACTTGCTGCATTTTCCTGAGAAATTGGGTGGAAGAGCAGAATGTATAGACGGCGGATTATATTCCAGAAGAAAGAAGTCTGTGATTAAAAAACAATTTCCAACCCTTTCAAACACATAACTTTATTTTAGACAAGCAGGCTTCTATTTTTGTACCACTCTCCACCATTTTAAAGAAAATCCCGGATTCGTTCCCTAGATATATGAGGAGACTGACATTAATGCGAGCAAACTAAAAAGCAGTCAGAGTGCTTTAGCTGTTGCTTAAATAATCTGTTGTCATTTATAGAAGAGATGCATTTCCCAAACTGCTGGGGGATGTGCCTGGGTTGCTGATCGAGAGAAGTTCTGGCAGGGGTGACAGAGAAAAGGCCAAAACATGTCCAACTCCCATAGAAAGGGAGAGCAGGTTTTATGCTTTCGGCTCTTGATGGAAATGACTCCCTGTTTGCCCTGGATGCCTGACCCAGGGGAGCGAAAGCTCTGTCCCTCCTTGGGGGCTGCACCTCTGCCATGCACCGTGGCACGGCTGGGGGGCAGCCACAGAGTGGCTTCTTGTGCCTCGTCTGGCAGCTCAGCATGAACAGGAGCCCCTGCCTTACCTGAAATGGGTTTTGCCCCTGTGGCTGCAAAGGGACCCAGGAGCAGGGGTGGGTCGGGGGTGCCTGGGGACCCTGCGAGAAGCCTGCTGTCGGTGGGGAACGTCAGCATCTCAGCAGGGACACCAAGAAGTGACACGACTGGAAGCAGGATTACTTTTGCTCCAGCGCCCAGCCCCGTGTTCTCCCAGGAAGACCCCACAGAGCGGGACTGTCATCCCTGTGATTCTGCTCTGGTTCAGGCCAGTGATGCTGTCACCGAGACATCCTCGCGGCAGGGATCGCAGCCATGCGGCAGCACAACTCAGCTGGAAATGAAATCAAACCACAGGCTCCAAGACACTTATTAATATGCTCTGTATACTGAGGATTAGGCTTTTGGTGACACTTAAATTGAATTCTAATGCTATTTTGAAATATATAATATGCTAAATTTACTTCACCTCAGGTTTGAGTTAATGGTTTATTAAATTATGCACCTTGCAGTAGCGAAGCTGTTTCCCGGTGTAGGACACCGAGCCTTGCAGGAGCAATGCAGCAATTCTGCTGAGCTCATCCACATCCTCCCTGGTCAATTATTAGGTCTGCAGGTGTCGGTGAATGTATTATACCGTTGGCTGGAGTTTCACCCTCACTGGAGAGTTATAATTGGGGCTTGAGTTGGGAATTCTGTAGTGAAGCAAATTACAATTTGAGTTTAGAGATCTGGAGTTCATTCCGGCGTGGGCAGCAGAGGACTTGAAGCAGATGCTGCCAAGGCTGAAGTCTCTCTTTCTAATGTGGGATATTTTTTCCTTTAATACGCAGTGTTTTGGCCGGCAGTGAGTTACCCTCTGTATTTTATCTGTTAAGGAACACTTTTGTAAGTGTCTTGGATAAATCACTTCCCAGGTGCCTGCAGGTTTGAATGCTCTTCCTTCTATCCTCTGCCTTTGTAAGCGTCTTGCTTATTACCCTGGTTGCTTTTATTCTCAAAATAATCTTTCATTTCTGAAGGAGTCTCTACTCCCTTTCTATCAACTGGCTGCCTCAGCTGTCACTGGTGTCTGCGCTGCCCTGGGTTAATGAAGCTGTGATGCCTGTTCTGTCTTGCACTGCCTCAGTGGTGTGAAGACTCTCCGTCCCTGTCACCTCCTGCAGCTGCCACCTGCATCCTGCCACCTGATCCCACCTGGGATGCATCACTGCATTCCTCTCTCCACACCCATGGTGATGTCTTGGGTCAGACCAATGGATGGGAAATTTGACCCATGAATGTATACATGGTGCACAACCCTTAGTGAAAGGCAGTAAAGGTTGTTAAAAGCAGCCCCAAGTTCATGGTCTGCACTATAAAATGCTGTCCTCACCTCCGAGGCTGTGGAAATGGGGTATAGGGACCACAGCCATAGTCCTCTGTGAGATCATTCAGTGGTCTTCTTTGGTGTATTAGTGAAGGGGCAAAAGCCAGAGGAGAAGGACCAACCTAAATGGCTTTTGCTTCTGGACAGGCGGGTTCCTAAGGGGATCATTTTCTGTGTCAAGGAAAAAGTGCACAATTTTTATCACCGTACATTTTTTTCCATTAAACATCAGCTTTGCCTCTGCTCCTCGTGCTGCCGTGGGGCGTGTATCGTAGGACTGTCTGCTGGCTCACGCTGCTTATTGGCCATGGGCAGCAAAGAAGGCATGACAGAGTGAAATAGAGGTTGAAGTTTTTATCAGTTTAAGTCGCTGTAAAATCTCTTCTTCCCAGAAAAGCAGATTTCCCAGTAACGTAACCAGGACAAAATAAGTCTGTTGGATTCGATGTGTCTTCATATTGTTCTCGTCGTGTGGCAGAAGGGAGCTGCTGCTCCCAGTTGTCCCCACAGTACCTGGTGCTGCCCTGGCCAGAGCGACAGCACACGCACCACTGCCCTGCTGCTGAGCTCTCGTGACAGTCACCATCTATAACTCAGTTGTGCCATCACAGACACTTTCTGCTGGAGACGGGAGAGAGGAGGCTGCTGGGATTTTCACCATTCTTCAATTATCTTTCTTCGTGGCACTCTTCAAAAGCTGGCATCAACAGCTCCATAATCACAGCCTTTATTTCTGAATGCAGAGCATTGGTGTTTGTTCCTCTCCATAACTTAGATTTGAGCTGCTTTCTGTAGGGGTTTTGCTGTTTTCAAGACACAACACTGGTGTCTGGAGTGTTCTGGAGTGCAAGGACCATGTCAGGTTGGTTCAGCCAAGCATCTCAGAGTCTTTCAACCCCTCTTGACGAGCACAGATGCTCTGTCTCTCTCTGGTTTTATAGCATCCCCATACAGATATGTAATGACTTTCTGAAACATACCAGTCAAATTTTGTTTGTCTCATGCTTTTGCATTTCCTGCAGCTGTCCTGCTGGGAATTTGCTTTACATGCCTAGTGTAAAACTTTGTAGGAAAAGGAATCCTCATGGAAGATCCATCCCCTCCTTGGCCTGCAGTGGGGAATGGAGCCGCAACATCAATTCTGCTATGAACAGTCTGAGCGAGGTGCAGATCCAGCCCCAGCTCCTCCCGCAGCGCTTGGCACTGGCACAAACAGCTCCAGCGTCAAATGCTGTTGTTCTTTTGGGTTTATTGAATGATAAATCCATCACAAAAATATGCAGAAAGTAAAAAGAATGCAACGTCTCTCAAGGTCACTGGTTCCACAGAGGAGATGTGACTGTGGCGTGTCCTGTGACGCAGCAGACACACGTGTCGTGGGATCGACTCCAAGTCCTGTAGCCGTGTCCCCTGTCATGAAAAAATACAGCAAATACATCCTGTAACCTGCTACCTGTGCAGTGCAGCACTCTGATAAACAGTAATTATAACTATTATGGGATGTCATCTCCTCTCTGCCACTTACTGACCTTTTCTTCAGTGTAATTTTCTTCTCAGGGGTCCGGGTAGCTCAATATCCTAGGAAGAGCAGCCATGTGAGCATCTGGGCAGCACAGCCACCAAGACCCGCTCAAGTGCTGAAAGGTGCTTGATTTTAGGCTTGTTTAAAGTTTACCTTATAGTGACAAATCGGGAAACCTCTGAGAGAAGTAGTTTTTTTCTGAGTTCATCTTGCAGTTGTTGGGGGGGAGAAGAGGTTAAAAGTGTTGGGTACTGAGATGCTGCTAAAAGAAGTTGACTAAAATAGCTTTTCTGTCTGTAATAGCATTTCAGATCCTAGAGCCCTTTCAAGCTCAGAGTGACCCGAAATCACTTGTACAGTGAGTAACACTGCCCTTCCAGGGAACTAGCCCCTCATTTTTGGGTTTTGTAGAATCCAAAAGGAAATCCATTGCAGACTCAGAAAATAATGTGACCAAGTAAGTTTTGGAGGGGCAGCTCTGAATTTGGGAGAAGAGGCGGTGTCACGTTTGGGTTTTAACAACAGTATGCTGAAATTTGTGTGAATTCACATTGTCAGCTAAGAATACCAATTGCTTTAAAATGTCACCTTCTTCACAGCTTTGCTCTGTGTGAAGCAGACCTAGGCATTGCCTTTGGGCATGGCAAAGGGGAAATAATGTGTCCCACTCCCCATAACCTTCAGGCAGAGCATCCCTCCCCCGAGCTCCCCACTGCCCCAGTGCTGCAGGAGCTGGGGCTGCGTGGGCTCCGATTCCCACCCTCCCACTTGGGTTCCATGGGAGGAGGGAGAGGATGTGGAGTGGGCTTGATTAAAAAGTGCTTTTGCTTTTTCTCTTGAAGGATGTTTGCAGTGAAAACTGTATGTGAAATTTATACTCCTCTCATATGATTCTGACTGGTTTTAGTGCACAAATTCTCAGAAGAAAATGTATTCAATAAAAATTTGATGTGGAACTATAGCTCAGCAGAATCTTTTTTAAGAAATCCAGCTCTGGGATATTTATTTTGTATCTAGTTTCAGTTTTAGTGCCTATTCCTCCTGCAGATGCCCTCGTTAGCCTGCTAACAGCTCATGAAGAGCTCAGCCCCTCTCCTGCCCTCATCCTGGGCATTCCTGCAGCACCTGTGGGGAAGTTTTGGGGGGGAAGCACAGCTGTGTGGAGTGCTACTTAAGGCTGCTGCTGTTGGCCTTTTCCACGATAAAATCCTGCTTTTTGTTCATGAGGAACGCAGAGGACTCAGTCGAGCAGTGGGGCTGAGCCTGAGGTAGGTAAAATGTTGCCAGGCTGGTGGACAGTGATGTGCCCCACAAGAACGTGGTATGCTTGGTTGGTAACAATTCTGCTGGGAAATAGTTTTAGCAGGAAAAGTGCGATAAATGTGGATTTATTCTCCTTTGATGCTCAGCCTGCACAAGGAGACAGTTTAGGGGAAGTAGGAAAGGCATCCAGGATGGCCACAATGGAAATTGCAGGGTATACCTGTGACCCCCAAAGCATTGCTCCTTGCTGGGGAATAATGTCCCTTTGGGCTGTATCAGAATGTGATCCCAGTTTGTGGAATGGGTTAGTGTTGGTGTGTAGGGGAGAAGAGACAGAATTCTTTCCAGGCTTTGGAGCAAGTCATACTGATGAGTGAAATCCTCACTGGCCTCCTCATTTCCAACCCTTGTTCCAAAAGGTTCTCGTTTCTTTCCGAAAATTACAAGCGAGCAGCGGTTCCTGAGACAGGCGTTTGTCCCACTGCCTCCTCCCACCTGGCACTGGGAGCAGTGTCCCAGGGTTGTGGTGCCTGAGGAGGCACAGAGTCACTCTTCAAACAGAAATCCCAAGGCTGAATCCTTTGCTCAGTGTTTCAGGGGCACCAGAAATATCTCAAACAGGTTTCTGGTCTACTGCCCCCTGAATCACCGCCTCCTCAATGCATTTTAATGCAAAGCTGGAGCCTCAAGGCAACGAGAGCTTTTTCCTAAGGTTTAGTGATAAACTTGTGTCTCCTGTGAGTGAGCAATCTGCTGTTTCACCACTTCTTTCAATTTAGAAAAGAGTACACTGAAGCCCTCTTGCAGAAACATTTATTGTATCAAGCAAAACTGGAGGGTTTGGGTTCTACTTCTCTAGTAATTTTTTTTTCTTTACTTCTAGTGTTCTCATATCAGATTTTCACTGGAAAAATACTACCCAGAAGCATGGAAAATGGCATATGGCTCTATGAAATATACCCGCATCCTAGGATACACCATGTTTTTGTTTTGTGACAGCCCAAGATTCAGTGCATGGCCTAAATATTGTGGCATCCTATTTTGTTTTTGAATTGTTGGATGGACTAGACACTATAGCTCATGGACAACACTACCATTTTCTCCTGTGGTTTACCCTTTTTCTAGATTACTGTCTCTAAGTTTCAAAATGGAACAGGATTTCTCCCTGGTTTATAAATTAGGGCCATATTCCAGCAGCACCCAGGAGTGCTGCCATATTTTAGATGGTGTCAGGGTTTCTATTATAAACCTTATTTTTCAGAGGTTTAGAGCTGAGCCATAAAAATTGGCTGTGTGTATGTATAACAGCTGCAGCTCTGCCATGCAGAGGGGGTGCTCGCATATAGTTCCTGCAGGCAGAACAAACCACACTTCCTACATGCATTTATACACAGAGCTCTGTATAATTGTATTAAAGCTCAGTGTAAGATTGTGCTACATTTTTATTTCAAAGTTAGCTGCTTGTAAGTCAGGAAATGCCCCCTTTGGCAGGGGTGTGGGAGAGTTACCAGAGGGATGCTGGGTCCCAGGGGGTTCTGATCTGTTGGGGCAGGGTCAGGTTTCCTTGAACCAGAGCTGTGAGACAGGACACAGCCTTTCCCTGGGCTGACTAATGGATCTGCTGATGGTTTTTGTGTACCTGGAGTGATTAGCTTACTCACCGAGGTATATCTGGCCCACACAATAAAAATGGGCCATAAATATCTCTTCTCTACCAGAAGAGACCCTGAGAACGGAATTGCATACAGGCTGTACCTCCGATAATATCCACAAGCGTAATGCGGCTGTGAACGTATGTCATCGCTGGGTTTTCTTATGTTGACGTATGAGTAAGATACCAACAGCCTCCTTTTAATAGCCCTGCATAATGCTCGCACCTGCTGCAGTATAATTTGCTGCGTTTCAGCAAACAAGCTGGCTGAAGGGAGTGAAGAATATCATCCCACAGTGCCCTGAGCTCCTGTCAGAGGTGACAAACTGGGGCTCTTTGTGGCCCAGCACTGTGTGCAGCCATCACACAACTGTGAGGGTGTCTTTCTACTGCTTCTTCACCAGCCACCAGCACAGGGGTGCTTTGGGTTTGCAAACACTGAGATAATGAAGGACACAGATTGGAGCCGAATGTCAAAAACCGAAAAAATAAACCCCACACAATCTGCAAGTCGTTGAGAACCTCACTGCAGCTAGATGCGTCTTCCGTGACATTTTGGCTCTCGTTGGCTTTCCATCTGCAGGAGTTTTATGTCAGTGTCAGACAGGCCTGTCTTTAAGCTCGTGTTTTTCTCTGTGATAAGGCATTCTGACCTTAAGTGCTGTTGGTCCGCCTTAATTCCCACCTCGAAATTCTGCCTGGTCAGATCTCTTAGGTGCTGTGGTGGAGAACACAGCACGGGCTGGTTCTGCCTTAAAAGTCTCATTGAATTCCTGCCAGGAGCACATTTTTATCATCTTCTCCCCAGGTGCTCCGTGGTATTTCCCATCAGAATTCAAACCTGAGCAGCAGCATTGTGTTGGCTGTGTAAGATGTCACGACAGGGCGTGTGGCATTATGGCCATGGGGGTGTTGTGCCACAGCTGACCCCTGCTCCATCTCCTTTCAGTGTGCACAGAGCTTGGCCACGTTCATGAACACACCTGCACAGCCTTGTTAATTAATATCGTGTTTTACATTCTTTTTAATAAAGCCTTTTCATTACAGAGCTTGTTCCCATGGTAGGATAAATTGAAATTCTTTGCGAGAGCATTATAATTAAGCTGTAGCGCAGTGGGTATGGATGTGTGTATGGGTAGAAATTGAAAGAGGAGAAATTTAGGTTAATGGAGGAAATTCTTTACCGGGGGGGTGGTGAGACACTGGAACTGGTTGCCCAGGGGGGTCGTGGGTGCCCTGACCCTGGAGGTGTTCAAGGCCAGGTTGGACAGGCATTGGAACAACCTGGGAGAGCTGACCCTACCCATGGCAAGGGGAATTGGGACTGGATGGTCTTTAAAGTGCTTGGACCCTTCCAAGCATTTAACATTCTATGATTCTGTGATTCTGTGTGTCTTGCTTAGGAAGTGTCTGTCTGAAGCGTGTCAACAGCAGGCAATGGGCAGTGCTCCTCTGCCTTGTGCCTCAGGGGACTTCTGCCCCCGAGGTACTGTTTCAGCCTCAGGTCATATTTCACAGGCTGGAGAGATGGAAAACAACCTCTCCAAGGCAGCAGTTTCCCAGTTTTTTGCTCACTGGACAGTTGCAGCTCTCAGTCGTGCCCGTGGTGGCTGGGGCAGCAACAGGAAGCAGGTTTCAATGCTGAGGTTGGTTCTGCAGGTGATTTATTTACCACAGGCTGGAGCTGGGGGCTGTTTCCAGGAGACACCGTGGCAGGGATGGAGCAGTGAGGGGTCTGCCACAGGGAACAATTTTGGGGTGTTTCTTCAGTTTAGTGTAAAATACCAAGAGTGGCAATACAGGAGGTGAAATACTTTGTTATTTTAGGTCTGTTGTGGCTTGCTCCTGCAGTTTAAAAATCAATACACCTGGTGCATCCACAGCTGTTCATGATGGGGAGAGTAGCTTTGATGAGCACGAGGAAACAGGGGTTCACCATGGGGTTAGAGCATCCCTGTTGAAGAAAGGCAGTTCAACAAGAGGAGGCAATGGAGTTGTGTCAGAATTACTTGAGAATTTGGGAACAGGTTTTTATTTTCTCTTTGACAAAAACTAGGGTTTATAAAAAGAGAGAAAGCCTGCCTGGGAGGGGTGGTTGAGTTCCTGCCGCCAACCTCAGGGATGCTTATTTACGAGCTGTGCAGCAAGGAGATGGAAATGCTTCATTAGCAAGCAGCAGTGCATGCTAGCTGGAGAAGATCCTAATGGAGTAAATTAGGAGGGAAACATCTGTTGCTTTCTGTTTTGGTTTTAGTGCTCAATCTGGTGCTAATCCTGGCCTTTTGTGACCTTTTTATATGTCCCCTCATCCTAAATATGAGACATGTTTTGTTCATTAGCTGTGGATGTGTGTTGCACCTTTAAAAAGAGTTCATCTCTACCCTTGAGGAGAGATTTGTTTCCTTCTTGTTTTCCTTCCTTCCCAAGACCTTGCAGGCAAAATGTTAGAGTTGGAGGGAAGGGAGTGGCAGTAAAAGCCTGAGCCTGGCAGAGAAAGGTGTGTGTATACATGTGCATGGATATATAAGATGCAGTGTTCTGCCTTCTTCCCCCATTTGTATAATGATTTTATCATTAAAAAATGACAGCTTACAACAGAAATTTTAAGTCTTGATGGTTTATACAAAATTCATTGCATGTTCAGGAAAAAGTATTCCTCACAGCTTCATGTATAAATACCCAGGTTTGATGCAAAGAGAGAAGTGGCATGCAGAAATTTCCTTCCTAAATCCTAGTTTTTCCACCAGCTGATATGGCAGTGGCAGACACAGATCTGCTCTGCTGCTCTATGAATTCTGAGGAGCTCCCTTGTTAGCAGGGAAGGGGATAGGAGCTCATGTGTGCTCTCTAAGGAGCTCCCCTGTTTCCAGGGGAGGGGACAGGCGCTGGTGTGTGCTCTCCAAGGAGCTCCCCTGTTTCCAGGGGAGGGGACAGGAGCTGGTGTGTGCTCTCCAAGGAGCTCCTGTGTTTCCAGGGAAGGGGGCAGGAGCTGGTGTGTGCTCTCCAAGGAGCTCCCCTGTTTCCAGGGGAGGGGGCAGGAGCTGGTGTGTGCTCTCCAAGGAGCTCCCCTGTTCCCAGAGGAGGGGACAGGAACCAGTGGGTGGTCTCTGTCTGGCACAGGGAGCATCGATGCTGTAGGTCTGAGCCGCTCAACACCAAGTTTGCAGTTGCAGAGTTTTGTTCAAGGCTTAAAACACTTGCTCAGATTAATGACCAAAAATGTCAAATGTGTCCACAGCTAATTATTCATTAGATGCGTAATTAGTGTGAGATGATCATGACATTTTACTGTTATTAATTTTTATACCCCAATAGGAATTAAATCAGGCTGCACTCACAGAACAACAGTTGGAACAGGCACCGGAGATGCAGTTGTGGAGCTGGAGGATGCTTCCGCAGCGCTGCCCGGCTCTCTGAGGGAGCATTGGTGCTGCTGGGTTTCCTGAGATGAGTTCTTAACTTCCTGTTGTATCTCTGCTCTCAGTGGAGGGCTGTAGGATGCAGGCAGCCAGGCTGAGCCTCTGAAATACTAAGCCTAGTTGGCTCCATTGAAGTAACGATAAACTCAAAAAAAGCAAAGCCAAACGTTTTGGGTTCTGTTCATCAGAGACTGGCGGGTTTCTGGCTTTGTTGTCTTTTAATACCCCGAGAACAGATGCAGGTTGACAAGTGGTATCAGCCAAGGGACTCAGCTTTATAAGTTTGTGTTGAAGCAGGCTTGGAAGTAGCCAACTGAAATCTAATTTGTAGCCAAGTGGAATAAATTGGAACTGATAGTTATTCAATTAATGGCATGGGCAGCAAGGTGAGGTCTCCTCTCAAAATAGCAGAATAAGGTTTCTTGTTCGGGGGGTTTGGGAAAACGAGGCACAGCACCAGGTTTTCTATCAAATCCAGTCATTAATCATCTGAGTAGCGGGAGGGGGATGTGATTATTATGGAGAGGCTCAGCAAAACAGTTGGAGTGAGCACTTTCCAAAAGGGTGATGGAATCCAAGCCTGAGCCAGTGGACATGCCCTGGAGCCTGCCTGGAGCTGAGGATTCCCTGGGCAGCATGGCATGCACCAGTACCTCAGCCCTGCAGGAAGCTGCAGCAGGAAGCAGGAGCAGGGATCGGCTGTCCTCTGTTCCTGGGCTCCTCCAGGCACCTGTGGCATCCTGGGCATGGAGACTCATTGTCTTCTGTCACTCACCTGCTAAAGCAGAGCTCCTTTCACATGTGAAAACATCGAGGAGTTCAGTAAGAACAGGAAGTTTTGGTGTCTTTTTAGTGCTTTTTGTGCATCTGGGGATGCAGAGTAGGGAGTTGACTCATGCATTCACCAGACTTCCTGCAAACTCCCATGGTGTGATGGCTCAGATTTTGAGATAACTGCACAGACCTTTGGATAACTGCACAATGATGAAGCTGCCACAGTTGTCTCCCCCACAAGCAGACCAAGAAACATAGAAAGGCTCTTTTGTCTTTAATAAAAAGAAAAAAATCTTCCTATGCAAGTGATGTCTGCAATAATATCAGCGTTGCCTCAGGTTTGCACAAGCTGAATGAAAGAGAAGCTGAGTTCATGGTTTTCAGCAGAATGGTTTTAACTTTTATCAGTTCAGTATATAAGTAGGAAAGGAAAACTCATTTTACTTGGAATAATGGAATCCTTTGGTTGCATTTAAGGACAGGCCAAACAAATAATTTAACTGAACAGTTCATGCCAGTTGGAAGCTGACTGGATCCGTGTGAACCTCAGCTGTCATAGTGGAGCTGTGGCACCTGTGCTGGGCTCTGAGCAGCCTAAAGCAGCAGCAGGGCACAAGAGCTTGTGTGAGAATGTGGTCAATCAGACTTGTTTGGGTTTTGGCATTGAAACTGTCCTGGCCACTGGGAATGGGTACAAGGGAAAATTTATGCAGATTAGCTCAGATATGGAGCTAATAGAACCACATAGATGAAGTCTAAACTGAAACATTTCTCAGGTTGTAATGCAAATACAGTCCAACATCTGTGGCCTTTCATTAAAAGCAAAGTTACAGGAGTGAAACTTCACTCAGCAACACTAATTTGTGCCTGTGAAATTATTAACAATTTGATATTGTGGCTTTCTCATTATAAACTTCTGTGGGAAAGGGGAATTAATTTTTCTGTGCTGTTAGAAGTTGTCAGAGGAGATCCCTCCCTTCCTGCGTAACCGGATCAGAAATTTCTCACGTACGTGGGTTGACCCTTTCCCTCTGGGGAACACATTAATTGAAGCTGCACTCTCATTAAACTGGTGCTGCAGGAGAGGAGTGTAAAATAATGCAGAATAACAGTGGCAGGCCTGGAGGAATTTGTAGGAATGTTAAGCAAGGAAGAGGGTAATACATCAGGCGCTTTCGGATGGGGACTGCGAAGAGGAGGCTGCTGGTGGCAAATCTTTTCCACTTGTATGTGGGACATTTTTCTGTAATCAGGACTATAAGGAGAGTCATAGGATCTTCTTATTGCAGAAACATCTCAGCCAGCTCTAGGTATGCAAGCTCTTCATCATCCTGCTAGGAAGCAGAAGGCGCACCAGGATGAAGAGTGGCTCTCTCTCTGCGCCATACCTTCTGGTCCCTTTGGAGCCTATTACTGTGGAGCACCTTCCCTGCTCCCCCTTCTCCCCCAGCAGTGCCAGCACACACCTGACAGCACACCAGGGATGAGTGGAACATAGACCAGTTCTCCTTTTCCCATTGCATGGCAACCTGTTATCTTTGACTTAGATAAATGTCTGCTGAGAGAGAGGCGTGAGTTCAGCTCACCAGACCCATCTGACAAACCCACCATGTTTCTGGCTGTTTCAGGTTTTGCTGATGAATGCTTCTCCCCACTTTCCTTACATCACACAGAGCCAGCACCTCAAATGTTCTTTTCATCATAAAAACAACTGCCATGGCAAGGGGAGAAGCAGGTGGTGCAGGAGGGAGGGGTGCAGCTCACGGCCGCTCCATCTGGGACACAGGTGACATTCTGAAGCCAGCCCACACATCCTTTCCCCAAGCCATTTTCACGTAGCTTGGGATGCCCTGCTGGCACTTGCGTCAAAAAATTGTGCAACTCCTTTGTGAAGAAAACATCTTACATAAATGGGGAAATGAGAAAAGATAAAAGAGAGCTTCCCTGGGGCTGCTGGCTCATATCTCCATGGCTGATGGCAGACACCCATAGAGATGATGAGGGGTCTGGAACATCTCTCTCATGAAGTGAGACTTAGGAAGCCGGACCTGTTTAGTCTAGAGAAGAGAAGACAGAGGGGATTGCATTAATGAGTAGAAATGTCTCAAAGGTGGGTGTCAAAGAATGGTGCCAGATTGCTTTCAGTGGTGCCCAGTGACAGGACAAGGAGTAATGGCCATAAACTAAACCACAAGAAGTTCCACCTCAACATGTGGAAAGAATTCTTGCCGTGGAAGGTGGCAGAACACTGGAAGAGCTTCCCAGCGAGGGTGTGGAGTCTCCCTTTCTGGAGACATTCCAAACCCACCTGGATGCTTTCCTGTGTCACCTGCACCAGGTGACCCTGCTTTGGCAGGGGGGTTGGACTGGATGATCTCCAGAGGGCCCCTCCAACCCCAACTATTCTGTGACTGAGTCTGAGATTTACAAGCTGGACAAGACCTGTGTTCTCAACAGTGCTCCATCCTACCAGTCTGAAGCCGTAATGATGAATGGTTCTCTTTGGCAGTGCAGTATTGACGGGGCAATTCACTCTGCCATGGTTGTGCTCACACAGAAACTCAGGAGAGCTCCAAGTGTTCTGTCTTTAATATTGCATTGATGGCCTGATGGTTTCTTGCTGACAAAACTGCCACAGTTCTTAATATCAGCCTGTCTGCAGTCATGAGATGCAAAGGTTTTCCATCCTGTTGGGCTCCAGAATAGCATTAGATGGCAAATGGAGAAAGCGTAGGAAGCCAGTATGATAATTTTTTAATCTAATCCCCCATACCAGGGAGTCGCTGGTGCTCTGATGACTGGGAGTTGTGATGCAAAGTGGAGAAATGCTGGATGTCATTTTAGTGACGCATGTGGAAATGTATTTTTCAATATTCTGCTTGTGTCCAGCTGCAGTGCTAAAAAAACCCTCACGGCCTGCACAGCTCTCCTGTCCAGGTGTTGCATGGACCTTGGGGCAAGCATGCTTCAAGAGCATGGAGCAGTCCTTGGAAGGAACCTCAGGTCCCTCTGAGCATCCATTGATGGATTCAAAGGTGGGGAGTGTCCATGCTCTGCTCTGCCACCCCTCAGGAGTTACTGTCTGCAGGAGCATCTGTTGCTCCTTGTAGAGACTGTCCTGTCACTCAGCGAGGCAATACTGTGTGACACTGTCAGTGTCTGAGTGACATTCCTGCCTCACATGCAGGCCTGTCCTGCTGGGAGCCTCAGGCTTGGAGAGGATTAGGCATTTGACTTGGAGCCATGGTCTTCTTTGGCATAAATAATCCCATGGCATAAGCATGAATCCCATGTGCAAGGACTATTGACTGTGGCCTCCAGTAGCCACTGGTGGATCTTGCCACTTCCTTGCTATTGGGAAGCTTTATCAGTTTGTCGTGGCAGTTCTGGCAGCGTCCCTTTGAGGTTGCTTTGGAGTAGTGTTCAATATTTTATCAATCATCTGAAAGGAATTATAAAATCATTACCTGCAAGTTTTATCACCACTTTGATTTGTGAAGTTTTGCGGGGTAATAAATATTGATGAACATTGGTCACAGAAATTAATCCGAACATAGTGATTAGAGATGGGTAGAGCTGTCAGCACATGTTTGAGTTGAAAAGCAAGCTTTTGCATGAAAAGAAGGTGAGAGAAGAAGGCTTGCAGGGTAATGAATGTCCAGATCTGGTGACATGAGGACACTGTTCAGTTCTGTGATGAGCAGTGCTAGCGTGCAGCCAGCCGTGGTCCTTTTGCTTTAAAGGTGGGAAATGACAGAGGTTTAGAGGAGAGATTCTGGTGAGAGGACAAAGCAGCTCAGGGAGGGAGCTGCAGAGTGGTTTGGTCACAGCCTATTACCTGCACTTGCATTGAGGCAGTTGCAGCAGATAAAAGCTCAACAGGAGACAGACCTCACAGGGCCCAAGTCAGCAAAATGAAAACTTGCACATGTGTTTGCTGTGTGAATGGTGAATTTTACCGAGAGAGTGAGACCTGTGCTGGGACTGCCCCTCTGGAATGTGCTGTGTTTGGGAAGATGTGTGTCCTGCTCAGCCGGGGTCCCTGCTGAGGACTGGAATACACCATCTGTATCACTGTGCTGGGCTACAGGATCACTGTGAGCACTGCCATCCCCTGGCCTTAAAAGCTAGAAGAACAGGAAAAGAGGGAAGTTTGCAGGATGAGCTCTGCAGCTCTTGGAACCCGCAGGTCTGCAGTGCCTCTGCCCAAAGATCTGGCATGGCAGGAAGGGCCTTTGTGAAAGAAGGAAAACTGCTGGAATTGCACATCTGGGATGCTGGGGGAGGTGGGGGTAGGTTTGAGGCAGCTGTGCTGGTGACCCTGCCAGCCCTGGCATCAGGGAGTCCAGGAGGTGTACACATGCTCCCTACTTCCAAAAAAAACCCGAAAAGTCCATATCCCAGCCAAATGGAAGCCTCTCTCTGGAGGATGCTGCCAGGGCAGGGCTGCTGTGGTGGTTTGGGGCTTGGTGGGGCAGGGACCAGATCTGGGAGGCAGCGAGACTTGGGGCTGCCAGTCAGCAGGGATGACAGTGGCTCTGTCATGAAGAGGGGGAAGCAGGGCTGAGAGGATATTTATGTGTGAAAGGCTGTCAGGGCTGGAAAGATGAAAATCTGTTGTGCTCTCCCAGGGCTCCTAACTTTCTCCCCTCCAGGCAGCTGGCAGGATTTCTCTAAATATTTGAGACGGTAAAGGGCTTAAACTGGATTACTCCTGGACATGAGCAATTATAATTGTAAATGCACCATTATCTGAGCACTCTCCTGATGCTATTTTGGCACTGATGTGTGACACCGTGACAGGGAGGCTGCGAGGGTCAAGTGCAAGGTAAGGAGAGCCCTTCCCTGGGACCTCGCTGGCTGGTTTGCAGCAGACCCAACCTCCCAGCAGACATCCCTTGCAAGGCCTCTCATTTTCCTTGTCCCAGATTTGCAGGAAGGGCTCCCAAATGCCTCAGGCTTCAATAACTTCATTGAGTAGCAACTGTATTTATTAAATGGCTAAATACCCATTAGGAACAAGGATAAACCCAGTGCATTTTTGCTGTGTATGGGTTTCAGCTGGAGCTTTCTGGACCTGAAGATAGTTCTAAGAAGGCTTAGATGGCTTTTTGGAGCAAAGCTCAGCATTCTGTTTTTTTCTGATGGATCTCAGAACACTCTGAGGGTGCCAGTCCAAGGGCTGTTCCAGGTGGAAGAAACACAGGGCAGACGTGGCTGCACAGACAAACACATGCAGACGGAGTTGCTGGGGAGGAGCATGGCAGGTTGAACTGTGAATCAGAAGCAGAAGGAGCGTGTGAGACCCAGCTTGGGGTGCCCCTCTCTCTAGAAGGGGACACGCTGGCAGAGGAGGCAGCCCCCAGCTGAGCCTGTCACAGGCAGGGGCCTGGGCTGGGGCTGGGGCTGCCAGCATGGGGAGGACACCGTGCCCGTGGAGCCCAGTGTCAGCCCCAGGGGAGGGTTGAGGGGCTGAGGAGGACACGTGCAGCAGCAGCAGCACGTGCCCCAGAAGCACTTTGCCTTTATGGTTTCATATTTGAAGGGGATGGGGTGTTAAAAGAACCTGATGTTTTTAAAAACGTCTGTGTTTCCTTGTTGAATTTAACTGGTCTGAGTGATTGGCAGTGTCTTGTTAGCTGGGAAATCAGTCTGCTGGGGACAAAGCAAGATCCCTGATCCTGGCAACAAAGGGTGTGCTGGGGGGAGATATGCCACACAAAATCATTCTGCTTCCTGGAGCCAAGAGGTCGTGAATTTACCTCCTGCCTGGCTTCCAGAGAGATCCCTGTGTCCCTGTCATGTGGAGGAGAACAGATCAGAGGATGTTCAGCGGGAGCTTGGGAGACTGGTGATAGATGAGCCTCTTAAATGAAGTGTTTGCATATTGTGGTGAGGAAAGCAGGTAGCCAGTAAT
This sequence comes from Melanocharis versteri, assembly GCA_013397845.1. Lineage (NCBI taxonomy): Eukaryota > Metazoa > Chordata > Aves > Passeriformes > Melanocharitidae > Melanocharis > Melanocharis versteri. Next base: position 43,842 of record VZTG01004788.1, read on the forward strand.
CACCCCCCACGCACTCAGCATCCTCAGCATCTCTCTAGCTCCCGGGAAAACAGCTGCCTTCAATTTCCGGCAGTACTAGCCATGCATCTTCCATGTTCCCTGCCTGAAAAGCCAGGAAAATATTACATGTGTGAACATCCGGCATGTTAGGAGAGACCATCTACTTGTCTGGAAAGCTGGGCAAAATTATCTGATACAATTTTTGCTATGACTTCTGTTGGGGAAATGAGGTCAGGGTTTAGCCTTGTGATGAAATAGCTTTCAGGACCATGTGAGGCTTAATTGCAGATCTTTAATTAGCTATCCAGTATGGCTCATCCCTCAGCAAAGGGTGTCACTGGCGTGGGCAGCACAGCAGGAGAGCAGCAACATGGGGCCACCAGTATTTGGGTTAAAGCTCAGCACATGTGCAAGACAGAGTTCCCTTCACAGGAAGAATTGATGGGAACAAAGACAAGACACCTTCAGCATGTCCCTTGAATATCTGCTGATCTTTTGTGCCTTGCTGGGTGTTTGAAAATGGTTTGAAGTTAAGGTGTCGATAAAACGAAAGCTTCGTAAAACAATGCCAACAAAAATAAATGAAATCCTTTTATCTGATCCCTCGCTGGTCCCCTGAGGTTCATGAAACATGGGATGGGGGGACTGCAAGGTCATCTGCAGAGTAAGCTGGAAAGGCTTTCTTTCTCTCTGCATGAGCAGCTAACTGGAGCATGCCAGAGAGTGTTTACGGCAGGATTTTGGCTTCACAATGGATTAAAAGATTTTAAAATCCATCTGCAGAATATCTTGAACTTTAGGGTTGTTGTGTGCTCAAAATAACATTAGTCTTTTAATGTTTGATGTGCTGGAAGCCTGGAGGGTAATCAAAGGGTTTGAAATGGTGGGAGAAGGGGAGATAGAGGAGCCAAAATTTGCTCTGTCTCTGGATAGAGCTATTGCTCCATTTTTTGGGGGATTCATTTGAATTTGGGAAGCCTCTTTTTAAATCCGTACTTCAGCTGATTCTCTTAATTATTCAGAAATACCATCAGAATTCATTCCAAAGTCCCAAATGTGTTGCTGCCTGGAAGAGTTAAGTAGTGGGTAAGAGTGTGAGTCAGCATCTTCCAAAGGCCCAGGCTCCTGCTGCCGTGGGTGCCTCTCGCTGTGGTGACCTGGGGTGTGCAGGTGTCTGGTGCTGTCATCCAGACACCCCCAGACACATCCAGACCCACTCCAGGACAAGTCCACTCCAGCCGGCAGCTCCGGCAGGTGGGGAGCACAAAGCTGGGCATCTTGGCCTGAGCCAAATCACTTTGTAATTGCCTCAAGGAAGAAATCAATTGGTTCTCCCTTTAGTGAGCATCACAGCAAAATTCTGCTCAACACACGCAGGTGGTGGGCTCCCAGCAACACGGGCTCTGCCACTGGTTTTGGTTTATGCTGCTGTCCAGTTTGGAGCATTAATTTTTAATCCAACAAGATTGAACTGGCTAAGCCCCCTCCTGCCCCTCCAAGCAGGTGCTGAGGAAAGCTCTGCTGACACAGGGAATGCCATCACAGTGATGCATGAATTGTCAAAGAAATTAATCTTCTCTTACTCCCCACTTCCTCTGTTTGTTTTTCTTAAAGCAAATGGCAGGTCTTGATTTTCTTCGATGTGCAGCCAGTAAGGCCTGGAGGACTTTGACCCTTGTGGCAGAACATCCCTGAGCTTTCCCATGTCTCAGTGAACAGACAGAAACCTCTGAGCATGTTGTTATGGCAGATTATTGCCCTGCCATCTTCATTTAAGTCTCACTGCTACAAAAAAGCTTTCAGAAGCTCCTCAGAGCTGGTGACAGCTGTGGCAATGGCAGGCAGCTTTTGCTGTGGCTGATGGCCATTTCAGACAGGTTTGTCACTGTTTTTAGGTAGTTTTTATAGGATGTAATCCAGTTAATGGCAGAATCTGAATCCTACCAGTCCCAGATGTTTTTTTCTCTCTGGGCTTTTTCCATTTTTGCTGCATACTGGCACAAGTTTTCAGCAAGAAGAAAATCCAGGATGTGGGACCAGCTGTAATCTCAGGTGGAACAGCAGCATTCAGTATTGCTTCATACTGTACAGCCAGGGCAGAAAATGCAGGGAGGACCATTTCTACTGACTAGGAATACCACAGTTGGATGTGTCATTGTAAAAAGTGAGATCAGAAAAGGCAGCTATAGTTGAAATATGCTGTGTAGAAAAATATTGGTACCCTGAGGAGGAACTGAGGGTCAACACAGGTGGTTTGCCAAGCCTCTGCGAATTGCACTCTGTTGACTCTGTTGCTTAACTTTATTTCTAAGTTAATTCTGTAGAAACAAATTTCTTAATGTTCACGTGTTTGCTCTTATAAGGAATATGTGTCTTTAAAATTGCAGGCAATGTTATGGTAAAATTCATTATTACAATGTGCACAGGGAAATTACACTAATATAAACATTTATGTTGGAGTGTAATTGTTGAAATTTCAGCAAGTCATTCCAGTTTAGTGCCCAACCTGTAACATGAAACACTTCTCTGGTCACAGCTCTTTCTTGCTTATGGGACCAATAAATGAATTCACATTTGCAAGTTAGATAAACCCTTTGAATGTATTATTGATGCAAACAAATGAGGATTGGGGCTCTAGACAATACCTAATGAAGCTGACTCGACAGAGGCTGTACCTGCTGAAGGGTGCCACGGCTCAGAGCAGGAAGAGTGGTGCCTGTTTCATCCCATAATTATCCTGTGCCTGACACTCACTTTGTATGTTCCTTGCCTAGGCATAAAGCTGGGGGCATCGTGATAAGGAATTAATTGCTGGGGATCCACTGGCAGCGATTAAAGAAAGCTCACAATCAGCTGATGGTTTGTGACTGTATCTGCACTTTGATCTCCTTGTAGACTCAGGGCGTTGACTCTCCCAATTATTTTCTCTGGTAAATATTGCTAATCAGAAGGTCTTTTAGAAAAGGTTCGCCCCTTTTCTGGAGATGGTTGCTTTTTTCAGCTGCGGGCCCAAATTGGTGCTAAATAACCTTAGTTAAGCCCTGCTGAATTGTAAATGAAGTGTGCAGCATTGAGTCAAACAGCAGTGGAAAAGCTGCAGCAGGACATGATGGGAAGCACCTTTAACCTGCTGAGGAACTGAACATTTCCCTTCTTGACAAGAGAAAACCTGAGAGCCAGAGGTTACTCTCCTCTCAGACTGAGGAGGAAGGCTTAGGACTCACTCCAGGAAACAGATCAGATGCTTTGCACTGCAGTGTGGGGTGAAGCTGCTACAGGTGCTTCAGCACTTCCTGCTGCAGCTCAGCATCAGGTGCAGAATGGAAAGGGATGCTTGGATTAGCATTTTGGAGTTGCTCATTACCAGTACTTGCCCTGGTACAATGAGTTTCCATTTACATTTTTTACCAAAAGGCAACTGTGAAAAAGCCCTTGGACTAAACTCTCTCTGTGGGGGGTAAAGCAACCTCCAGTAGATTTTAATGGTTCTTGTCAAATTACTGAAGAAATAAATCCAAGTGTTCTTGGAGACAGAATGTTTCTTGTTAAACTCTCCAAAAAAGAATAGGATTGATTTGGAAATGTCACTTGTGATTTAAAAGCTTGAAGGTGAGAACGTCAAGATGTAATTAGCAGCAGCTGATTTTTCTTGTATTTACTCCTTGTGGTCTGTGTGAAAATGTGATGCCCCAAGTGACTACTCCCACGTGCAGCACTGACCCTGTCCTTGCTGAGGGACTGAGACTGTGCAGCCGGGAGAGAGGGGTCATGCTGTGCCAATTTCCAATATTAGGGAATTGGAGTGTGAAATACCCTGTCATATCCACCCCAAAGCCAAGGGGACAGCAGTCTCCAAAAGGAAGGAGCGAGGTGTCTTTGCTGGGGAAGTACTGAGGAGAGGAATGCTGTGTGTGTTTCCCTGTCTGATGAAGATGAGCAGATGTGTGACGGGCCCTTTGCTCAGAATCCATGGGACAGGAGATGGGGCTTTGCATGCTGCTGTGTTTTTGGATCCTCCCACTCAGTTTTGCCTTCTGAGCCATGCTTTGAGCATTGACCTTCTGCTTTCCTGGGCACTTTCTTTCTGGGGAGAATGCACATGTTACTGTTCCTTGCTATATTAGCATTTGCCAGTGTAGTTGGTGCTTTCCAAAATTAGATGTGCTACAATAAAAGTCCAGAGTTACTGCCCTGATTTGAAGAGACTTTTTTAAGAGATCTTCTGCCATTGGAAGGCAATCTTGCAGCAATTAATTATAAAATTACATTTGAGGTGAACCATGCTCATAGTTTTAGAGATTAATTCTTCTGGAAATACCATCTTTCATCACACTACGTATTACTTTTGAAATAAACTCCTCTTTTTTCTCAAAAATAAAGTGTGAGCCTATAAATAGAAATCATATTGTGAATCCAGATTTAAACAGAAATCACTGATATAAAGTACTCAAGACACAGTCTTTGAAAAACGTCTGATTGTGATAATCCCATGGTGTTAGAATTACATTGTGCAGCCCAAGGTTTGAAAAGACCCAGGCTCTCCTTTTTTCAGCTGCAGTAAGTGCAGCCATTGATCAGGCTCACCCAGTCCATTCTCCGGCCGCTGTGCCCTGATGATGTGCATTTCTTCCGCTCCCATTATCTTTGTTGAATTTGAACAAGATTCAATTTCCTGACGTAGAAAGCTCCTTGTACTTCGAAAATTGTTATCGTTACTTGTAAAAGAGGACACATTCATTCTGTCCTGGGCGACTGGACAAAGGGACAAGCCAAGGGTGCCACCCTGTTGTTGGCAGAAGGCAGATTGAGGTGTGCTGGGTGCTTGACAGGTCACCTGCATGTGTCCAGCTGTAGCTGCTCCTGGGACTCCTCCAGTGCAGTATCTGGAGCGTGCTGGAGGGCTCTGCTGAGGTCACAGATGACAGAAGGGGATGCCTGCATGTGGTGTATAATGCAGCTTGGATTCTTTGAGTGGGCTAAGGAACACCTGCACTGGGCGTTCCTTGTGTCTGGAGTAAGAGGTCTCAGGCTTCCTGTACTTCATTTCAATGATTTCACCTCAATTTTCCATTTCCACTTCCACAGTTGTCATACTGTGAATGTGTGTGAATCCCACAATAAGTGTTTGTGGCAGCTGAGGTCAAGGAGGTGTTGGTTGCTGTGCCCGCAGGAGAAGGGAGAAACTTCTCAGTTTTGCTGCTGCTACCAGAGCCTGCTCCCTACCTGTGGCTCCTTAGCTGGTGAGCCTGTGCTGACAGAGTGAGGTGCAGCCAGGCCAAGGAAGAAGGGCAGTGGAGGAGGCAGCCCTGGGCTGACAGCTGCAGCACAGCGGCTGGGACATCGCTGGATCTGGAACTGGGGAAGGCAGCATGATGCAGGCTCCTGCTTGCTGGAGCTGTGGGCCCTCAGTGCCAGCCCTTCAGTGCCAAACTGGAGAGATTCCTAGAAACCACTTCCCAGTTTGAATTCTCTTTTTTTTTTTAAGGGAAAACCCCATCTTGAAGCACGTGAGAGTGACTGTAAGCTGCAGCGGGAGAATGCTGATGTTCCTCTGATGGGAGCAATGCAGCATATGGGCAGCACAAGGCTCAGTGCACCTGCAGGGAGCAGACAGCAATATTAATGCCTTCTACGTCTGCCGAGGCAATTGCTGGAAAAATCCTTCCATGAGTCCTTGCTTATTGGCAGGGCGAGGAGGATTTTTGGAGCAGGAGGGTGCTGTGCTTGGCAGCGTGCCCCACCCGTGTGCCCGCAGGTGCTGCCTTCCCTGGGCAGAAGTGCTGTGTCTCACCTGTGCTTGGCCCTCTGTGCTGGCGCTGCAGCACTGGGGACAATGCTGGGGACAGTGTCACCCTGCACAGCAACAGGCCTGAACAGCCAGGCTGTGCTGTGTCACACCAGCCACTGTGCACAGCCCTGCGTGCCCTTTTCCCTGCAGTGCCACGCAGGAGAGTCAAGGGTGCATCTGTACTGTAACCAGCAGGTTTTTGCATGGCAGAGCTGCAGATCACGTGGAAGAGTCTCTGGGCTGGGGCAGGGTACATTCAGCCCTGTGCTGCAGATTCTTGTGTCCCTTCATCCCAGTGGCACGTCACCCTGCTGTCTCCTTCCCGGGCCTGGCGTTCCTGTGAACGCTCTGAGAGTGTCCTTGCAGAGTCCTTCATCCACCAGTGTTTTTCTGGTGCTGCTCTGGTGACATAATGAGCCTTTGTCAAGGAGTAAATCAGTTCAGAGGAGGAATGGCCTGACCCAGGTGATCAGTGGTGAGTGATGCTGCCTGGGGCGGAGCAGGGGGTGCCCACAGGTGCTGAACAGGGCTGGCATTTCCAGAATCCTAACGCCCTGGCCAGGCTTTCACTGCCATGGCTGGGAAGCAAGCAGTCAGTGCAGGAAGAGGATGGGAGTCAGGGAATTGCTGCGGCCTTTTCTTGCTAAATACAGGTTGAAGTGATTAACAGGGAGAAGCATCTTCAGTTCCCCTGGATAAAGCTAGGCTTCTCTGTTTCCCAGCTGCTGGCATCTGGTTTCCCTCTGGTGTCCTTGCAGCCACTGTGATCTCAGGAGAGGCTGCAGAGATGATGTTGCGAAGAGGGACCAGGTCTGCCCCAGCTACAGAGGACATAAACTCTTGGTGCTTGCCTTCTTAGTTTCTGCTGCCTTAGCCATTTTTAAGAAAGAAATCTACGTTAGGCTGCCACTGTTCAGTATGTTTTGTGGTATTTTGCCCTGGTTTGAGTATGTAAAGTTACTAAGCTGTTTAATTCAGCACTTTTCCTGTGTAGCTGGGTGACTTAATCTGAGTTCAGCTTCTGTAGCAGCAGAGTGGAAAAGGAGACCTCAGACTGGGGAAGCTTGATCTTTGGTTGGTTCCACAGAACCCCTGAGAGGTTTGCCCAGCTGCTCTGGCATACTGTGCTGCAGCAAACCTGAGACTTGGCCTTTTCCAGCTCCTTCCTGGTACCCAGCCTGTGCTCACCTGAAGAACAGCTTGGGGTGTGTCAGGTGTTTGTTCCTCTGGTCTGTTCTTGGCTTGTCAGTTGTCTCTAATGTCTTTATTTTTCACCTCCTCTCCATGACAAGCAATGAAGCCACCTTCAAAAGTGTGAGTCACTGTGTTGCATCCACCATGTTGTGCCAGTATGATACTTAGCAAGGAAAGGATTTTTTACTCACCCACCTCTGTATTCTCAGGTGTTTCCAGCCCTTGGGTTCAAAAGGCACAGATGTGTACAGATGAATGTATGCAGCTTACCCATGAGTGAATCTCAGTGCCAGTGGCTCCCAGTTGGGAAGCCGTTGGTGACAGTGCTGTTCCTGAATTGTACAGAGGTGACCGGGTGTTGAGTGTTGACAAAATCTGCCCCAGTTGCAGCTCAGAGCTCAAGTTTGAAGCCAAAGCCCTTTATGGTACTGCTCAAAGCAGAAATGCAATTCTGCTGGTTCCTCTCAGACCCTGTAGGATAGACCTGCCTCTTGTGTGGGATCCCCTGAGAGGAGGGGCAGTGGTGTGATGAAGCAGGAGGGTCAGAGTGATGCCAGTGCCACATCTCACAGCAGCAGCCTGTCTCCTCCAGGTCTGGTGGGCAGGGTGGCAGTGGTGGTGCTTTGGGAAGGCTCTTCCCAAGGTGTTCCCCTGCCCCACTGGAGGCTCCGCATCGCATCCCCTCCCTCGCAACGCCGTGGTGTTTGAAGAGGGAGTGCGAGGCTGCCCTGATTAAAATTTAATGAGGCTTGGTATTATTGAGGGCCCTTTAGTGTCATTTCTGCACTCATTGGCAAATAAATACATCAGCTGGCGGTATGGGGGCGAGCCCTGTCCCTGCCAGCTGCCCGGGTGGCCGCGGGGCTGCTTCTGCTGGAGATGATGGGTTGAGGAGAGAGCAGCTCGGGGCAAGGTGGGCAGCTGGGCGCCCGTTCATTTTCTCTCCAGCAGCTGCTGGAGCAGTGGTTCCCTTTTATTTGTTATTTGCATACTTTAGCCATTGGAATTGAATTTGTGCCCATTAAAACTAAATTAGTGCTGCCTGGAATTCTAAATAGGCTCTGGCAGAGCAAGCCCATTAACTCTATCGGAGCAGGTTCTGCAGATGCCTCCTCCACAGGCGCACGGTGTGACTGGGAACCACTGCAAAACGTGGATTGTTTGCGTGTTCCCTGGGATAATTGGAGTGCTGCTATTAGAGTCAGTGTATTAAAATTTTGAAAGTCATCAGCATGGCTCAGAGCTGGGCTTAACTTGTTCTGCTTCAACTAAAGGTATGGGGCAAGCATCTCACCGAATTGTTTTGCAGTTCCTTGGGCTTAATACTGTCTTACTGCCATGACCTCTAGGCCCCTGTGCCCCTGGTCCCTTGTGTGACCTCTGGCTCTGCTCTGGCAAGCCCACTGGCACCTTCCGAGGTTGCTCTGCTCCATCCCTGGGAGGTGCACTGGCACCTCTGATCCCAGCCATTTCTTCCTCATCCTCCTGACAGCCCTTCTGCTCTTTGGGGTTCCCCTTGGTGTGCCTAAGACTCTGTGTGTGGAGCCCTCTTGGCAGGGACCCCAGGAGCAGCCCTGGCCCCTCGCCTCCTCAGGGATTGCTTTGTGCTTTCTTCCCAGCCCTCATCCCCATCCCATGCACTGGGTCAGTCTCAGCCCTTTCCTGGAAGAAGTTCAGGACCCAGGTAGCCTTGCCAGGGCTGGCAGCATGGCCTGCCCAGCAGGTCTGGGACTAAATGGAGACTATGTTGGACTTGCTATTAAAATAATCTCTGTTGTTCGGTAGTCTCTAATGAGAAAAGAGAAAATACTCCTGAGAAAAATGATGCATCTTGTTTACAAATGGGGGAATTCAATCTAAAGCTTATATTTTGCAGGGAAAAAACCCCAACATGTTCAACTAGCCAGAGATTCTACAGCAGAGTTTATGAGACCAGGCTTGGCTGCTTGGTCCTGATTCCAGCCAGGATCCTCAAATTCTGTTGAATTATGTATTGGATATCTTAAATGATTATGAAATAAGTGAATCACACTGGTGTTTTTCCAATGTTAGGCACTTCTCAGCAGTTTTTGCTCAAGACACTTCCTCGGCATGCCTCCATCAGGTCCTTGGGTTCAGTTCATTTTGCTTGTCTGCATGTGTGGGTCTGTGCAGGATAAAACAGCCAAGAAACTTCCTCGTTTGAGCCCAGGGAGGTGGGTCAGCACTGCACAGACACGAACATCCCTTTTAGGTTTTTTTCCTTCTGGAGCCACATCTGTTCCTGGAGTGTCCACAGAGGCTTTGGAGCCTTCCAGGCCAAGGGATTTCTCACAAATGTGGCAGAGTGCCACCACAGCCCCTCTGTCCCTGTGCCCCACCAAGGTGGGATGACCCATCATCGCCTCAGGTGAGCAGTCTCCATTTCGTGGTCCTTATGTAATGAGAAAACCCACACTCCAGGTGCTGCTCTGCAGTCAGTAGATTGAGCTGCCCTGCTCTGCTGAGCCCAGACACGACCTGCCCAGTGCCCTGTGCTGGAGGGGGAGAGGCTGGGAACCAGCACCACAGCTCAGAGCAGCCCAAAGCAAAATTTCTTCAAGAATTTGATATAAAGTGGCCAACCCGACTCCTTTGTAACTGCTTTGAATCCAATTAATGCTGCCTGAGTAGATGTTAGGAATTATAAAGAGGAATCCAAGTCTGAGCTTGTCACCTAAACTACGATAATATTCCTTCAAAGGAGGCACATTTGCAAACATTATTAATTACCTGGGGAACAGCTCAGGGTTTCAGCTGAATTAAGGGGGGAATGTATTTCTGTGATTGATTGAGAGCAAGAGATTACCTTATTCTGGAACAATGGAGCAGTTCTTTGTCACAGACCTGGCAGCAAAACACAGGGAATTAGTCTGCACCAAGTCCCCCGCCCCCAAAACCAATTTACTGGGAAGGACATTATGCCAGGAATTACCTGGGGCCAAAAGAGCATTTAAAAGTGTTTAGCATGAGCTTCTCTAATCAAAAAAATCCAGGAGCACAGAGCTAAAATTCGGCTTTTTTTTTTTGTTTTCCATGAAGTGCTGTTTGGCTTTGAGGTGTGCTGGAGCTGTTTGGGTTGTGTTGTTCTCAGGGTGGGCTGTGGGTGCCATCCCGGGGTCCTCCAAAAAAAAAATTCAGGTGCTGACACAGGGCAGGAACCTGTTCTGAAGTGCCAGACTTTGTGCGTGATCACTGGAAATCTTTTATGGAAATTATCTACCCACACAAATGTGCGAATTTGCATGTCATGTAGGCAAAACACAGCAGGCTCACTTGTACAGAAGTGCAGGAGAGCTCGGTGGCAGCAGCGTGTGACTTCCCAAGGCACTGCTTGCCAGGCACCCTGAGCCTGGCTTTGCAGAGTAGGGCTGAGTTTTAGGAACAGGAGGGGTGGTCTGTGACAGAGAACTCCTGATCCTTTGCCTGCTGGCTGTCTTTTGGCTGGTTGGAGGAGTGAAGGTCTCAGAGCTGGTTTGCTGCAGGTGGGATCCACCAGAAGTTCTGAGAGGAGGTTGGTGTTTACCCCTCATGAACCCCTCATGAACCCCGCTGCCCAGCGGCGTCTGCTTCCACTCTGTTAAAAGACTGGCAAAATGGGAACATATACCCACAAAACTGGATGATCTCCTTCGGGTCTAAAGGAAATGGAAGCATATGGGAAGTAGGAAGAGCAGGATTCTAAGAACATCAGCAGAGTCTGGTATAATACATTATCAGATTACAGGCTATCAATTCACCTGTCTAGGCCTTGCCGGTGTCAAAAGCACAAACACGTTTGCTCATTAAGCCCCGATCATGTTCACAATTATTTTTCAAAGTGTTTTCAGGAAAGTAACAGTAATTAATAATCTTTAAAGTTTGTGCAAGTGCCAGTCGTGCTGAGGTTTCCTGTTGGAGTGGGCGTGCATTTCAGGCCCCAGCCCTGCTCTGGACGGATGTTCCTCACACATGGAATGCGTTATTGAAACCCACTTGGGCAAAGCACAGCACACACTCTCCCCCAGAGGAGCAGGGCTGGCTGCCCTGGCCTGTGCCAGCAGCAGCAGGCTCCCAGAGAGCAGAGACGATGAGGTAGGAGGCTATTTATGGCTCTGTCTGCCTCGCTGGAGTGTGCTTGAAATTAAGATGGTGCTGATGAATGGAAAAAGGAGAGAGAGAGGCTCAGAAGGCCCTGGGCCAGGGGCGCTGGCAACGTGGAGGTGTTCTTTGAAGAACTCTTTAGCCAGTGATTAAATGGTATCTGGCACCTCATTCAAGTGTCTCAGGGCAGGGGAGAGCAGGGGATCGTAACACAAGAATGAGGGGTCCCATGCCATGAACTTCTTGGCTGAGGCATCCAGCGACACCTGCAAAGTTACATGTCACCGTTTTTCTGTATTCAATCTAGACATAAAGGACATTACTACTCACCCTTATTTAAATAAAGTTAGGACTGTTCCCTGGGTTTGCTGACAGTCTTGCCATGCACCCTGTAGGAAAGCTGGGCTCAGTTTTACTGCCTCCTTTCACCCACCAAGTAACTGAAAACAGTTATTCCATAGTGGCAATTAACCATCCGTGTTCTGTGTGGTGTTGTGTCCTGTCAGTACATGAGTATTACACATGCTGCATGTCCCAGGACAGCTCTGAGAAACTGATAAATGGTGACATCCATGTGTTTGCTTTCGTTTCCCATGAGGATGCTCTAATCCTGCTGTGCTGTGCTTTGTCACAGCATCTGGGATCTTGCCCGCCCCAAGGGCATGGCTCCAAGCCACCAGCAGAGCACGCAGCAGGCACACAGCACGAGGAGCTGGCAGTGCAAGGCACTCCCTCCCCTCTCCTCTCCAAAAACAGACCCAGAGAACACAGACTGCTTTCCCTGTGCATGGAGTCAGTTATCTGGTTTAATTCCAGCTGAGAAACCAGGGCAAGGAATATACATCAACACTGTACATGTTCTAAATCACCACAATCAAGCTTAAATTCTTTTTATTCTTCACTGTAAACCTGTCCTGAAGTAGGTTAGTGGATCAGAGCAGATCTGCTCTATATTATTTATAGGTTTCCTTTTGGTTCTTGCTGCTTGGCTGGATGCTGCTAGAGGACTCCATGTTCCAGCAGTCTTTCTCTTTGCTGCAGCTTTAAAACTTTCTATTTTTGTCTGTAGGAATCCCATCTCCCCAGCTCCCTTCTCTGCTAAATTCAGCACACTGGCAATGCTGAAATTCTTTCATCGCATGCTGTGCCAGGATCTGACTACGGCGAAAAGTGCTGCACTGTTCTGCTTGTGTGTGAGCACAGGTAGCACAGGCAGTGCCCAGCACAGGCACGGGTGTTCCCTGCTGTGCTCCTGGGGCCAGTGTCCTTCGGGGGTGTCTTCAGGGAAAGCTGCTGTCCGGTGTGAGGAGGATGCTTTGGCTGGGATATTCCTGCCCAAGTGTGGTTGCCCCTCTGAGCCAGATAACCTTATGTCCAGGAGTATTTGCAGCAAAAGCAGTCGTTGTCTTTGGCTATGAGATTATTCAGCAGCTCAGGCAGCAGCCCAGCACAGGGCTGCCCTCCCACAGCCTGAGGCAGGAGCCCTCAGCATTTTCACCAACTCTCGTAATTCAAACCCACTGAGAAAGTGAAGAGACTCTATGCATCAGCTGAATGTGATAGGCAGGGTAGGGCTGCATAATTTATAGACCTGCATTTCTTTTTGATGAGATTTTTGAGTCTAAAAGCTCTGAGAAAGGAGTGCTATTTTTTATTGCAACTCTGAACTCAAATTATGTCAGATTCTGTGGGCACAGTCTGTGCTTGTTAAAAAAAAACCCACCAAAGTGCAGCCTCAGATTGCTCTGGCTCATGAGCACTGCTGGTCCTGCTCCATGCAGAGTAAACCAGCTCCTTGCAGAGCTGCACCAAGCGCTCCCAAGGATTAGTTCCTCCATCTCCAGAGGGAGCATAGGCATTTACAGCGTGCCAGGGATTATACCACATCACCAGGTGCTGGTCCTGCTCGGCTGCAGGATGTCTGGGTGGCCAGCGGCCAGTTGCTCCCTGCTGTATACAGAATTACAGGATCCAACTGTGTGCTTTTAAATGATTTGGCTGGGATTGCCCATGTGCTTGGTATCTCTGTGTCCCAGGCCCCTTTTGCGTGTATTGCATGATCTGCCTGGACCTTGGTCTGTGACAGCTGCTTGGAGCAGCCACCAGCACCTTCCTTCCAGGTGCTTGGTGGCCCATGGCTGGTGCAGTGACACTCATCACACGTTCATTCCCACCAACACCGTAACCTGTGACAGGATGGAAATTCGGGATCACAGCCTGCTGTTCTGCACGTCAAAGGTCGTTGTGTGGCAGGTGCAGGTACACTTGTTGCTTTGAGTAAACAGCAGCACATCGTCCCAAGAAATTCTGGTCTCGCTGCAAAGGTGGGTGCCTGGCAGCTGGAGTGCTGGAGGCTGAGGCTTTTGGAACAAGTGCTCCCTTTTTGAGCCAGTTATTCTCAGTGAATCATTGCAGGCAGTACTGACTGAGGTCGGAGAGGCTGATACTGCCAGCTGCACTGATTTGTAAGGATTTGGGAGACATACTGATATTTTCTGGAGATAAACCACTAGAAATAGGGGAAATGTTATAAAACTGTGGCCCAAGTTCCTGTTCCCTTATCTCTGTGTGAGTGTTGTCAAGAGTTTAAAATATATGTGTGATAAAGCACCTCCTGGAGCAGTTGCAGTGACGGTGTGTCCTGAAAAGCATCTCCCCTTTTGTTGGGAGTAGGGAGCCAGAAAAGCCGTGCCACTGGGATGGGAATGTCACTGGGATTGGTCAGACTGGTGTTGGAGTACAGGGTGCTCTGGATAATGAGCCAGCAAGAATCAAAACCTTTTATAATGTATATTTTTCATGGAGCTGGGAAACAGGGACAAAATAGGAAAGCTGTTTCTGAGTCCTGCAGGCACTTGGGGGGTGGTTAGGATGTCATTAGAAGAAGTCATGGGCTGTCAGTGTTTCTCTTAATAGGGAACTGAAGTCAAGAGCAAAAACTTTATATAAAAAATAAAGAACAGAGGGATTGGATAAAACCAGGTGCATCCTAATCCTGTGTCACAGCCCTGTCTGAGATGCTGCGGGTGGTGCTGGATGGTCCCATTCAACAGGGGCTGGGTGGGAGAGATCACTTCTGGAAAGGTCCTGTTTAAAGAAAATAGAAAAGGTTGATATTAATGGACTAGGAAAAGACAAATGGCAGTGCTGTACAAATACTGTGTCAGATGAGGAATTGTTCCCAAAATTGTAGATAAGACAGTTCTGTCCTTTTTATCTTGTAATACTGAATAAGAGGACAGTGAATTTTGCTAAAGAGTAACACAGGTTAAATCTGATTTAAGGAAAGGAAATACAGTCACACTGCTGCAAGATGTCATTCCCTTCTTGAGTGTGGTAAACGCAAAAATGGAATTAAAATGTGTGGATGGTGAGAGAATCCAGGGAAATAACAAGCAATCTAGTTAGGGGGACTGCCAGAAGGGACATCAAAACTTGGACCTTTCTGGGACTGCCTGCACTTCTGGGGCCCTTCACAGCCTTTTGTCTGTGTCCTGCTGTGTGACCTTCTTCCTTCCCATGCCACAATGCTGTTTTGGCTCCGTGGATGAATTTCCTCCCTGTCTCAGGTCTAACCTGCTGCCACCCATCATTTCTACTTTGCTTGAAATTCACCTGTCAGGGCCCATGGCAGCCGTGATGTGGACGTGTGGAGGAGCATCCCTGGTGGGACAGTGTGGATTTGCACTGAAGGGCAGGCACTGTGCTCCCAACACAGCCTGCCAGTCCTCCCCAATTAGGGTGATGGTTTTCCGTGCGAGGCCGGGGCATCCATGGAGACCTGACTGAGCTCCCTGCAGTGAGCCGTGCAAAGATAATTCAAGGCAGCAGCTAAAGATTCATCAGCGATGCTGGAATCCTTCCAGTGGTGCTGAGCAGACAGCAGTGCTGGGCTGGAGCAGGTGCTGCTGTGGGCCTGTGTGGCGTGGGACCCCTGCACTGTCCCATCCTTGGTGGCAGGGTGGCAGGGGTCTGGTCTGTGCTGGGCGTGTCCTGGGGTGTCCTCCCTCTGCTCTTCATATTCATCCTGTTAACAAATGGCATCCCTCATCATCAAAATATTTTCCATAAGCCCTCTAGTGATCGCATGAGCAGTATCAGAAGTCATTAATTCTGAAATGTGGGCTCCAGGGGACACTTTCAGCAAGTTCAGCTGGCAAATAAACCTTTAAACCTTTCCTTGTCAGTGCTTCCCCTGCCAGGCAGGTGCTGAGCTGTCATTCACCAGCCTACAGCTCTCCTCAACAAGCAGCTGCAGCATTCCTCCTCTGCATGTCCTGGTGAAGCCAAAAGGGCAGAAGATTCCCTAAGCCCCCCAGCAAAGCTCTTTTTCCCCCCAAGATAAGTATTTCTTCAAAGGACTATGGCAAGGTGGCTGTCGTTTATACTCTTTTAAACAAAACTCATAACAGCTGATGTGTTATGTGAGCAGTGGGGTTTGGGGTTTTTTAGATTTATTTCTGCTGATGCATTCTCTAAGGTCTTTTTAATGTAATTTGGGATTATTTGTGACTTCCAAGGTGTCAAAGGGTTCAAACTGCCTGGTTGAGCCTATTACTCTGAGCAGCAGTTGGAGAAGGGCTTTCCCATCTGATGACTTTTGCTTATCAAGCAGGGAAGCAATACCTAATACTCAGTGAAAAGCCTAAATCTGGCCTATGGAAAGGAATGAGTTCTTTCTGAAGTGCTTCAGTGCTGAGACACATCTAAATCAAGTTATTGGGCAAGGGGTGGTTCTGTGCCATGGGGCAAGCAGCTTCCTGTGAACACTAACTGCATGTGATGCTTGAGCCGAATACCCTTCAGAGCTGCTTAACAGCTTCTCTTTTCCATTTTGGTGATATCTTTCTAAATTATACATTAAACTTATCAGGCTGAGTAATGCATCACAGCTTCCCCGTGTCAGACTTAATGTTCCTTACTCAGCTGCAGCTTTGTGTTTGCCTTTCCCTTCCGTTTATCATCAGGCAAGCCCCGGGTCCTCCTCTCCGGGAGCTGCCTGCGGCAGAGATGCTCTGCAGGAGCCAGGTACAGGGGGCTGCCCCATCCCAGGGCAAGGCTGGCTCACAAGAGCACGACCTGCCATGCTGCACAAGGGTCCTGGAAAATGCTGAGTCCATGGAACTCGTGCTGCTGTCCTGTGGGATGCGGGTGCTTTGCTGTAGGTGGGGGTTTGTGTTCGTGAATAAATTAAAATAACACCCAAAGAATCTGAGCGAGCAGCGCATGGGGAGAGTGATCACAGCGGTGCGGTGGCATCGGAGGCTGTGGGTGACAAGGGACTGACACTGTGGCTGTTGGGATTTTAGGTGCTACAGGAAAAACAAGTAATTTGCTACTTTTCCTTGCCAATATGTCTGAAGACAGATAGTATTTGGTTAATTGCAGCTCTAAAATGGAAACTCTAGCAATTTTCTTTCAGTGGCTTCTCAGATCATTGCACAGCAAGATGCAGCTAAGGAGGAAGGCATGTCTCTTGGTTTTAAGTGCTCTGTGTTAATGCTGGTGTCTTCTGTGAAATTACCAGGCTTTGTTGCTGTAATTCTGGGCAAGGAGGAATTCCTAATTTTAGGTGGTTTTTTTCCCTTGTGTTTCGGGGCCTTTTATATTTCTTCTGTTGGCTGTTGATATGTCACTCCCAGGAGATGGATTGAGTTCCTTCTCTTTCCTTGCTGCCTCTCCCCTGAGCTCCCTCTGTATCACCCCTCTGTTTGAACTCCGGATCCTTTGGCCACATCAGGCCCTTCAATGTGCAGATGCTCTGCAGGGCTGCTGCTGTTTGAAGCAGTCCTTTTTTACTGTTCTGTTTCATTTTATTCTGATGTATATATAAATAATTGGATGCCTTTAGTAGGCTGCAAGTATACTCCTGGGTCATATATCCACCGGTTTTCTTCGGCTTTTTTTTCCCCTCAGAAGTCAGGAGGCAGCTGTGGGAATCAGCTCTGCGCTTTTAATAAATGCAGTCACTCCAATGCCTGTAGCACCTGAGCAGGTTTTTCTGAACAGCACAGCTTTTTCTATTTGTAAAACACTTTCACCTTATTATGTTTACATTCTATAGCAAAACAATGTATGTTTTCAGCAGAATTAATCAGTATAATTATATGTGATTTCCAGTGTCAGGTTCAGCCGAAGCACTGATTCAGGGTGGTGATTAGCCCTCTCAGCAGCAATGGGGATAGAGAGCTAATCTGTGCCAAAAACTCTGGTTTTGAAAGATGCCGTTTATACTCTACTTATAAATTGAATATTTCCTCTGAACGCCCCCAACCAATTTGAATAAAAATGTATTTATACCTGATGGCAGTGCACCGTGTTTGTTTTAGATTGCAGCTTTGCTTCTGTTTGCAGAGGTTGCCACTACTCAGACAGACAGGGCCTGAGTCTTTTTTTAGCAGGACTTCTGCCCCTTTGCATTTGCCTGAAGTTATACCAAATGAACTGCAATTGTTTAAATCTGCATAGTCTTCATCTTCTCTGATCCCTAAAAAAAATAAGAAAGTCCTTGAGTATTCTGTGATTCTGTAATACTGTTTTTGGACAGTGCAGCCAGAGCTCCCACATGAGCTGTCTGCATGTGGCTTGTGGTGTGCCCCTCCACACAGAAAACTCCATGACCCTTTATAAGGTTCATGAGGCAGGTTCAAGGTTCATTGCAAAAACGGAAGAGTTGTTGATTTCTTTATTTTCTATAATTTCAGCCTTTCAGAATAGGGAGCATTTTATAGACACAAAGCTCCAAGAGAACTTTCATTTGCTGTTTCAGTCTTTTAGAAAGTACAATTCTAGAGGAAGGAAGTTCTTGCATTGCAAAAAAGTTCAGGTCAATTAAAACAATTTACTTTGTTGCTAATGATTCTAGACCATTGTAATTTATTGGTAAATACGTGGCTTTAAAAGCATGTTCATTCAGTGAGTACACAGAGGAAATGTTAATGGGTTCTTGGGTAAATTAGGTCTTGGTTTGGTCGCAGACTCTCCCTGCAAACCTTTCTGTGCATGCTTGCCACACAGCCTGAGGAATTCCAGCTTTTAGAGGAAACTACAGTTTCTGATGGGTTTTCAGCATTCAGAGAAGCACAGGTAATGGGAGGTGGCATGGGCTGGCACAGCCAGAGTGGACAGGCAGTGTTAACAAGGTGAGTTGTGTCCCTCTGTGGGTGTTACAGACCACTGTGTTCATGCTGATGCTCGGCAGGGGTGAGACGATAAACGGCAATTACTGGGCAGTTTTTATATTGGCCACAAATGTATTTTGCAGAACCTTTTGAATGTTCTTTCAAAATGGACCTTTTTTTAGCAGAACTTAACAGCGTTAAAAAACAGAAGTCGGTGCTGTTTTTGTCAGGGTCTCACTTATCCTGTGGACAAGTTTGCTGCAGCTTCAATTTGCCTGCTTGGAAAATTGGCTGTCACATGCCAGGGACAGCCAGATCTGTCAAGCTCCACACAGTTTTCCTTTATTAGCTCTATTGGGTTTATTGCTTTTCGTATGCTCTGAGGGATGATGGTTGTTTAGTGACAAGAACCTGAAAAATCATTCAAGTTGACAATGCTTTTTAGATTTCATTTTTTCCTTGTGTCTCTATCTATAAAGCAGAATGACTTGAGGACACTGTGAACATAGTGGGGAGTTTGCTCTATTGCTGGGAACGTGCCTTCAAGCTCTGGGCCCTGCTGTTGTTACCATCCCCACATCAACCAAACTGCAGTAATGGGCATTTTACCTGCCCTGCTGCAGCTTTTGGTGTGGCAGGGATGGGCTTTGATTTTCAGCAGAGAGGCTTTAATCTCCTTAGGCATGATGGTTGCTTCAGTCATTTCCAAATTGTGTGTGCAAGTTGGGATGGAAGATTTTTGTGACGTTTTCCAGGGCCTTGCAGTACTGAGCCAGCTGAAATGTTTCTGACATAACACCAAAACATCAGGAAACCTGGAGAAGACAGCATTCCAAATAGTGGTGATGGAGGATATCCTCTGGCTGTGCACGGGTGTTTCTGCTGAAAGAGGGGGATGCCACGTTCCTCAGAGAGTATTCTCCTAGCACGGAGTCAAAAGGAGGCTCTGCAGGGAATCCCTGTGTTCACCCACGCTGGTTTTGTTGCCTGTTATCTCATTACACATTCCCTTACAGGTTCTTTAGTGCTCCCTGGTGTGGCAGGCAGACAGCACATCCCGTGTGAGGTACCTGTCCCTCAGGAGTGCTCAGCAGGACGTGGTCTCCCTTGTGCTTTCACATCACAGCGTCTCCAGCGCCCTGGGATGGGCAGCGCCGTTGTTCCAGTCCCAGGGCTTGGGAATAGCATCATCAGCTGTTGCATGTGTAATGAGAGCAGAATCCCCTTGGCTGTTCTCTGCTCCATCTCTCGCTGTGAGCACAGAGTGGAGGAGGAAGGATGGCAGTGCTGTAACCCCTTCACAGGGGCGGTGGGCACTGCTGGTCCTGGCAGACACAGTGAGTGTCCAGCCCTGCACAGGGCACCTGCACTTCTGGTGTGTGTCCTTCTGAGAGTGAGAAGGAATAACATGGGGAATCCTGGTGACTTGAATTCCTGCCATAGCTGACGTTTCCTCGCTCTCTGCAGCTGTGGCAGGTGACGGAAATGCCTCTGATGGCAATAGAAATGTTCCTGATGAAGGGGAGAAGGCAGCTGCAGCTCCTGTGTCCGTGCCAAGATGAAAATCTTCATCGTTGAGTGGTTTGCGAAGGCACAACTGCAGTCACCTCAAATTGTGCTGTTGCTGAGCGAGCACCAGCTCTCCATTCCAGCAGTATCAGAGAGAAACGATCTGTGGCTTGGATGAGTGAAGTCACTCATCTCTAGCAACAAATAGGAGGCATCTGGGCAGGGTCTCTGACTCAGGCAGTCTTTGCTGGTGGAATAAAAGGTCGAAAACCTATGTAGGGTATGTACAAAGGCTAAGATGTGGGTGGGCGTGTAAGACTATCAATATTCTGCTCAAAAAGAACCCTACCAGCAGTCGTGTGAGGCACACTTAACAACAGACCCTCAGATCAGTTCTCATGCTGTCTGATGAAGTTCAAATCTCAGAGGTCCAAGCTGAAGAGCAAAACCTGGTCTGTCCTTTATTTGAAGGACAGTAAGACAGGGGTCTCCATTCCTCTTCCATGTTCTGTGCAGGCAGGAAAAAAAAATGAAAAAGCACTAAATTAGAAAATGCACAGAGCACTCTTGAGCCTGGATAGTGCAGGGTATTGCTGTTTCTGGGATTTTCAAGGACTCTTGTCATAAGCTGTTCGTTCTTCAGCGTTACCTCTCTCTTAGATGCTTCTTCAGATGCATCGATGCCTAAGCTCAAAAACCCCTTTGATCTGTGCTTACTTTGCTGAGCATTTACCAACTTAAAAGTGGCCATGTTAAACTTTAATATTCCTATGTCTGGCACAGGATGTTCCAACTACTGCTGCTTTTTTGGGATGTCTCAGAAGATACCAGTGTATGTAGCTGGGTCAAGTAGCTGATGGGTGAAATGAGCAGTGACTGGCTGTGTGTAATAGTCTGTATCTGTTACTGAAATTCAGAAGCTTTCCTGCCTTTTTGTATTTTGTAAGACATACAATGTCATAGGCGTTGTGTGTTCTTTTCTCTTGCTGATGTGAATGTACACCACAGGCAGCAGCACTTAGTGTATAAAATATCTCAGCTTCATAGTCACATTTGGCAAGTAGATAAAAAAAAGGGGGGAATTTCTGCATATAATGGCAACTGCATTGCTATTTGTTGTATTCTTCAGAAGGCATTGCCAAAACTTCACTCTTTTTCTTGGAGCATACTGTGAAATAAAAAGATGAGGGAGACTCTCCAGGAGAAATGCAGCCGTGGAGTTACCAAAGAAATTGATAACTCTCATGTGCCACATCTCCAAACGCTCGCCTGATAAATTTGTGCTCACTACTTAAAAATCTAATTGGATGAAGTGTCGGCATCTGTCATCAGCTCAGCCTGAGCCCAAGGGCTAAACAAAGCTCACCTTTCTCTGCTTAAATAACACAGCTTTGGAGGTTATCGGGGCACTGTCATGTGCTGGGAGATTGCCAGGCTGCTCCTGTGCAGCGAATTTCAGACTGATGGATCAGGCTGAATGGCAGTTTGCTTTGCTGTAGCTGGGCTGTAGCACCTTGTGCTCATCCCTGATAATATCTCTGTTAGCAGCCAGGTCGTTTGCTCTGACTTGGCAGTTTGAGGCAGGATGGGCTCACTGTCCAATTTACCATTCTTTGCTCTTACTGTGTGAAAGAGAGATCTGATTTGGGGCACAAAAGAGCCAGGAAGGAATGTGTGCCCCTCTCTTGCATTTAGAGTTGTGCTGGCTCTGACCAGAGCTGTTTGTCCACCGTGGGAGTGCTTCTGTGCTTGCTCTGACATAGTGAAACAGAGAAACAAAATCCATTTGTCAGATCTCTCCAAGAGAAACCCGAATGCCTACACGGCCAGAAAGGAGTCAGAGTCCTTGGAAAGGTCTGATAAGGAGATAATTACACGCTTATCAGCAGGTCAGAGGAGCCCCTCTGAGCCGCACAGCAGCACTGTTGGGGGTCACATTTCCTTTTAAGATTCCAAGGCATCCATCTGGGAGTCTCGAAGTGTATGTGCCTAGAGAGCTGGGCTGTCTCCCAGCCTACAGCAGGAGTGCCGAGATGCTAATCCCTGTTTGTTAATCCCATTGTATGGGGGAGACTTCTGAGTGGTAGTGAAGATGAAAGAAGGTTGTCTAGTAGTCTTTTTCTTGCAGTTCAGAAGAAATTCAAGTCTGATACTCCTTTTTTTGCTTCAGGATTTGACGTTTCCGGTTTAAAGTGCTGCCTCAGTTCCCAGCTGGCTGCTGTGTGGATCCCTTTCAGGACACCATGGCTAGTAAATCACAGCCAGCAGCTGTGGGGAGAATGGAAGGAGGCTGACATGTCCTTGAGATGGCAGTTTGGGGTGTCCTTGGTACCTGCCCATCTCTTCCTCTGGGCACAGCCCTGTGTTGCTTAGCGTTTATGCACCTTTTGTTTGGACCGTCTGCTTTGTGAGCTATCACATGCAATGCAGAAGTAAAGTTGGACTCCAAAAGGAGGAGAACTTTGGATTCCCTGACACTGGGGTTACTCGTGTCTGGAAGGGTTATCCAGGCACAACAAAACCTTCAGTGAATAACCTCTGTGCTGTATAGCCGTGTCATAAGGGTTTTGCTATAGGAACAAACGTGTTGCAAGACTATCAAAGGCAACATTATGAAAGTGTTTTGAAGGTTACTGATGTTATTCCTCCGGGAATTGTATTACCAGTCGCTGATATCAAAAGTAACAAATTTAAAGAAGCTATAAATTATAAGAGCCCTCAGAGCAAGAGCAAAGAACAGAAATAAAAAGGACTTGTTGGCTTACCATGTACTGTATAGGCTGCATGGAACATTAAATATCATTTATCTGCTGTTCCTTCAGGCAGGCATCAGGCTCCCACGTCTCCTTTCCAGGCACCTGGAGCCCCGTGCCCCTGCTCTGTGTCCTTGCAGGTGTAGGGAAGGAGGTCAGGGCTGGTGTGCACTGTGAGCACAGATCCAGCCCCTGGGGTGCTGCTGGGGCTGCTGTCACCTTCCAGCACTGCAGAGAGCTCCCTTCCTGGTGGGATGTGTGAGGCTGGGAGTCCATGGCACCCTGTGAAGTGCCGAGCTGCTGCTCTGCTGCCTCGTGCAGATGTGCCAACCCTTGGACACATCCTTAGTCCATCGTGCCGCTGCTGTGGGGAGTGTACACAGGGTATGAGGGGCAATCCTCTTCCAAATGATTTAAAATCATTTTTATATGTACAAAAGTAGCTTGGAGCTTGGTGAAGCTTTAGGAGCAGTGCTGAAGGACAGCATGTCTCTGGAGGGAAAGCTTATCATGAGCTCTCAGTACATTTTCCTGGGCTTTTCTTGTTTGGTATTTGGAAATGTCAGCTTTCTATTACTTGGTCCACTTACAACAATACCAATTAAAAAAGTAAGAAGTGAAGTATCTGCAGGTGCGTGTAGAACTGTTCTTAATTCACAGGAATGCATTAATATTTAACAGATAATAGTGTTACTGAGGCAAACTAGGCCATCAGCTTGAGAGAAAAACTTGCACCGTCTTCATTCCAACTAGAATTGGAAGCAGCGCATTCTGTTGATGGAAACTTTGAAAGCACTTGGTGAATGTCAGTGGAGCTTTGAAATTAAAATTTCTTCTTATTTCAGACCAACTATTATTGTATCTCTGGCTTGGGTGAGCTGGGAAAGGGCAGAAGCCACTTGGGGCATGATTTATAATGCTGGCATTTCTGGCCGGTGATGGGGATGGAAGTGTTCCGAGCTGAGCTCTGCCTGAGCTCGTTTGAAATGCAATGACAGAATTCCCATGTAAAGGTTGCAATAAAAACAGAAAGAGGGAGAAGAGATTCTGTACTTCAGAATGAAAAAAAAATAAAGAGTCCTCACAAATGTCAGCTGAGGGATCTCTGGCTCACACTTGTGGGGAAAAATGCAGTAGCAAATCTTTTACAGAGCAGCAGCCTGCCAAGAGAGCAGCACTGTTACAGCATATGCAGTACCTCAATATTTACATTTGTGTCTGTGATTTGTTGGGACTTTGCCCGTGTGTGCATGGACAGTATAACATGATTTCAAAGTATTCATGCAGCTGTAGGGCAGAACTCTGCTCCACATCTGCAGTTTCAGTGGCCGAGTGGTTCCTCACTGGTGCTTTATTGGCAATCAAGCCTTTGCTTTGTGTTACCCTATAAAGAGCTGTGTTTTGCTGTTAAATCGAGTAATCCCGATGTACAAATTGGGCTGTATCAGTTAGCGAATCTTTTGAGATGTTTTGAAAATGAAAAGCACGATTCAAGTGTAGGACACTGAATGTCACGTGACTTTGATGTTCTCCTCTGCACCACTTTCCTTGCAGAAGAAATTCCACTATTTGGGAAATGGTTGCAATACACAGGTTTAACATAGGAAAACATAGAGGCACTGTGCAAAGTAAGTCTTCACAGGTGGAGAACTGGAGTAGCAGAATATACTCAGTATAGCAAGAGATGTGTGTGCTATAATAAGCCTCATTTGTCAGGAAGAGTATCTCAGAGGAGTTCAAACCCAAAGAAACCTTTGCTTTGCCCTCAGCGCTATTGTTTGAAAATCCTCAAGGCTTTTGCAGAATGAATTGTAAAACTGCAGAGAGCAAGTGACAGGGAGGAGGAGGAGATGCCTTGGTGATTTCCATGGCAAATCTGTCTCCCTGTAGAGGCAGTCGGTGCTGCATGCAGCAGCTGGGTTAAAGGCAGCTGTTGCTGCTGTTTCACACTTTTCCTGAGGGGGGGAGTTAAGAAGGAGTGTCTCTGAGCAAGCTGAAGTAGGGCAAGTTGCTTTCTCAAAGTTTTCTCTGCATGCTTTAATCATGGTTGTGTTTTTATACACAAGCAGTGGCATAGCTGTAGAAGGCTGTTAACTGAGTCAGACAGCTGCCCTGGCACCTCCTCTGACCGACAGCTCAAAGCTGTGGAAGTCTCAGGCTGGTCTTTCAAGAATGCACAGAGACAGTAAAAACCATGGGTTCGAAAAAGAGCCTTGAACCACCGTGGTTCTCAGAGAAAACCCTTTGGAGACGTGGGTGGGAGCCAGGCTGTGCTGAGGGATGTGCTGCCATTGATGCCTGCGTGCTGGGCAGAACCAGCACCACAAGTGCTCAGGTGCCACAGGCTCAGGTGTCCTCAGACCTTCCCATGAAACCACTTCCATGGTCTCTGGAGCAATAAGCAGGACAGGAGACTTCCCTGCTGCATTCCCCTTCCCTGGCACCTCTGTGTCAGCAGCAAAGCTCCCTGCATGTTCCTAGATAAACAAATGCAGTCCCAGCTCATGGCAGAATTATCTTGTCCCTGTCAGCTGCCTGCGTAAGTTAAAGCTTCCAGCTGGGAGAGGTGACACAGATGAAAAGAAATTTTCGTTGTCCAGAAGAATAATACCTGTGTGAGAAAGAGAAGTGTCTTTTGTTTTATTTGGCTGCATGTTTCTGGTTGTGCAGCACCATCCTCCTGTTACACCTTTTACTAGCACTAGAGGTATTGCTATGAAAGATAAAAAGTATCTCAGAAATCAGTTTCTTTTGGAACACTGGAGGCCAGGAATTACTGCATGTTATTTCTCTGTGTCTTTCAAAGTGTACGTTGAGTAAACATGATCCTCAGGAGTATTTAGAGGCAGCTCTTTCTATATAAAATATCTTCAATTGTATCACATTTGATGATGTATTAGTGAGTGCTTGGTATTTGTTCTATATTAAGACTCTCTTCGCTGCGCACGCTATTTAAATGCTGCCTGATGATGCCCACACTGCTCTGTGTGCTGTGCCCTTACCAAGGTATTGAAGAGGAACTGGAGAACATGTTATAAAGTATACAGCCAGATGAAACTTTGATTCTCTTTAAAACGATTGCAGGAAATCTCGTAATCTCAAAATAATTTTTTGCTTTCCAAGCCTTTCAATATTTGCAGTATGTGGAGCTGTATCATCCTGTAGCCAGTCTCTTGTCTCAAAAATTCTTGAACTTAAACAAACAAAAAAACCAAAAAGAATTTGGGCTGAAAAACTGGGAAAATGACTTTGTGTTGGAGTTGTGGGCTGGCTGTCTTTTTGAGATAAGCACTGTATCCATAGAATATAAATCTTGAGACCACAGCCATGGCTGGCATGCGGGGATGGTGGGGATGGCCACCCACCCCAGAGGGGACCCAAAGCTCTTGGACCCAGGCAAGGACAGTGACAACTGGCACCAGTTCCTGAGCAAGTGTGTGTCAGGATGCTGATGTAACTGCAGTTAAAACCACACATGCACCAATGTCTCTCTGCCCGGCTGACTCCAAGCATCCTCTCTTCCTGAGGAAGCTATTGAAGGGCCAGAGGTTCCAGCAGCTCTTTTTTCAGCTGGAGCTGTAGGGGACAAGGTTAATTCAAGGTGCTGTGCTAGCTAAAAGGGATTTTCCAGCAGCAGGAGTCCTGCTCTGCAGCACAACATCTGCTTTTGTGTCCAGCTCTGGGGTCCCACTCTCTTCCCCGTGCTCCAGTGCTTCAGCTCGGGTACCAGGGCTGTGCTATGTCTCTGGTAATTGTCTCGTTCTCCCTAATTAAGCATGCCCAGCCCTAGATAAATCAAGGCAGTAGGTTGTGCGCTCAAAGGCAGTGGATTTTTTTTGTTTTCACAGTTAGTGTGGAAGATTAATATATTCTAAGGCATCGGCCACCAGGTTGCCTTCCATAGCATGACCTCAATTAGAAATTAGTTCAAGGATAAAGAAATTGCTGGGATTCAAACCAATAATCTTGCCCAAAGCTAGCGTTTGGTCTCTGAAAAAAATTCCATTACTTCAGCATCCGTGTTATGTATTTGTGCCTTTTTCTTCAGGTATCTCAGACTCTGCTCTCAAACCTTTGAAAATCCAGAGGAAACCCTCCAGAAAGACACTGCTATAAATAGTAGAAGATTCTGTCATTCGTGTGTCTGGGAATAGTTTCATTCACTGGTTTGATTTTTAGATGACATACAGATGATGCACAGGCACTCCTAGTGCCTGTCCCTGAGTTACCTGTGGGTACTGAAGCATCATGTAATGGTAGGCCCTCAAAACCACAGAAACCTCTTTATGTTATCTTTTTTTGGGACCTCTTTATATTATCTTTTTTTGGGGGTGATAATCTGTCAGATATTAATCCTGTCACCCCACAGCGATGGATGTGAATTATCTTGCCAGAAAGCTGAGATTCCTTTTCAGCCTTTTGGATTGTTTGAGAAATACAAAATAAACCTCGTGAATGTATAGCTGCTGGAAAAGAAAAACTGGTTATAATTTTGGGGGTGAACAGGGAGGGAGGGGGGCACAGGAGCTGCCTCTTCATCCTGCTGTCATGCTCCACTCCTTCTACCCTTCTGCTTTGTGCTGTAGCCATTACAGCTGGAACAGGCTGGTTTCACCACGTGTAAAACTTCACAGGTTTGACACAACAGAACTGACACAGATGTCCAGCACCAGCCAGGGACCCCCCCAAATGCAAGTGGCTGCATTTGGGGGTAATTCCGTGGCTGAGATTAAATTCACTGATGCTCATCACCCCTGAGGATGATTTACTTTCTTTCATCCTTCCAGCAGGGCATACAAATGCAAAACTTTCAGCTCAGAGGTATTCTTCCAAATAAAATTATCTTCAGCTGTGGTCATCGGTGATTTGGGAGCCCCTGCCAGTGTGATTTTGCCTTGAGCTGATTGCCTTGGCTGAGCAACTGAAGAGCAGCTGAAAGCTGGCCAGAAATGGCTTTTGATTTTTGCTTTTAAAAGAAATAGAAGAAGAGAACCAAACCAGCATGCTTTGGGGAGGCAGAGGGTTTTTGTGATTATTTTCCCTGAGAAGGGAGACTTCCCCTCAGAGGGGACTGACTCTGGCAAGTGAAGGAGAAGCAAAAGGTGCTTGCTGAAATGAGTTTCTCCTGTGGCTGAGCCGTCATGGAGCTCTGGAGGAACTGACCATTCCTTCACCCCAACGCTGGTCAGCCCTTTGCTGGCTGCCCATGCCCCCCACCTACCAGAACGGTTCCAGATTTGTGTTTCTGCTGCTGTGAAAAATCCCCACATGGAGCAGGCTGGTGGAACAAACAATCCCTGTTTTAGTCAGATAATTTCCATGGTGTGTGGTGGGCAGCAGAGGAGGCTGCCAGACTACTCCAGCCACTGGGATGGAGGGCTGCAGCACCATTATGTGCTGTTATCACTTTCTGGATAATGTGTGCACTTTCACCATCACGTAGTTTTTCTCCTTCATTTTTCATGAGAACTGGCATTAGATTAGTGGTTAAGCCATGGAAGAAATGTAACGCCATGCCAGTCTGATTTATTGACCACTTAGTGCTGATGAAGCTTCAAACAAGAGTCAGACAGATGTTGCAGTTGCGTTTTTCTTCATCAAAACCAGCGACTTCTTGCGTTTAACCACTTGTTACACCATCTCCTGCTTACCCCCAGCAGCAGTGGAGGCAGTTCCCTCTGCCACACTGAGGAGGCAGGAGAAGCCAAGGAGCCTTGTCCATGTCAGGGACAGATGGCAGAGCCTTCAACTCGGGTGTGGGGGAGGCAGAGCAACTCTGCTGAGGCTCCAGGCACTGGAATGATGGGCGGATTTCTAGCAGGAATGGTTCCACAGCCATCTGCAGCCCAGTTCAGGGCTCCCCTCATTCTCCCCTGCCACCCCAGTGAAGGGTTTCTGCCATGGCGTTTCCACTGTCCTGACACCTTTCCTGCATGGAAATTATATTTGTAATTTTTCTTTCAGTCTTTCACATCTCTCTTGCTGTGCTGGTAGGTCGCCACAAATGGTGATTCGCTGCTGATTATGAGTTCTCCAAAACATACGTATTCTCTTAATTTGTGTCAGAACATTTCAGTTCACCAAGTAGATTGGCATTCATGAGATTTGTCAATCTGAGGTCAACTTCTAGATGTAGGCATAAGAAACAAACCTGTTTGGTTTGTGTTTATTTTATATGCTTTTATGTATAGAAAGTATAAATTCCAGTGCCAGTCCACTGCTGAGGTCCACTTGCTTGTGCTGCACTGAAGCCAGGAAGCCCCATAATCCTGACCTGCTTGGTGACAAACAGGCACTGTCAGGCTGTGAAAAACACAGCTTACCTGAGAGGAAGGTAGGAGCACTTGCAGAACTGCCACATCACCCAGTGCTGTGTCCTTGCTCCCTTCTTTGAAACTTCCCTGGGAGCAAGAGGTGTATTTACATGAAATCTCCGAAGCGTATTACTTTTTATTACTTCATCATCTAGATCACTAATTATGTTAAATTAGCTGATGGAGACTATTTGGGTGTATGGGTAATCATTTTTACTATCTGAACCTCTTCTGAATTATGCACGAGGACTGTGATGTTTCAGACCTCCCCTTTGTAGAATGAGAGGTTGTGATGGTTTTCTGTGTCCTCTGGCTGTCTCTGTCTGGGGCAGATGTGCCCTGTGAAAAGGAACGTTTTGAACACCTCACAACTGAACACAAAAGGTCCAGTTGCTTGTCTCCAGAAGAATCTTGGGAATAGAAGAGCCAACAGTTTTCTTTGCTTTAGCACTTCCCGAAACTGCTCTGAAATAAATTGTTAGCTGTTCCTTATAAGGTTTCTTTGCCTCTTCCTCTGTGCAGCACAACTCTTTTAGCACTGGCTGCAAGAATCTGATACTGCTTTCTCACAGAATCTTCACTGAGAATCCCCTGTTTGCAGTTCTATCCATAGAGGGGGAAAATACAAGTTCTTGCTTGCTATTTTCCTAACTTAAAAGCGCTTCTCCTCCAGACCGAGGGATGTATGTGGTTACCGAGGGGATGCTCTGCGGGGCTGCTCAGCTTTCCGTGTTGCTGTACATGGGCACCAGTGGCCTCCCCGCTGCCAGCACCTTCTCAGCCAGCCTGGAGGAGCTGGGAGACGTGACCAGCCCCCCCAGTCTTGGGCATGTGCAGGATGCTCCCTGTGTGTGGGGTGCACGAGAGGGTCACGGTCACCCCGCACCCAGCAGCGCTGAGTGCCACCCTGCCCTGCCCTGGGTGCTCTGGGCGCAGCTCCCCGCGTGCTGGGCCTCAGTGCTGTGCTTTGCCCATCACGAGTTCCCTTCCCCAGGTCTCCTTGGTGCAGGTGTCCATGTCCTGCCCCTGCTCCCCCCTGGTTTCATGAGCAAGTGCTCCCGAAAGCACAACCTCTGCAAGCGGATGATGGGTTGTGTTCCCGTTCCCCTCAGAACAGGGCTCTAACAGCATTAATGAAACATCAGAGTTTTAATTACACCATTATCCTATTTATTTTTATAAATAATTCCAAAGCAGTCATTAAAGTTTGCGAACTTAGGAGTAAATGACTTAAGGGAAAGAAATCATCTCCTCAATCTTGTTATTATCTATTGAACAATCTCCCTGGGACGCTGTTGGGGAACTGGCGGAGTTGTTGCTGTTGCTGTTGTTAAGATGATTCATTTACTCACAGGGTGGTAACACAGAGCTCAGCTCCTGCTCCAGGTGTCGGTGGGACAGCACTGCAGTGCGTCAGAGCAGGGTCCCTCCCCTGCAGCCCCGCGGGAAGGGAGAGGGGAGCGGGATCAGCTGTGGGATCAACTATGGGATCAGCTGTGGGATCAGCTATGGGATCAGCCTGTGGGATCAGCCTGCAGGATCAGCTATGGGATCAGCTGTGGGATCAACTATGGGATCAGCCTGTGGGATCAGCCTGTGGGATCAGCTATGGGGTCAGCTATGGGATCAGCTGTGGGATCAGCTGTGGGATCAACTATGGGATCAACTATGGGATCAACTATGGGATCAGCTG
>VZTG01004796.1:0-19936 GCA_013397845.1 Melanocharis versteri
ATATATAAATATATGTAGATGTTTCTTGAATAGCTATATATCGATATAAATAGACAGGTACAGGTCACAGGTAGGTCTGTGGGCCTGTTTCCATGGAGAAACACCCCAACTCTGACTCCTCATTGTTTAGGATAAAAATTACCGGTGCTGTTAGCTTGTTGTGGGAGGGAAGGGAATAGAGGGAACCCTGTTGGATCTCTGGGGGGAATCCCCTGCTCCTGGGCCCCACAGCCACTGGCTGTGTGTGTTTGGGGCAGCAGGTGTTGGAGCAGCTGTTTTTGAGGGCTGCCCACTTGTCATGGACACTGTGATGCATCAGCTGCAAAATCCCGTGTAAATCTGTTGGATTTGTGGAATGGTGGAGGATTGCGTGGAACAAGCCCAGGTCCTGGGGATGGCAGGGGTGTGGGGAGGCTTGGGAGCAAATCAGGAGCTGATAAGACCTTTCTTGTCCATCAGGGTTATCCCTGTGGTAGGCAAGTTAAATGGAGGAGCAGAGGCTGTTTTGGTCACAGTGGTGCAACAACAGGACAAGCCTGAGGGCTCAGCAAGCTCCTTTCCATTCCCTATGGGATCGTTAGCAGCTTTCCATGCTCTTGGGAGTGAGGTTTTGAGGCTGGGTTAACCCTGGTGCCTTTCCCTGCAGTCCTGACTTGGCTGTGTCACCTCCAGGGCACAGCCCACAAGACCAACACCTTGGGAAGCGTCTGTGGTGGGACCCTCAGGGGACACGGGCAGTGTCAGGGTGGTGTCCATCCAGGTTGGGGTCACTACCAGTGGGAAAGAAGGGGGCTGCCCCCCAGTTCTGCCTCTGGGATCCCCTGTCAGACCCCCCTGAGCTGTGGCACCTCTCCAGCCCTGGGGTATCACCCCGTTCCTGCTGCAGACAAACCCGTTCTGTCTGGAGTAGGGGGACCAGCCAGCAGTGGTGTGTCTAAAGGAAAAGGTGGGATAACCCTATCATTTGGGATTTGCTGTGTTTTTCCCATTTTACCCAGGTATTTCCATTATCCTGGCACGTTTACTAGGCTGTGTTCCCTCTGTGCATGGCCAAATCCTGGTGTCCCACCAGCCAGCTCCCACACAGCCCTCGGAGTGGGCACTGCAGCTCCCACGTGCTGTGATTGTCCCCACTAAGACAAGGAAAGGTTTTGGGGGGTGATTTGGGATGGCAGAGGAGGAAGGTAGGAGCAATACCAGGCAGCAGGTGACGGTCTGCGTGTCCACATGGGTGTTGTGTTTATTTACTGATGGCTGGTGGCAGCTGAGCCAGGAGCAACTCTCAGGACCTGGCTGAGCCTGGAGCTAAACACAAGGTAACAACGGCATTTTTCCAACCTCTGTGGAGACACCGGGGTGGAACTGCATCCATGGAGACAGCAGGGCAGAGCTGCAGCCATGTGGGAGTCATGGCAGGCAGGAGTGTGGTGAAAGAGGGACTCAAGTTCCTCAGAGGCGCGAGAGTGGGGAGGTCACGGAAGGCAGCGGAAAAGGTGGCCAAAGTGCAAAAAAGGGGCTGGAGGGGGAGCCTGGAATGAGGTAAGTGGTGTTTCCTGTGCTTAAGGAAGTGAGTGACAAGGATCCAAGTCATCTCCTGCAGCCCAGCAGCCGGGTGCTGCCCCTGGGTTTGTCCCCAGTGCCACAGCTCTGTCCCAGCCACTCCCCATGCTGGGGAGGCACATCCCGGCTCTGCCACAGCATCCTTCTTTCCCAAGTCGGAAAGCAGCCTGCTCCTGCAAAGCCACTGTCTTGTCATCACTTCCCAGCTGAAATCCAGCTTGGTCCCAAACGGGACATGTGGCACTGTGTCATGGGGTTCATCTGGCACCCCTGGCACTGCCAGGCTGGGAAAGGCTCAAGCCCATGTTCTCCTTCTTCTTGGTGACCGGTGGCTATACCTCGGTGGAGCATTCTGTCGTGCTGGGGAGAGAGGAGAGAGGCGTTGGGAAGGGAACTGTCTGAGTTGGGAGGTGTGGAAAAACACTCCGAGTGGGAACAGGGCCTTTTTCCCAAAATAGATGGAGAAAGAATGAGAGGTTGTTTGTGGGGAAACCCCTGTTTGCAGGAAATCCCACAGTCAGAAGGAAGGCAGAGGTGGAAAGCTGTGACAGTGTGGTGTTGTGTTGGTTTTGCACGGCCTGGTTTTTGGTAGTGGGGGGGCCACAGACGTGGCTTCTGTGAGAAGCTGCTGGAAGCTTCCACCATGTGTGGCAGAGCCAATCCTTGATGGCTCTGACGAGGGACACGCTGCTGGCCAAGCCTGGGCCAATGAGAGAGGTTGGTAACGCCTCTGTGATAACAGATTTAAGAAGAAAATCAAAACAAAAAGGGGCACAGTCTTTTTTTGCTAGCCAGAGAGGAGGAGGAGGTGAGAACATGTGAGGGAAACAACATGGAGACACCAAGGTCAGTGCAGAAGGTGGGAGAGGAGGCGCTCCAGGAGCCGGACCTGAGGCTCCTCTGCAGGCCATGGTGAGGACCTTGCAGCTGTGCCCCTGCAGCCCGTGGGGATCCACAGAGGATGCAGAGATCCACCCGCAGCCCATGGGGATTCACGGGGGATGCAGAGATGCACCTGCAGTCCATGGGAAGTGGGTGGATGCCTGGAGGAGGCTATGGTCCAGTGAGAGACCCCGTGGAGAGAGGGGGCCCTGCTCCCAGGCTGGAGCAGCCTTTCCTTGGAGGAATGACCCCATGGAAGAGAGACCCATGCCACAGCAGTTTTGGGAGGACTGTTTGCCTGTGGGAGGGACTCACATCGCAGCAGTTTTGGGAGGACTTTTGCTCGTGAGACTGGAGCCATGGTGGAGAGGTTTGTGGAGAACTGTCTCCTGTGGGAGGGGGCCCCATGGTGTAGCAGGGGAAGGACTCCCCTCGCTGAACAGCGAGGAAGAAAACCTCGGGTGACAAACTGACCAAAACCCCCAGGCCCTGTCTCCCTGCATTGTTGATGGGAAGGAGGGAGGGGTTGGGGGAAGAAAAGGTGTTTTTAAGGGCTTATTTTACTTCTCATTATCCTCCTCTGATTCCATTAGTAATAAATTCACTTTGTACTTCTAAGTTGAGCCTGTTTTGCCCTTGCAGTGTTTTCTCCAGTCCTTATCTCAACTCATGAAACCTTTGTTAATTTTTTCTCTCCTCTGCCCAACTGTGGCAGGGGAGGGTGAGTGAGCGGCTTTTATGGGTGCCTGGTGTTGGGCCAGCGTTAAACCACGACAGGTGTTTCTTGAAGCCGGCTATCTGCTCCCATCGGGGTTATGGGTGGCAGATGGGAGAGGGTGGCCATGGAGGGGGGTCAGGCTGAGCCCTTCCCAGAGCTCAGTGTGGGACAGCAGCACCCCGGTAGCTACAGTGGTTCTGTTTCCTACTGAAATACTTAATCCTTTCTCTTTAAACAAGGTTTAGACGGAAAACCTGGGCAAAGTCCTTCCCTGGGCAAAATCGCTTCTTGTTTTAACTTGGAGCTTTTCTTTTCCTGAAGGAAAAGGGGCTCCAGAGCAGACGGATCCTGAAACCTGGCAAACCCAGGCACCTTCCAGGGCATCACCCCATCACCTACCTCAGTTCAGTACAGAGATTGCTGTGTTTTTCCATCCGAATTTGATTCATGACCTTATGGGGAACATCAGGGATGTACCAGGCTGCGATCAGCTTCACGCACAGAGCCACGTGCTGTGGGAAGCAAAGGCAGTCAGGGGCTCCCAGCCTGGGCACGAGGCACAGATCCAACCCCTTTCCCAGCCCTCTCCTGCTTCCCCGGGTGCTCACCTCGAAGAGGATGAGGAAGGCGAGCCGGGCTGCAAAGATGTGCCAGAACTGGATGGTGTAGGCGTAGTCGTCGGCGTTCCGGTAATCCCTGTACCTGTAGCACAGCTCTGTCAGTGCCAGCCCAGGCCATTCCATTCCAGCCTGGATGTCACGCTGAGGGGCAGGGGGTGGCAGGGGGCTGCTCTTACCTGCACTCCTTGATCTGGTCCCCGTTAAATTCCGGAAGCACCTTGGTGTGGGGCTCGAAGTCCTGGATGCGGAATACAGAGAGGCTGTTGTTGATGTACCCGGTGGAGCAGCTGTGGGGAAGGAACGGTTGAGCACAGATTGTACCCTCCTGTTTTGGGGAAGCAGAACCCACCTGGGGCTCTCACTACCCA
The DNA here is from genome assembly GCA_013397845.1 of Melanocharis versteri. Lineage (NCBI taxonomy): Eukaryota > Metazoa > Chordata > Aves > Passeriformes > Melanocharitidae > Melanocharis > Melanocharis versteri. The sequence continues at coordinate 4,149 of VZTG01004796.1, forward strand.
CTTTCGTAAAGCCTGGGGAAAATGGAGGGCTCGGAGTCTTCTGTGCAGTTTGAGTGAACTGGGTCAGTCAGCCAAGGCTTGAAGGAACAGGGGGAGGGCAGGAGAGAGCATGTGCCTGCATCCTGGGAATGCTGCAGCTCTCCAGTGTTACACACTGCCCTTGCCAGTCAGTTTACCCAGCACAGGGCTGATGTGAGTGGGAGGCTGAAGATGACGCCATGAGGGAATGTTCTCCTGCTCCCCTTTCCCCCCACCTCGCTTTGGGGGACAGCTCAGCTGCCTCGCGCTCCTGCAGTGGTGGCTCTGAGGCAGGTGGAGACACGGCTGTGGGGCCAGGGCCATGGGGATGCTGTGGGCAGGGACTGTCCCGGAACTGAACTCACTCCATGCCGGTGCGGTTCTCCCTCGTGCAGGGGCTGTACATGTACTTGTAGACCTGCACAGGGATGAAGTCGGAGGTGATGGCGATCACCAGCCCGTTCCCGATGACAGCCAGCGTGCCGATGGCCTCTAGGACCTGCAGCCAGATCCCTGTGGGAGAGGAATAGCTGGTGACATCCCTCTACCAGCTCACTGCCACCATTCCAGCTCAGGGACAGCTTTGGCGTGGCCAGGTCAAGGAAGGAGCCTCCAAGCTGCCCGTCAGCCTCTGGCAGAGTCTGAAGCAGCTTCTCCTTCTCTGACCCATGGCTCTCCCTGTGCTGTCCCACAGCCAAGGGGTGCTCAGGGGCTCAGCCTGGTGCTGGCAGGACTCCCTCACCGATGTCCTTGGCCTTCCTGGGCACCATGCGCCGGTGCAGCCGCATCATCTTGATGGCGTCCAAGTGGATCTCGATGATGTTGTTAATGAGGGCCAGCAGCGGGGCCAGGGGAAAGGCTGCCACGAAGATGGTGGTGAAGCTGTACTGGATCACTGTGGAGGGGGAAATGCCAGGTGCTGGTGTGAAGCCGCCACAGAGGGGAAGTCCCCCTCTGCCTGGGTTGGTCCTGCTTTGTGGCTTGGGTCAGAGGGGTTCGCAGGGGTGGGAGTGGGAGATAGCCACGTCTTGGGGACACCCAGTTCTCACAGGGCTGTCAGAGAGTGGGATCTGTGGGGACAGTTGAGCCAGCCAGGCACAGGCACACCCTGGGGTTACAGCTGTGGCCCTGGAAGCAGAGGAAGGCCTGAGGCAGGGCCCAAGGCCAGCAGAGTTGCCTGCTGTCTGTTTTGGGAATGATCTTGGTGTCCCAGGGCTCTCAGAGCAGGGCTGGGTGTGAGGCTGTGGCTGAGGGCTCTCCCTTGCCTGCATATGGACTCCCGGGCGTCTGTCACTCCCTAGCCAAGGAGTGCACGTGGATCTGCCTCCTGCCCCACGTACCCATCTCCAAGTACTCATTGAACAAGCTGAAGACGTTGACCTCGTTGAGTTCATAGTTGTGCAGCCACTGCCTTTTGCAGGGGTCCTCTGCCTCCTCCTCCTCTCCTAATATTATACTTCTCTTCTTGGGGGTCTTGTGCTTCTTCCGTAGCTGGTGGGATATCAAGCTGCAGTGGGAGAGAGGGATTTGTGTGGCTGCCTGCAGAGGACAGCAGGGCTGGGCTGCTGCTGGCACATCACTAGAGGAAGGGAAAAAGGAAAAAGACCAGGGTTCCTCTCTGGAAAGCATCAGCGTGGGAAGCTTACGGGGTGAGATACTCTATGACGTTGCTGATGGTCTGCTTGAGCAGCATGATGATGGCCATCTGGATGAAGAGGTCAGTGATGCAGCCGCTGGGGTGGCACTGGAGGGGACAACAAGACAGGGGTTGTGCCCTGCAAGCAGGGTGGGTGGGCCCGAGGGACCCTTTGGCAGGTGCTATGGGAGAAAGCTGAGCTTCCCAGAGCCTCCCTGGGCAGCAGGGAAAGGAAGAGGAGGAGTGGATTTTGGGGTCAGAGAGTGGGTGCCTCACCTCCTCCAGTCTCCAGTGGCCAGCGATGCGCACGTAGTTCCCTGGGTGGCCATTGATCCTGAGCAAGGAAGCAGCAGTGATACCCAAGGGGTCATGGCCCTCCTGAGTCCCAAATGGGATCCCTGTGCCTGGTGGGGAGGGCAGAGGGGCTGGGCTGTCCCTACACCCTGGGGAGAGTTGGGAACATCCATCCCAAACCGTGGCTGCCCTGTGTTCTCCACTCACCGTCCCAGGAAGAAGGCAATGTAGATGAGCGAGGAGAAGTTGGTGAAGAACTGGAAGATGAAGATCTTCACGGTGAAGCTCTTCTCCCGCTGGGAGAAGGTCCGTGGGTTCTCTGGGAAAGGGAGCAATGCCCAGGGGCTTGGTCACAGAGCAGTGGGGCCTTACCTTGCTCCCCCATGGCTGCCACCACAGCTCTGAAGGTCCAGTGGGTGTCTCTGCCCCTTGTGAAGCCTCCCCTGCCCTCCACCTGAGCCCTCTGATGGAGGTGAGTCCAGCCAAGCAGGGAGGTCCCTCAGAGCCATGAGCTGGGGAAAAGGGGCCTTAGAGCTGGGAGGAAATCCATGTTGTGACCTCTCCTGGAGCTGGGGTGGCTTCCTGCTCATGCCAGGTCACAGCCCTGTAGGGTGACTGTCCCTGCAAAGCTGGCTGTGGGACAGCATGTGGGCCAAAGGTGAGTGCGTGCTGGGGGGCTGCTGGCCTTCCTGTCTGGAGCTGCCTGGGACCTGCCTTGTGCTGGTGGAGGGAGGGAAGGGGATGGGAGGCTGGCTGTGCTCAGGGACAAAAGGGTGCCTCAGGTGGGACACACCCCATTTCCCTTACCCAGCTCACAGAGGAAGAGGGCCACGTGCCGGTTGACCTGCAGGACAGAGGGATACGATGAGCAGGGAGGGCTGGCCATGGAGAAATCCTGCCAAGCACCCCGTGTGGCTCCTCACCTTGGTCATGATGATGATGGTGATGTAGTGCAGCACGGCCCCTGTCATCACGGCGATGGTGTCGGCGTGCTTGCTTAGCAGGTCCACTTTGCTCTGCGCGAACAGCGCCATGGCCACCGCCCGGTAGATGACGAGCGCGTGGGCGATGCCGATCAGCACCGCGATCTGTGGAGAGGGAGAGGAGGGGTCAGGAGCCACCGAGGGCATGTGCTCTATCCCGCCTGATGGTCCCCTCAGCAGGGCCCTGGATGTGGCCTCAAAGGCGAACCAGTGCCCTTCGGTGGTGGCCAACAGGTTCGTGAGGTGGGTGTAGTGACAGGACAAGGAGTAACGGGTACAAACTGAAAGAGGGGAAATTTAGGCTGGATGTTAGGAAGAAATTACTCCCTGTGAGGGTGGGGAGATACTGGAACAGGCTGCCCAGGGATGTTGCGAATGCCCCAACCCTAGAAGTGTTCAAGGTCAGGTGGGACAAGACCTTGAGCAACCCTGGGGTGGTGGAAGATGTCCCTGCCCATGGCACGGGGGTTGGGACTAGATAAAGTCCCTTCCAACCCTTAACATTCTATGATTCCAGGATTCTATGTCTCCACCTGAACCAGTCTCCATTGACCCACAGTGGGGACAAGCACATTGGGATTTGCCTCTTCCTGCCCTCCGTGTCACTGCCTTGATCCTCACTGCAAGAGCAGAGCCTTCAGCCCATGTCCCCAAAGGGTGGGTGGCTCCTGCCATCAGCACAGTGAGGTATGAGCATGAGAAAGCTCCAGGATCCTTGTGATGGGCATGGAACTGCCCTAAAAACGTGGTCTGTGCCTTTGCTCCTTTGGTCCACGTGCCCTTAAATCAAATGTTCCCATGGTCACCAGGCATGTACCATCAGCAGAGCCAAGATGAGGACGACGGTGCTGCGGAAGTAGGAGTGCTTGTACGGCTGGAGTTCGTACTGTGAATTATTGATCAGCTGCAGAGCTAGCTCCTCCTGTAAAAAAAAAATTAAGTTACAAATGGGAAAGAGAAGACCCAAGAGTGCTTTGTGCCCCTTGTGTCAGTGGACATATGGGAGCAGTGCTGGAGGGGGCCAGAGGTGAGCACCCAACCCACAACAGCAGGGACAAGCCTGATAGGGTTCCGTCTGGGCAAGGGACCCCTCTGATGTGTCTTTTCTAGGTCCAGGTGACTCCTGCCCTGAAAAGGGAAGCCCCAAGCAGGAAAGATGATGTCCTCACCTCTTCCTCATCCCACCCGTACAGGTCCCAGTTGGTGGCCACAGTGGCTCTCTCCCTCTTCCACAGCTCCAGGAATACAGTGGCTGGATTGGGAAGGAGAAAGTGCAGTGACACTTAGGGATGGCTCTGAAAGCCACCCCTCTGTCTCCCAGAGAGTCACATCACATCCAACCTGATGGCAAACCAGCCTGGACTGCCCTTGGCCCATGAAGGACAGGCAGTCCCCTCTGCACCTTGGTGACCTGGAAGGGCCCTGGACAGGCAGCAGTGAGGGAATGGGGATGCTGCAGGTGAGCTTTCACTGGCCCGTTCTAGTGTCCATAGGGAATTTGGGATGAGTCACTTTTCAGGTGGAAGGGGTGTCCTGCACTGCACCCTGGCAAGGCTACACCTCTCCAACTCCAATTCCAGCCACCCCTTCTGTTAGCTGGAGAGACCCTCCTGGGTGCGTCCCTGTGTGACCCAGCCCACGGACACACTCAGGACTGTGCCGTGACTTCTCAGGTGGGACATCCGGTCCACTCCTGAGGTGGCTGGTAAAGGAAGGGGCCGTGGAAAGGCCAGATGAGTGTGTAACTGAGGCAGTGACGGGATCCCATCATCCCACAGCACATAAGAGGCCGTGCAGTGATTTGGGAAGGTGGAGGAGGAGGCTGCAGGCCCCTCCTTCCTGTGGCTGTGGCCATTTGTAGGCAGCTGCTAGAAAATTGCTGGGTGCTTTTGGAGTGGCTGTGCAGAGTGGAAGCTTCAGGTAGAACAAGCTTCAGGTAAGGAATATTTGGGGAGCTGGAGGATATCACCAGGATGGTTTTGTCTCTTGCTGTGTCTGGAAAAGGAGCTGAAGGCTCTGGAAGTGGAGGAGATAAAACCCCCCCAAAGGGTGAAGCTATGTTGGTATCCCATTTTCCATCTTCTGCTTCCTCTCCCAACCACGTGTGCTGGGCACCCAGGCATGAACACCTACCCCAGATGGCCATGAACATGGCAAACACCACCGTGGCCTCATTATCAATCATGTGAGTGACCTGGAAGAGATGAAGGAAGAGTGTGATGGGGCACTGAGGTGCAGGGGCTGTGGCACCTCAGGGTCTTGCCATGCTCATCTCCCCCGAGACAGGTAAAGGTGCTACAGGAGGGCAAAACACAGGAAGGTGATGGACACTCGGGCTTGTTACTGGTAAAATATTCCATGGTGATGATGGAGGCTGTGATCTGAGGTGGGATTTCTTTTTAGTGGTGCGGGAGCAGCATGAGCTGGGAGTGTTTCCCCATCCTTTATCTTGAGCCTGCAGTGGTAATGGGGTTCCCTACCTTGGCATAGGTGCAGGTGTCGGAGAGGACCCAGAACGAGCAATTCTGGTCGCAGAGCGGGCACATGATCGTGTTGTTGGCATCACAGATCTCCTTGCTGGAAGAAAGGAGGAGAGAAGCCAAGGGGGACAAGGGTGCCTCAGAGCCACCTGCAGAGCTGAATGGGATGTGCATTTGGCATTCCCAAGGGCCTTACCTCACCTGGCTGGAACTGAAAACAGTAGTCCCAGCTGCGACGGTCGCCAGCCCGGCCAAGGCAGCGAAAACCAGCATGTAGGTGTACCAGCCCAGCCAGGCGAAGTACAAGGCCACTTTCTCTCCAAAATAGCACCTAGGAGGAAAGGTGAGGTGGGAGTTGCAGCCAGAAAGGAGATAAGATTTTGGGAGTCACTAGAAAATGCCCATGGTGGCAGTATCTCAGTTTTTATGGTGTGGGGAGCAGGTGGGAATGATGGATAAGGAGTGACTTACTGACTGAGGGACTGGGAGCCCTGTATCCCAGAGGAATTAACTGTGTGCCAGCTGTCAGAAGTGCACCTCTATTTTAAGATCTCCCCTCTCTACCAGAGCCCCCAGGTAGGTTTATGAAGTAACACATTCTTTTTGCCCTCCCTCCCTCCCCTGCCCACAGAGCTAGTTTTCAAAAACAAGAGCCATGCTCCCTCCTGGGATTCCATGTGGTTGTAGGAGCCCCATGTTGCCTTTACTGCCCAGAGTTCAGCCTCGGGCTGGGTGTGCAGCACCGATGCTCTGTTCCCACCTCTCCTGCCATCTGAATGTGGCTGAAAACCAAACAGGTTCATTAAAGTCTGCACAGACGTGGGGGTTGTTTCATGCTGCAGGATTAGCAGATGGAGCTCGGAGCCACAGGGATAGCCCTCAGGCTAAGAGCTTTGGAAGCTGCAGAGGCAGCCCAGTGCTTGTGAGAAGAGACAGGTTCAAACTAATGATTTTTAAGACAATGCAGGACCCTGGAAAAGGGCATTGAGCTCTCCGGGTTTCAGGTGGGACCTCTTGGTTAGAAAGATCTGCCTCTTGTGCCTGTTACCTGATCTCCTCAATTGGCTGTTTCTTAAATATAACTCTCCAGCGAGCCCACTTCTCCTTTAGTTTATCCCTTATCTCTTCTTTCTGGAGAGCAGAGAAGTTGGTTGAATGCAGGAACATCATGGCACCCGTAACGCTCTGTCCAGCTCCGAGGCAGCTGCTGAGAGCTTTGCTGTGCCCTTCACCCAGCGAGCTCTTGGTGCAGCCCTAGTCACCCACAGGCCCCCCCAATTCCGTCCTGCTCCTCCATCTCTCCTGGATTTTCCTCCCAGGTACTGTGTGCTCAGCCTCACCTTGTGCAGGGCAAAGGCTGCCTCAAACACCTTCTTCTTCATCAGGTCATGCAGCTTCTCTAGGAGCAGAGCAGAAGGGACAGGGTTAGGCTTAGGGATTTGGGGAGATGGAGCAGAGGAACTGCTGGTTCCTGCAGTCCAAATCTCCCAGCCTCTGGATGCAGCAGCAAATTGACTTGTCTGAGCTCCCCCCTTTTCTGTTCTCCCCAGGATGGCAAGGCAGCTGGCATGCCAGTGCCCACCACGTGGCAGGATTCCTCCTGCAGATCCAGGCTGAGCATCACGCCTGTGATCCCCGTTCCCTTACCTGAGTCGGACGTCGCAGTGTTCTGCAGGATGAAGTGCACAATCCGTATCCTGAACAAAGAGAAACTCTGGTTAAAGGCTGCTCTGGGATACAGACTTGTGTTGTGTGGCTCAGGAAAACAGGGCAGAGAAGGTAGAAGGTGTGCACTAAAATCCAGGGAAGAAAGGGAGGGAGAAATGTGGGCAGTGAGAAGCCATCAGCTTTGCACGTGGGAGGTGAAGGAAGGTTCTGTGGAAAATGAAAAGCCTGGCACAGCTGTGAACCGAGCTGGAAAATGGATGCTGGTGTGGAGAACAGTGAGTGCAGGATGCTGGAAATCAGCTCAGCACCCACCTGGTGGTCTCTGGGACATCCTGGTGGGCACTGGAGTTTTGCTGCTTCCTGTCGGGGTTCCTCAGGAAACACTGGTATTTCTGGAAGATGTGCTGCGGGGCACGGACTCCATAAAAGAGCTTTGTGTCCTCAATTTTCTAGTGAGGGGAAGAGAAGGGCTGTCAAAACAGAGCCAGAGGGGCAGGGAAGGGCCAGAGCTGGAAGGGCTGGGGGCTGTGTGAGTCCTGGGGCTGCGGTCTTTCTCTGCTGGTTAAGCAAGTGAATTATTTTCCAGCTCTGATACGGTGAACAGCTTAGTGGTTCAGGCCTCTCCCATTTCCTGGGATGCAGGAGCCCAAGCCAGGCCAAGTATCGCCTGCCTTTTCCTCCCACAGCCCCTCACCTTGATGGTGAATCCCTTCTTGCTCAGCTCATCCAGGAACTTCTTCCTCTTGATCTCCTTCTCACTGCCCATTTCATGGATGTCGCTCACCAGGACAAAATCCCACCCCTCTTCATTCTGCCCACAAAACCACCAGGGAATTATTAGAGATGGAAAGCTGAGAGCTCTCCTTCCCAGCTCCAGCCTCTTGGAGGTTTGGACCCTCATTGTGGCTGTGTAGAGGGGAACTGGGAATGAGCAGGGGAAATGGGAATTTGTCCCCTCTCTGAGCTGGGCTGGACTTGCTGCAGGTGCAGAAGGAGCAAAGCTTACCAGGGAGGCAAAGGGGTCCGTCTCCTCAACAGGAAATTCCCTCCAGGGACTCAGCAGAATTTCATCCTGATGAAAAGAAAACCAGTGAAGGGAAGGCCTCAGCAGGCTCACTGTGGGATCCTGTGTTTTCCTCTTTCAGCAGCCTCGAAGGGATGCCCAGGGAGGAAAGTAAGAAGAGGCTTGTGTGAAACCTTCTCTCACATGCTCCTGATCACCAGTCTGGGGTCTTCCCGAGCCAGCCAGGGATTTTTTCAGGGATGCTGCAGGGACTGCTGCCCTGGGAGGGTGTGCAGCCTCCCCTAGAACTCATGCCCAATGGTGCCCTGGGGCTGTGAGGGATCTGGACCAGGGAAAAAAACCTCCCTCAGCTCTTTCACCTGATGCCCTGACATTTGTACTGGGGAAGTGTTCACCCTTCACCCTCCCTCTCCATGCTACAGTGGGTTTTACAGGCTTTAATCAGCCTGTTCCATTCGTCAGTTGTTCCCATCAGATACGGCACTGTTGGCTTTTTGGGGAGGGTGGGGAAGGTGGTTTTAAATTCCAGTGAAGGGAGAGTGGAGCACAGACACTTGGAGGCTGGCACAACCCTGCAGAAAAGCAGGTGAAAAAAGTCCTTGGAAACCATGTTGGATGCCTCAGGCTGCAGCCTGAGAGAGGGGAGGATGAGCTGCTGATCATAAAATAATACAATATCCCAGGTTGGAAAGGACTCACAAGGATAATTGAATCCAGCTCCTGGCCCTGCACAGGACCACCCCAAGCATCCATGTGCCTAAGAGTGTTGTCCAAACACTGCTTGAACTTTGGCTCTTCCCTGTTCCCCTCCTGTGTGTCAGTGGCGCTGGAGAGAACAGCTGTGCAGCTCTCACCTTCCTGGTTACAGGTAATTACACTCAGACACCCAAGGGTGCAGCTCTGGGGGAGCACAAAGCAGGATATCATGGAATGGTTTGTGTTGGAAAGGACCTTCAAGCCCATCCAGTCCCCCAGAGACACCTTCCACTAGACCAGGTTGCTCCAACCTAGTCTTGGACACTTCCAGGGATGGGGCAGCCACAGCTTTCTTGTGCACCTTGTGCCAGGGCCTCGGCACCCCACAGGGATGAATTTCTTCCCAATATCCCATCTAACCCTGCTCTCCTTCAGCTTAAGCCATCAGCTGCCCCTGTGGGGGTTTTTTCCACCCTTTGATGTGACTTGTGGTGTGTCCCCACAAACAGTTATGCCGCTGTTCCCAAGGGAAGGTGACGCAGCGCAGCAGCAGGAAGGAGCTGCCAGGGATGGGAATATTGTCACTCAGTGTCACCAGGGACACTGTGACCTAAAAGAGCGGCCAGCCAGACGAGTTCCTCCAGCTATAATCTTGACAGCAGGGCTGTGGTGGTGCAACTGTGCCCTGATGTAAGATCTGCATCCCGAGCTTTCACTGGAGAATGAGGCCATGGGAGCAGAGAGGCTGGGATAAGGAAAAGGCTGAAATGTTCCGCCAGATCCTCACTCACGTGGATCAGCCAAAGCACAAGAGCCATGAGGAGACTGACTGACAAGAAGGAGAAGCAGGAAGGCTTGAGAAGAGGGATGCTCTCCCCCAGAGGTGCTGTTGTAACAAGAGCCAGAACTTCTCTTGGATAAAAGGTACCCCAGTTTATGGCAAGAGGCAGAGGGAAGGTTCTGGTGTTGTCACCTGCTCTAACCAGGTTTGGGGGGCAGGATTAGGTGCAGCAGTTCCCTGTATCCCTGTCTAATACCCTGTCTGAGCCCCTCTCTGGGCATGGGGGAGGGAGTGGGAACCTCTCAGGGTTCTACCCACTGCCAGTGCTCTGATGCTGGCACGGATCTGGCCTGGCACACTCTCCGCTGTCATGTTGGCTCATTCCTGCCTGGCTGGTTTCTCTCAGCCTCCATGGGCACCAGCCTCATCCTGCAGCAATTCCCTGCCAATGCCACCTGGGATGTGGAGGGGAAGCCGTCCTTTGGGTACGGAGAGGGTTTGGGGTGTTCCTAATGCCACCTTGGCACACTTTTCCTGCTGCTGCTGACCCCAATAGAGCTTACGATGAGGTGAAGGGATCTGCTGGCATCACCCGTTCTGTTCCCAGGTGGCTCCCAGCTCCAACACCTGCAGACATGGTCCTGCTTGGGAGTCTGAGCATCCCAGCCAGCACATCCACTTCCTTGGGAAGAGGTTACCAAGACAGGCTCACAAACAGGATGTTGGATTCATCCCAGTGGCTGCTGGGGCTCAGGCTGCCATGCAAGTGCCCAGCCTGACTTTGGGGCCATATGGGGTGTGTATAGAATCCCAGAGTCCCAGAGTGGCTTGGATGGAAGAGACCTTAAAGCCTGTCCAGTTCCACCTTCTGCCATGGGCCTGGACACCTTCCACTGACCCGGGTTGCTCCAAGCCTTTCCAGTCTGGTGTTGGACACTTCCAGGGATGGGGCAGCCACAGCTTCTTTGGGCACCCTGTGCCAGGGCCTCAGCACCCTCACAGGGAAGGATTTCTTCCCAATATCCCGTCTAACCCTGCCCTCTGGCAGTTTGAAGCCATCCCCCTTGTCCTGCCACTGCAGTTCCTGATGGGAAGGCAGGGATAGCCACAGAGGGCAGGGACTTCAGATCACTGTTACTCTCACAATAATTGCTTTTTCATGGGAATTAGGGATGCTGTCTGACAGTGGCTGCTGTGCTCTGGCCTCACAGGGCAGTGGGGTCAGGTGCAGGTAAGGCCACCTGGGCTCTGCAGTGGTTGTATGAACCCTGGACTCTATCCCTGCTCTCAGGAAGGACAGTTTCGGTTTCACTCCTTCCTGCCCTGTGGTTGGAACAGGATGTGGAGGTGCCGCTGTGCAAAGGTGTAGAAGTGACCGGCACAATGGGAAGCAGGAATTTCGATGTTGAAGAGGGTTTCCATGCCTTCAGGTGTATCACTGGTCCTTGTCCCTGGCCAGGTAACCCACTGTCCTGAATGTTCCTTCTGGGAAATGGCCACAGGCACCCTTGGGCTGGGTGCGGAGTCACCCATGTGAGTAACTCAGGACAAGGACCTGGATAGGATCCGGCATCCTTGTTTCCCTTTCCAGTCATGGATTGGTGTGGGGTTGGGTGGTTCCCATCACCCACACTGAGATGATCAAATGGCTCTTATCTCCAGGACGTTACTTGCACAGCTTCCCTTGGAGCACTTCCACCTTAGCCCACGGCTTCCTGAGAAGTGGGACAGCCTTTGCTTGGACAGGCAGACCTGTACCTTTACTACCTGCCCTGACTTGGGAGAGTTTGCCTGGCTTTTTCTGGGAAAAAAACCCGCATCTTTTCTTCCACGTTACAGAAGAAAAAGATCACAGCTCCCCCTCTGCCCTTGCTGTATTCCAGGCGCTCCTGGAATACCTGGGGCTGTCACCTCTGCAGTGCTCATTCCTAGGTTTACATAAGCTCCATCCATACCATCCTTCTCTGATCCGTGCTCTGGCACCTCTGAGCTCTGGGACCAACATGCGGGGCCAGTGTGACCCCACTGCAACTTGGGATGGTGCATGGGACCGGCAGCACATCCTGCTTTCCCTGTCACACACCTGTGGTAGGAATTTTTTACCTTAAAGGCTGAAAGCAGATGAGTGGTAGAGATTGGAGGTTGGTGTATCCCATGTTTCCAAGCCAGAGGTGCTGAAAAGCAGCATCCTGGGAATGTTGGGGCAGTTTCTGTTCCTACCTGCATGGTGAAGCGGGGAGCCTTCCTCGGTGCCCCTCTCTCCCGGAGCCCCTCGGGGCAGATCCCTGAGGAGTGGGCTGGCAGGCAGGACGGGCCGGAGGCTCCTGGGCTCTCTCACGCTGTGGTTTCCTTCCCCAGCTCCTTTGCCCGAGGTCTCAGAGGTCTCATGTGAATCGAACGGTGCTGTGACTTCCGTGTGGGACTCACGCCTGCCTTGGGAGGGAGCTGCCTCTGCCTGGCAGTGGGCAGATATCGGGAGGAGGTGAGGGAGCTGCCCTTCACCCTCGCTCAGAGGAGTGGCAAGCCCAGAACCGCCCAGCGCAGGTAACTGTGCCGAGTTCCTCCTGCCAGCTCCAGGGCGCTGCTTCCCCCTCTGCCCCTCGTGGTGCCAGGGCCGTGTGCTGTACCCTGTGACATCCCCAGGAGGTGCCATAAAGTGGCCAAAAGGAGCTATTAGCAGAAACTTTGGAAAGCTCTAGAAATCTCCTCTTGACACCTCACTGGTTGGTAGAACAGCTGTGGGAGCCGTGTGCTGTTTTCCCCCCATGTGTGATAGTGCTGTCAACCTGACCTTGAACACTTCCACAGCTTTTCTGGGAAACCTGTGCCAGGGCCTCAGCACCCTCACAGGGAAGAACTTCTTCCCATATCCCATCTAACCCTGCCCTCTGGCAGCGGGAAGCCATTCCCCCTTAGCCTGTCACTCCAGGCCCTTGTCCAAAGCCCCTCTCCAGCTTCCGTGCAGGCTCCCTTCAGGTACTGGAAGGGGCAATCAGGTTCCCCCGAAGCCTTCTCTTCTCCAGGCTGAACAATTCCAATCCTCTCAGCCTTTCCTCATGGCAGAGCTGTTCCATCCCTCTGATCAACTTGGTGTCCCTCCTCTGGACCCTCTCCAACACGTCGATGTCCTTCCTCTGCTGGGGACCCCAGAGCTGCATGCAGGACTTCAGGTAGGGTCTCACCTGAGCAGAGCAGAGGGAAAGAATCACCTCCAATCTGGACCTATGGCTTGGAACAGGGAATAACTCTCATTGTAAAAAGTTAGTGGAAATGTTACGTGTAAGCCAGGTCTTGTCTTACACCTGTTTTCTAGGGGGCTTGTTGCTTTCATTTATAAATAAGAAGAGCATTTCCTGGGAATAACAGGAGGGTCAGTAACTGCTCTGGATTCCCTTGTGCCCTCCAGCAGCATTCCTGTGGGCTGCTATAAAATAAACTAAGTCCTGGGGGTGGTAATCCCAGCTGTGTCCTGCTAGGAAAGGCAGCCAGCATTTTCAGAGTGGGGCTCCCAGTTAAGCCACCGTCATCCTGCGGCTTTACCAAGCGCCTTGAACAGGTGCCAAACCAGACCTGGTGATTATCAGAGGAAAAAAAAAAGAGTTGTCTTCCCAATGTCCTGGTGTGTGTGAAACCAAGGTGTGGGCAGACCTTTAGCCTTCTGGGGTGATCAACGGGCTGGGAGTGGAGAACGGGCCTTATCTCTGGGAGAGTGTGTGTGTTTACCCAGAGAGAGTGAAGCCCTGTCAGGCGGTGCTTTCCGCCCGACAGCAGAGCAAAGGCCTTTGCAACGGGAGCGCTGCCGTGTTCCAGGGAAACGGGGTTACCTGTGGGAGGAAAAGCTGTGGTGCTCCTCCCATGCTCCTGCTTCTCCCTTCTGAGAAAGGCTTGGCTCTCCGGACAGCCCAGGAGTTCCTGCACCCAGCAGCAGTCCTGAAAGCCCATGGGTGTCACCAGCCAGTGGGGCAGGTGTGAGTCTGTGCCTGCAGGTTGGCTTTGTCCGAGGTATATCCAGCCTCTGCAGCATCTCTCATGGCACTCGGAGGAGACCATGCTGCTGCTGCTCTTGTTTAGGAGGAATTGTGTTTTGTCTGGGCAGGATTTAGCTGCTCTTGCAGCAAGGCAGATGAGCAGGTCGATGCCGTCCCTCTTACAGTGCTTCCTTCCCCTCCTGCATTTGCTGCTCTCGGGTGGCTGAGGCTGAGGATGGCAGCAGGAAAAGCTGAAACTGGGGAGGGAGATGTTGCAGCTGCCAGGCTGTTGTGAAAAATCCTCTTGAGACACAAGGTGTTGGGGAGCTCTGGCTCGTACCTGTGCCAAGGTATTGCAGCCACACAAACCCTGTGTGAGCAGAGGAAATTATTTAGGATATGATCAGCTCCCTGGCTGCTGGGTTGGTCACACACCTGAACCCACTGGGCTCCAGGTGCCTTGGGCAGAGGTTTGACCTGAACTGAGTGTTGGCAGGGAAGCTCCAGGAGCACTCCCTGCCCTCTTAGTCCTGGCTGGATGTGGAGATGGTAATTCCCACCAGAGGAGACTGCTGAAGGGTTTTGTGTGTGAAACCACTGTGGCTGGATAGAGGCTGCCTGTCCACCTCCCGCCTGGCAGCAACGCTTTTGGACAGGGAGCTCCTCTTCCGAGGGTGCAAAGGCACTGATTCAGGATGGTGCTAAAATGGCAGCAGATGTCTGTGTTCTCTTGTAAAGTTGGGGATGTTTTCACCCAAATCCTGGTGTGTTTGGATCCGTGGGTATCCCTGGAGCTACAGCCAATACATTAGGGCAGAGGATGTGGTCTGGGATGAAGCCCTGCTTGTAATTAAAGTACTGGGTGCTCATTCCAAGCAGGGAAGGCTTAGACTGGATATTAGGGGAAGGTTCTTCCCCCAGAGGGTGGTGGGGCACTGGAACAGGCTCCCCAGGGAATGGTCACGGCGCCAAGGCTGCCGGAGCTCCAGGAGCGTTTGGCAACGCTCCCAGGCACAGGGTGGATTGTTGGGGTGTCTGTGCAGGGCAGGAGTTGGATTGGCTGATCCTTATGGATCCCTTCCAACTCGGGATATTCTGTGATCTCTTGGAACAAGGTGAGTGTCTCCAGCTCTCATAAAGAATCGTGGGATGTGCAGGAGAGAGTATTTTGGACTCGAGGGGTGGGGGGATTGTGCAGCAGCCAGGAATGTCCTTTATCTATCCCAGAACCGTGCTTTGCTGGGGTTTGCCCGCTCCTCGCCCAGCCCGCTCCTGCCCTCCTGCGGCCAGCTCCGTTATTCCACAGAATCCGAGAATCCCAGAGTGGTTGGGATTGGAAGGGACATTAAAGCCTGTCCAGTGTCATCCCCTGCCACGGGCCCTGGCACCTTCCACTATCCCAAGTTGCTCCAAGCCCCGTCCAGCCTGGTGTTGGACACTTGCAGGGATGGAGCAGCCACAGCTCCTCTGGGCATCCTGTGCCAGGGCCTTACCACCTTCACAGGGAAGGATTTCTTCCCAATATCCCATCTAACCCTGCTCCCTTTCAGTATTTCATAGAACTATGGAATAGCTTGCATGGGAAGGGACATTTAAAGGTCATCCTGATTATTTGCAGTCCTGTAAATGTTTCCACTAATTTCTTTCCGTTTCATTTTTCTGTTCCTGCAGGACTTTCCCTTCCCTCCATGCAGCATCCCTGGTGCTTGCTGCCGTGCCAGGATTTTTCCAGAAAGCCAGAGCTCCCTGTCTGCCACCCGGGATCAGCATGGCATATTCCGGACGAGGAGCCTGACCAAGGTAGTTTGGGAAGGGTTGAGCAATTTTACATTCTTCAAATCCGAGGGGCACCCTGCAGGCACCCCCAGTCCCGGCCAGACCCTGCGTGTGGGAAGGAAAACCTTTGCCAAGCAAAACACGTTTTAATTTTGCCAGCAAAACGCCGATATTTAAGAGATATTTAACCTTTCGCCGCACAAAGACGCGGGAACCGGGACAGCCAGCGGCATCAGGGATGGGACTAATTAGAATCCCCAACGTGGGCTACTCGAGAGGCGCACGGCAGCCTGGCAGAGGACACTTTTCTCTGCGCGGTTCGGGCGAGAGGGTGCGGAATGAGGACATTTTGTTCAATCGGCGCCCTTCCGTTGCCCTGAGGGGCTCGGGGTCCCCGCCGTGAGGGGAGGCGGCGGCTCCTCGGGGCGCCGCCTGGCGGCCGCGCGGACGTGAAGGGGGGGGGG
>VZTG01004796.1:20102-58220 GCA_013397845.1 Melanocharis versteri
CCAACGGCGGCGCCCCCGGGGCCGAGCGGGACGGCGCCGGGCCCCGCCGCAGCACCGAGTCCGAGGTGTACGACGACGGCACCAACACGTTTTTCTGGTGAGAGGCGCCCGGGCATGGCCCCCGCCCCCCTCGGGGCTCCGCGTGGGCCGGGGGGGACCCTAAGGAATGGGATATGGAGGGGGTAAGGAATGGGATATGGAGGGCTTGAGGAATGGGATATGGGATATGGAGGGAGCCCTAAGGAATGAGATACGCGAGTTATCTGCTCCCCGTTATCTGGTGTTTACGTGCCTCTTCTGTCGCCGATACCGGTGCTGGAATGGGCTGCAAATGTTTTCCCGGTGTGGCCCTACCGTTAGTTGATTCCTGGCGGTGTAACGGGGATTCAGGGCTGGCTTTTGGCTGTGGCACCTCCTTCCCCTGTCCTGGTCCCCACCTTTCCAGGAGCAGGACCCTTAGGGCTGAGCCCGACGGCTTGTCCTGCCTGGTGGGTGCTCTGGAGGTGTTTTCCAGTGCCTTGGGAGTCCACCGTGTTCGGGCAAGCATTCCTGCCTCATTCCAGTTATCAGTGTTGTTTATATGGACTCCACCTCCTTCTCTTCTCTTAGTCTTGGAAGAGGCTTTTTCCATCCATGTTCTTCCCAGTGATCCTGGCAGAAAGCTGAAGTCGTGCCCCACTCCCACTGGGCGGGTGTTGTGTATTTTTGTGTGTCTCAGTCCATAAAGCGGGTGCAGAAACCCACGGCTGGTGGTGTTGGGCCAGCAGAGAAAATCAGCTTTTTGTTAAGTTCAGTCCTTGCAGGATGAGGTGTGTTTGTACCTGGAAAAGTGCTCCCAAATCCCGGCGTTGCTGGAGTCGTTCCATAAATCCCCTCAGCAGCGCACGCGTGTGTAGGTACGGGGTTTTTTCTGTGTGTTAGACACACGTCCCTTTCCATGAAGGAAACCAAGCTGACGCTGAAGACGCTCGTTTGGAACACGAGCCGCGGGCGATGGGATTTGGCTGGAGCCTGGCATGGAGGAGCGGGAGGGGAGGGCACTTGGCTCTCACCCTGCCAATCTGGGCAGCAGCGGAGCCGAGGGTGTTGATCCCGATGAAGGAGGTGACATTCCTGCCAGTGCACGCTGCGAAGGAGCACTGGGATGCTGCCGGATCCCGGCGGGATCTCTGCGGAGCCCTGACGCGCGCGGGTGTAGCCGAGGGACATCGTGGTCTCGGGGACAAAAGGACCTTTCCTGGCGGGCACACCACATGTGGGCTGAGCGAATCGCGGGATCCCGGTGCCAACCTTTAAATGGAAAATGGGTAAAACTGTCCTTTCCTTACTCCCTTATAAAGGTGGCTCTTGCCAGCTGTTTTGCGAAGCCTAAAAATACCTATTTTTGCTGTAGAATCTCGCCTCATTGCAGCTTTTTGTGGTGGTGACAGGGCTGTCACCCCAAAATAAATGCTGTAATGCAGTTAGTGTGTCCAGTAGTGTGTCCATGTGGGTTGTTCCTTTGGAAATCTGGATGTGCCTTGTTCTCTCAGGAGCTTCCCTGTGTCGGATGGTCCCTTCCAAGAGGGCAGCGTGGACAAGTGTGCTCCTTAACTTCCCTATATATTCAATTTATCCTGTTTTCTTTTCCCTAGTAGCTTGTGCTGGCAGCCAGGAGTTTAAACACCTAGAAAAGTCCCAGGGTTTTTCGTCGTGTTACTCTTGCCCTGTACATGTTAGAGTATCCTTTGGCAATGACTCAGTTCCTACAGTGTCCAAGAATAAAGATTATCCAGAGGAATGATTTTCTTCCTATGACTCTTGAGACTCCTCTCGTGCTGTGGAGGTGGCCACAGGAAAGGGAGATTTTCAAGAGTGGCTGCCCTCTGACTTTGGAAAAATATGGAATGCACATTCTCTTTGGAGTTCAGGAGTTAGGGATAAGGTTACTCACATGGCTCGCTCCTTTTGGGAAAATGAGAGGATTTGGGATCTGTGGGCACAGAAGTCATTCCAGGAGTAGTTTAATTTGTAGAGGTGATTTTCCTGCTATAAATATGGTCCTTGGAAAAGGTGGAGCTTCCTAGCTGGCTTCCTGCTCTTTAAAATCTGTTTGGAACTTTGGAAAACCACTTGTGTGCTCATATCTCTGCTCTTATTCCATATAAATGACCTGGAGCTGGAAAATACTCCCTTGTGGCAACCTGCTCAGTCAGTGTAGCCTGGCAGCTCCCTTTGCCATTAGGAAATGCCAAGGGAAGGGAACAGGAGGAAGCTTTCTGAGGCAGATCGGTGGTTTCTGTATCATTTATCCCTGAACTAATTTCCTAGCGGAGAGCTGGGAATGTTCCTGCCTGGCAAGCCACTGGAACGTATTCCCGTATCCCTTGGATTGTTCTTGTCTGTGTGTCTCTAGCAGGAGCTTTCACACAAAGTCCCGCTTGTTTTGGGGTCATTTAATTGGATATTGTGTATGATGTTCTCCAAAAATTTCTGTAGATATTTCATAGCTTGTCTTTAACCAAAGAAGATTTTCCAGGAAAACATCCACCCAGTCTTGACTTGAGGGTTTTGGGAGGTGCCTGATGCACCTCTGCCACCACATTGTGACTCTGTGGGTTAATTGCTTTTCAAAGCCTTACTTTAGCTTGAATTTAATTAGCTTTAATGCCACCTTTTGATTATTAACGTGTTTTATCTCTCACGCTAATAATCTTACGTTGCCAGCGCGTGGATGTGATATTAATTCCTGAGGTCATGGTGTGGCAGCAGAGATCTGTGGAGCTCGGGACGTTAAAATTAATAAGAAAAGGACTAAAAAAACAGGGAATGGCAGTGATTCTATAGGCTAACAGCAGTGTTTGTAGGAATTACTTCCACTTTTTTGTGCAAAAAGCGTGGAATTTGCAGCCAAGGAAGAGGCAGCCCCTGCTGGCGTGTTCCTCTCGGTGTGTTCGGTGCTGTGACTCTTCCCAGATGGCCTGGGAAATGAGGATATGTGTGGGCAAACCAGCTGGTGTTGGAAAGAAGGGATTGGTACTCAACCCAAAACATTCCTTACCCATTCCTTGTGGAGATTGCTCTTACCTCTGAAATACCTCCCGGGATTTGCAAAGGGCGGTCTGGAGGAAGAGATGGGGATTTATCCGGAAGAGAGATTAGGGAGAGGGAATATCCGTGGATTGGCAGGAGCTGCTCTCTGTGCCCTCTCCTGAGGGATGGCTGTGGCACTTCCAAGGCAGCATTCCCTGAGTTTGCTGGGAACTGAACACTGTATTTTTCCCTGCTTTAAGGAGGCCATGCCAAGCCATGCTGCCCGCTCAGGATTCACCGTGCTGGAGCAGAGGAACATTGCTCCACAGTCCTGGGTCACCCTGCTGTGCTTTTCCAGCATATGGGAATGCCCTGGGCAGGGCAGGGAGCAGGGACATCCAGGCCTTGTGCAATCCCACTGAGCCACGTTCGCCAGCTGGTCACGGATGAGAGGGCCTGTGCCTTGGGAATTGCGTTATGGGAATGGCATCGCCCTTTCCTCAAAGAAAGGGGTTGCACAGTTCTGCTGAGTAAGCTGGAAGTGTGGAAGGAATATCTTCGGGGAGAAGGCTTGTCAGAGTTCCATGCCCCACCTGGACATCAGTTTTCTATATTGCTTTTTTTTTTTTTTTTTGTAAACACATTCCCAAAGTTTTAAGGAGAATAGGGAAAAATGTGCTCAAATAGTTTAACCTGTAATTCCTCGTCATCTGTGCCAATAGAACTGCTCTGAACTAACTCCTGAGACACAGATTTCCATAGGTTTAAACAAAAAAAGTTTAGTAATTGAAATAGAGGGCATTTGTGGAACTTGCAAGCTCTATAGAACTGATGGAAACTTCGGAAACTTTGGGAACTCGGTTTTTCCTCCCGATTGGAAGGAAATCTCCAGATTTGCCGAAGCTTTGCTGTTGTCCTGTGGTTCTGGTTCTCTGGAGGTCTGTGTTCCTGGGCTTCTTTGAGGAGATGGCAAGGAAAAGGCAGGTTGCTATTTTGGAGTGTCACAAGTCCGTACAGAAATTTAATCGGCGTCGGGTGACTTCAGGGATGTGCCGAAGACGTGCGACTGCTCTAAGAATAGGGACTGTTTTATTAGCTCTGAGAGTTTAAACAGATTTTAAAACGTAACCTAGAGCTGAAAACCAGCAGGGATATTTGTATGGTTGGGTTTGAGTTGAAAGTTTCCAAACCCTCCGTCTATCCCCAGCAGTTTGCCTGTTAATTACAATTTTTTTATCTCAAATGTGGTTGGTTTTAAATTAGTATTAATTTTTGTTGTATTTTCTTGTGTCTTATTCTTCACACAAACCCTCTGCTGCTTTTGGAGGAAAGGGTTTGTTGTACTGTTTACCATATTTTCTTAGAATTCCTGGTTGATGTGTTGGTTTGTGGAGGGTACAGAACTTTGACATCCACTTAAAAATCTTTTTCAGAAATGGTTTAATGAACTTGCCATTATTTGGAATAAAGAATTAAATCACGAAAAAGTCACTGATGGGACTAATTGGGTTTGTTGACAGATCCTTTCACCAGCAGCCTCAATTAATGCAACTTTTTTAACCCAAGGGGCAAACTGGACTGGCTCTCCTTTGGAATTTTTTTCCACTTAAGAGGACTGACCAAAATATTAATAAATAAATTCTTTGCATTGTGTTCCTGTGATTGGCATTGTGTTTAATGGAGTTGTTGCATCACTGGTGACAAACAAGCCATGGATAACAAGGGTGCGGTCCCTGCTTAAGCTGATTTTAATTTGTGGGAGATTGAATGAGGCCATGGGCTGCCTGCTCCTGGGTGTTACTCTCTCCTTTCCACCCAATGATCTGCCAGAATCTCCCAAAAAATGAGATAGTTCAACAATTTCCTTATATCATTCCTGTCATAGACTTCAGTTGGAAAATAAAAGCGCTTGTAGTCATTTCCTTGACAGATTACAGCAGTCTCAATGTGACAGAATGACTTAGCATGAGAAAGAGAAGTTGGGATCAAACTTAATCCCATTAACTGGGAAAAAACCACACTTTTTTGTGATCTGCAGTGCAGGAGAGCTTCGCTTGCTCTCACTTGGTGTTTGAATTAGCAGGGCAAGGGCTTTTGTGAAAACAAACCTGATTTATTTCATTTCAATCTCCCAGGGCTTGAGTGGGGAAAGAGCCAAATGTGTGGTGCAGAAAGGCAGAAAAATAAGCCACTTAATATTCCAGCTTTTTAACAGTTTGGGATTTGTTGTGAGTTCTCTCTCTTGCCTTAGATATTTTTGTGCTCAGGTACTTCAGGCACTGCTTTGCAGAGTTTTTGATGTGAAACCTCCTAGATCTGGCTGCGGTTTGTGCCCCTTTTGCTTCAGGCATGTTGCCCAAACTCCTGTGTGTAATTCCAGAGGGAAGATTCCCATCTTAGCTCTTTTCAGCCTCCCAGGCTCCAGGCCAGGAGAACATAAGCCTTTCCATGTAATTCCTGCCTTGCTTACCTTGCTGGGTTGTTCTTAGCTCGCCTTCCCCTGGTGTGTTATTTTAAAGCGTGTGTGGAGATGAAAACAATCCCCTTGTGCCGTTAAATTCATCCCGATCACTCGGACAAGCCCTTCCTTAAGGAGAGCTACTCCTTTTTGTGGAATTTTATTTTATTTTTAAACTCCCAAGCTGTGGGAAGACATAGTGTACATCCATGTTTCCTGGCTTTTTTCCCCCTCCAAGGTGGATTTGTGTGGTGCTGTGCTCCCTCTCATTGCTGTGTCAGTGCTCACAGCTCTCTGGCAGAGCTGCCAACTTGCTTTTTCCAGAAGTCAGTCCCATCTCCAGAGTCTTTCATCCCAGCTCCCGGAATTCACACTGCGCTGGAAGCACCTTTACCTTGAAAACCTGCTCGGAAGGAATCTGGCAGCAGCTGGAGATGAAAGTTCAGCTACAAGGGAAGTGACGAGAGAGCAGCCTCTTGTTTCTCCTTGAATGGGGCAGCAGGTTGGGTCTCAGGCTGGTGGCTGTGGCACCAAAAATAAATGGGAAATGGGATGCATGGGACTCCCCAGCACTGACCCTTTACAAGATCCTCGCAGGGAGGAGTGCAACTGAATCATCTTTGTGCTGGTAGAGGGGTTTCTCGAGGTGTTTATCCAAGGGAGGATGTGTAATAACTGATTTTTTGGCAATTTATGGGATGCTGAACACATTGAAAAAGCAGCTGACTTGGTGTGAGTGTTCAGGTGGTGAAATGGTAAGGTGGGATTTCTAGATTTGTTTTCATAGCCTCTTCAAAAATAAACAACGATGTCACAATTATATATAATACATAATATATGTTACTCTACAACAATATAACCATGTAATGATATAACAACACAATAATCAGTTTCAAAAGCAAACAACAAAACAAGGCATAAGAAACAAAAATAGCCTGGAGTTCAGGTAACCTTTTTGGTGTTAGCAGTAGAATCCATTCATTATATCCACGAGTAAATGCAGCGAGCAGGAGCGTGGCGTGATTTGAGCGTGGGTTCCATGCCTGCTGTCCTGCCTCCTGGGAGAGGCTGGGGTTTAGTTCTCCAGCTCCTGCAGGATCCAGGGCAGGCCCCACGTGAGTGCTGATGGCTGAATCACCTGTCCTGGCACCTGGGAAGATGCGGCTGGCGAGCAGCAGCTTGCGGCTCCCGAGCCTTTCACCGGGTTTTGGCACACTGATTCCTTGCTAGTTCTGGAAATACTCGTGGATCCTCGTGTTTTTCTCCTGGAGCTGGTGGTTCGGGACCACGAGGAAGGAGAGCCTTCAATGCCAAACTCTGCTCTGGCAGGGGCAGAAGAGGATTGTGTCTGCTTATGAGGTATTGCGTGTGTTCCCAGTGGGATTGCAGGGGTGCTGTGGAGTACGTGGGGTTTGGAGTAGGATGGAATTTTCATTCCGTAGCACCCTTCCTTTGACTTTCAGAGCAGTTTTAGGTGGGTTACTCAGGGGTTGTTGAAAGACAAGTCAGTGGATGGTTTGGAAAGTCCAAGGTTTATTGTGCACCGCGCAACCTGAATATACAAACCTTGGCATGACATGGAGATGGGATGTGAACTACTGTTACAAAAGAATATATAAAGAAAATGGAAATAGAGCCAAATATGTCGCATACAGACACTTTCTTTTACCAGTTTTCTCCTCCCTAAGCTTCCTCTTTATATGTGGCTTGTTTTATTAGTTTGTGTTGAGGGATGTTGTCCTCTAAACCAAAACTCGTGGCTTGTCCTTTGGCCTTACATGGACAGAGTTCCCGTGCTTCCCAGCCGGGGCCAGAGGAGTTTTCCAATGAAAACAATAAGTGGTTTCTCATTAGGAAAGGAATTGTCAACTTGAAGTAAGAAAAGATGTAGACATTGTAAGAATATTCTCTGTGTGGTGATCAGTGGGTGTAGGGTGTGAGTGTCCTCTGCTCTCTCTCCTTCCATAGAATCACAGAATCCTGGGATGGTTAGGGCTGGAAGAAACCTTAAAGCCCATCCAGTCCCAAGGGCAGGGACACCTTCCGTTTGCCCAGGTTCCTCTAAGTGCAGTCCAACTTGGCCTTGGACACTTCCAGGGATAGGGCAGGTACAGCTTCTCTGGGGAACCTGTGCCAGAAGAATTTCTTCCTGAGTGCTTCACCAAAATCCATATAAACCTATGGACTCCCATGGATGGGGACTTTTTACTGGTATGGAACAGCCACTCAGCTTTGCTGACATGGCTATTCCCACAGAAACCCCTTGTGCTAAGTGCACTGAAACTGTAGGAATCCCTGGAAATCCAACATCTCGAGGTGGCATCAGAGTTCTTGCAACAGCAGCTGTTCTCCTTTAGAGATTTTTTTAAAACTTTTTTTTTTAATGACTAGTTTTTCTTGTGTAATTCCCATGTCTGGAGTGAATTCCCTTTGGTGGCTCTCAAGGGCCTGTTCCCTCAGCTGCAATTTTGATTAGCAGGCTGTGAAATAGAGCAGCACTGTCAGGTGTAGACCTGCCAAACCTGGGGAGACACCTGGAGCTGTTTAGATCCGGGTGTTTGCACTGGGTGCTGGTTTTTTGCAAGCTGCTGCTGCTGATCACATGCAGTGCCACTGTGAGTTCTGCGCTCTGCAGTACAGAAAATCTCAATATTCCTGACTGCTGCCCATGGTTTTGGCCTCCTGGGGCTGCACTGGCAGGGGGAGATGTGAGTTTTCCTGCTTTTTAATGTCTCTTTTCTCTGTTCTGAATTTCAGGAGAGCTCATACCCTGACAGTCCTGTTCATCCTCACGTGTGCGCTGGGCTACGTAACTCTGCTGGAAGAGACTCCCCAGGACACAGCCTACAACACAAAGAGGTGAATATCTGAGGAATACCTGAATATTCCCAGGTGTGTTTTGGAAAAGGGACCTCCAGTGACCGCTGCACTCCCTTGTGGAAGTGCCTGTTCCCTTAGGAAGTTACAAAACCGGTCATAAGTCTGTAAGCTCCTCTGATGCTGATCGTTGAATTTAATTTCTAATCAGTTTAGTGTCACTGTCAGGCCTGTGGCTGCTCTGTGGTGTGATTTAAAGCAAAATACAGACCCTTGCTAAAGCCTCCTGGCTGGGTTTGGCAAGGGTTCTGCCTCTGTTTCTTAAAATAGCCTTTTCTTAAAAATAATCTTTCCTTGAAATAACCATAATTTCGAAATGCTGGGAGCTGTGACTAAATTTTTCTGGCTCAAGTGCTTTTTGTAAAATTCTGTTCAAGATTTCAGTACAAATCCTTGTTTGTTGTTGGAAATTGCTGTGAGAACATGTAGCCCAGAGGGAAGCTCTGGGGAAATAACAATGAATCTTACATGTGTGGTCAATTCCTACTGTAATTTAAACTGATTCAATGTGGTTGAATTTCTCTTCTTTTAAAATACAGTAGGGAAGAAAAAGGAGATAGGAAAGTGGTGTTTTAAAAAGCTAAGTATGTTTTAAAAATACGCTGCAAAGCATCATTGCTAGCAGGAAGAAAATCATTGTTTTCTACCAGTCTGGTTTCTTAAATATAATGAAATTTTTCTCCTTGCTGTTGAAGGGTTTTTTTCCTCTTTTTGTACATTTCTGAATGGACTCAGGATATAGCATTCGCTGTCGTGGAGATGCAGGAATTGGGGTATTTCCTGAGATAATCTTGGTTGTTGTTCTGGCAGTTACACAGTGCCTGGGGGTAATGGAGCTCACACTGTGCCCCGCTGGGGGCTGGGATTTCACACGTGGGGGTGACATGGGACAAGCTGGAAGGTGTCTGGAGCTGGGAAAGGTTCTGGAAGGCTTCTGTGTGAACAAATGCCATTTCATTCCCAGTCATAATGAGGGAGGCCAGGCTGGAGGCGTGGTGTGGCCTGGAACGGCCACTCAGGATTGGGAAGGGGAAAAGCTGAAAGAGAAGTGGTGACGGATCCTTAGGGAGTAATACAGAGCTAAGGTGACTCAGTGGAATATCTTATTATTGAGCTTAGAGCCTCGACTGCCTTAATCAAAACAAACCCAGGGAAGATTAGTCAGCAGGTGGATCTTTCTCTCAGGAAACACGAGTTGTTGTCTGCTTATCCAGTGCCCAGTTGTTAAAATCAATTTACAGCGTCATGCCAGGGAAGGGGCAGCAAATGGGCTTTGCTCACTCCTGCAGCTCTGCAAGGTCTTGGCACAATAATCTTTGAAAAGCAGCATCCTGAGGTATGGACACGATCTTCCAAATATTCCAGGTCTCACATATTTAAGTGTTTCTCTGAACAAAAGGAGGCATTTCAGAGCAGGGATAAGATGGGCACAATGTCCGTAAATATATCCATAGCCCAGATTATCACAGATTTTGTATTTTTGCTTCCATAATTTAAGATCCCTTATCCTGCCCCGAGACCTCTGTCAGCCCTAGTGTGGAGCTGTGTTGTAACGTGATTCCAAGCCCTGTCCAGCACGAGGCTGTCCCTGTGTGCCGGTATTCCATGGGAACACTTGGTGCCTAATGACCAGGGAGCAGAGTCTGGAGCTGTCACGGGGTTTTATTTCCACCTCCTGCACACTGACAGTGGAGCAGTGTGTGGGGTAGGTGCAAAGCCTAGATACACACTTCCAAAGGCTCCAGCCTCCTTTGTTTCCGTGCCCTGGCTGAGGTGCCCCTGTGAGCTGCAGAAGGTGCTCAGAGCAGTAAATTGAGGTGAGCTTCCCAGATTTGCTGGCTCTGTGTTTCCTGGACTGGAGTCGTGTGAAGGTCCCACCTTCCCCCCTACAAAATCAGGATTAGGTCACCCTATAGAAGTGCTCCATCTGGTCACTGTCAAGAGCAGGGTGAGAGGTGGATTCGTGGAATCGCTCACAGGAGAAGTGGTGGACAAGACACAAATGAGAGCAAGAACCTCTGAGCTCGCGAGTTGTCTCTGTGGCTGAGATTGGTGCTGGCATCTGTTGCAGGACATTTTCCGTCCTGCAGCAGGGCAGGGCAGTGAAACAATTAAAGGAGGATTGTTCGTTTTTTTTTAAGATAAGGTTTACAGGAGCCTTTTATATGTAAATACAGTCAGAGTTCGTTGGGATCACACGTGATCAAACCGCCGCTGTTGTAAGAACAGTGGAACGTTTCCTTTATGAGGTAAAGAGAGATTGTGCTGCAAACCTGTCTGATCCACGAGAGCTTTATTCCCACAGTTCTTCCAGCCATGGAATCCATCCTGACTGACAGCTGTGACATTCTCCTCTGTTCAGCCTAGACTGAGCTCCAGCTCTAAGAGTAACCAAATAAACACTGAGCACCCCCCTCTGCATACCATGGAAGAAATCCACAGCTCCCAAATATTTGGAATGCTGAGCAGAGTGTCTTGGGGGGAAAAAAAGTTCTTTTTTTTCCATAAAACCACATTCAGGTTTAAAAACACCGGTGTGCTTCAGGGTTGTATGCTGAATTTCCAGCTGGGCAATGTCTCTCCTGAGATGCTTTTTTACACAGCTTTTGGCAATCCCTGCTTTCCATGGGGACAGATTCAGGGATTTGTGGGTTTGCATGCTGATCTCCTGCTGCTGTGGCTGAGCACCCACAGGGAAATGGAGGTAACAGGAGGCCAGAGCCCTCTGCCAGGGCTCGTGGTACCCCGAGGGGGTTGTACCAGCTGTGCCAGCATGGATCCAGCCCGGGCAGGGACAGGGAGTGGGAGCTGGCTCCTTGAATCCCAGAACAAAGGGCCATACACAGCTCTTCATTGTCCTGTGTGTCTGAATCGACTCTCAGACCAAACGAGAGTTTGTTTGTGCTGGTGGAGCTGCTGCCAGACTCTCCCTTTTTTTATTTGGTTAAGTGCTAAAATGATTTTTGTGGGCACACTTTGGTGTTTTGTGCCTTCCTGATATGCCGCTCAGGAAAATCCGTTGGCTGTGTCCAGCCAGGTGAGGAGAGGAGGACCCCTCTCAGGTGCTGGAGCATTCCTGCCTCAGGCCAGGCTGCTGCTTAGGCATTGGAAGCTTCCTAAGGAGGTAGATTAATGATGATAAGAGGGAAAATTTAGTTACCACTGAGGAAAAAAAAATATAATGGAGCTGGTGTGGTTATTTATGCAAATATGTTATTTGCTTCCAAACTTCCTGTGGTGGACTTGAAGTAAATGAATATATCTGGATCCCCAGCATATTTCAGCACAACTGCTCTTAGATGAGAGTGGGTTTTAGAGGAAGGAGCACAGCTAAGCTCCTGTGGTGATTTGGATCCAGGATTTGAATTCCAGCTTTGGGGAAACAACCTTCCAAAGGCCCAGAGCAATGGTCTGGACCCCTCAGTTCATGGCTGAGCAGGGATGGCATTGTCACACCACACAGGGCTGGAGCTTCCAGATGCAACCAGGGACTCAAAATGCAGAATATTCTCATTATTGGAGATCAGCTGAAAGGGTTTTGCCCTCCAGATCTTTGGAAATCCCCATGGCGCTGTCTATTCACAGATCCATTCAACAGCTAATGCTGGTGTGCTTCCCAGTGTTTAAAGCAAGCAAAATAACTGAGTTACATCTGTTAAATAAACCCCATTTTTATTTTCAGGAAGCACAAACATTTATACTCAGAGGTGAATATTACAAAATTGTTTTTGTAGATCCTTTAGTTTCCTATTTTGAAAGAAATTTTTGACATGTTTAAAGCACAAAGAGTCTCCTGTTGTTTCTGGTTTGTAACATTTTCTCTCTGGCAGCAAAATTATTGGGTATTTTGTGTGGCTCCTGCAGACTGAGCCATTTTATTTGCAGTCAGGGGTTGCATCATTTTCTGCAAACATGGAATGAGCTCTTTCCTAGTTGTCCATCCTTTCAGCCAGCTCTTAAGCAGGTGATGTGAGACAGCAAGCAGGATTCAGTGGCAGTTGAGGTGTAGTAAAAAGAACATTTTTGGATTGCTTTGTGCAATTTAATCCATTAAAACTGAAGGAACATGCCCAGGATTGTGGGTCTTTGATATATTTGTGCTCCTGGCCTGATAATTTATTTTTATTTAAAATCTCTGTTATGTTCCTTAGGCTCTGTGTTATGGTTCCAGCTCTTCAAATAGCAGCAGTGCTGCTGTGGTCTGGAAAGCTCCTGCTTGTCTTTAGTTGGTTAAGAAGCTGTTTTGGAGTGGTGACAAGTCTGACAGCTCCTTTTCAAATTCCATGGAAATCTAGTGGAGCAGTGAGAGCTGTCTCGCTGCTAAATCTGATGTGTCTTTGTGAGCCAGCAGGAATAAAAGCTGCTCCCAGACGCTGGGAACTGTTTGACTCGCTGTGATCCTCAGCCTTTTTTTGGTTGGTTTTTCTGGATGGTGTCTGGATCCGTTTAAGATGGACACATTCAGCAGTTAAGAAACAAGGGCCGGACGTTTCTCACATCAAAGAACATAATTTGCAGTCTCAGGAGGAGGATGAGGCAATAAACCAGAGTGTTCTGCTTTTTCTTCCAGAGGAATCGTCGCCAGTATTTTGGTTTTCTTGTGTTTCGGGGTGACACAAGCTAAAGATGGACCATTCTCAAGACCTCACCCAGGTAATTCACCTTGCTGGGCTCGCTCAAATACTCCTGAGGAGCTGCCTGGTGTGTGGGAAAGGTAAATGTTTGTGTTGCCTAGAGAGCAGAGCAGGTAAGTTGTAATCTCAGTAATCACAGAGACTCCTCAGCACTGCACACTGGTCACGGAGGCTTCACCATAACCATCCTGCTGGGCTTCCATGGAGCCTGCAGATCTGTTTGGATCTCCCTGGTTTGGCTTCCTGTTGTTGGTAAAAAGCTCTGTGGGAACTGCCAGGTTCTTAAACCTCCACTTCCCCTGTTTATCCTCATTTTTTTCTCCTCTCTGTACTGGGACTGCACTTGTGACTGTGTATCCGGTGCTGGAGCACTTCCTTAGCTCCATGTCCATTTTCCTCGGGAGATTAGAGGCCCTTGATTATGATTTTAAAGGCTTCTTGTAAGACTGGAAGTCTTGAAAGCATTTGAAAGCACAACACAAACCTCTTCCATGTAATGTAATAGCAGGTGAAACATGAAAATATTTAAATGGCTTTGATCTTTTGCCGGTTTTTAGATGTTAATCATTGAGAGAGAAAGAATTAAGGGAATTCATAGAGGCTTCAATAATATTCCTGAAAGCACTGGGCTCTCCTACAGCCAAATAAAGCTGGGTTTTATGCCAAAAATGTAACCCAGCAGCCACCCCACAACCTTCAGCCAAAGCAGGTGTGGTTGCAGAGCAGTGCCCTCAGCACACCTCTGCAAACCTGGGGGTTTATTAAACCTGCCTTTCTTATTAAATAGCAGGTTTTAGTCTTTCCTTCTGTTCCAGTTGATCGTGGTTCCTGCTGTGAAATCAGTTGCTCCTTTTAATGACACCAGTGACACTTGGGTGCACCCAGGTTTTGGGGCTTTGTCTGGGCTGGTTTTATTCCCTAGAGCAAAGCAGGGAAGTTTGGCTTTTAGTCTTGCCCTCAATGTAACATTTCCCCGTAACATTTTGGCATTGTTTTGAGCTTTCTGCTTTCAAATGTCCTCTCCAGAGCTGTAGGGTTATTTGGGGGATTTTTGTGATAGTGTGATGCTTCCCAAATACCTGGTTCCAGAGTGTGGAGCTGTGTTAGGAGCTCCTCTGTCCCTCCAGTCCCTTGAGATCATCTTCTCTGCTGTCCCTGCCTTCCCTGCTGCTCCTGCTGCGTGTCATTAACCTACTTTTTACTAAGGCCATTAAGGAAACTGATCCCAGCCACCACCTAAGTGGCACCTGTCCAGACTGGTGGCTTTATTTCTTTTTTTGTCTGGCTTCTCAGCATTCCCAACTTTAGCCAGGGGCTCATCCAGCTTTGCCATTTCCCTACTGATTCCACGCAGGCCCCCAGTTTCTCCAGTTTAATAATTTGCTACGTGGACAGACACCAGGTGCCTCCCTGTAATTCAGAAATGTAGGATTATCATGGAAATAAGTAGGTATGACTGTTCAGGCAAGACTTTACCAACTTGCCCTGCTTTTATCCCGTTTTCCACTGGCTTTGGTTCCATCCAAGCCTTCAGGCACTGCTTTTGACCCCAGGGAGCAGTATGGTGCAAGGGACAGATCTTAAACTCTGCTTGAGGATCCATGTATTTATTGCTGGGTGAACAGCCAAGTTTGGGGAGCATTTCCTAGTAAAGTTAATCCTGGATACAGTCAGCATCAGTAGTCTGTCTCCTTAGGATTTGCAGGTAGCAGATATTCTTCCTTCTCCCTGCCAGCTCCTTTTCTGGAGCCTGGTGTTGTGGGAGCCCAGGGATGCTTTATTGCCCCTGTCAAGATAACACGTCCACGTCGTCATTCCTAAGAGATTTTCCATGACAGTTATTAATGCCCTGAGAAGCAGCTTTTAATATTCCCAGCCTTTGCCAGGAGTTATTTTGACTTAATACACAGTGTGTGACAGGACAAGCTTCTTCGGGGAGTAAATTGTGAAGGTCTGGAGTGACCCGTGGGATTGAGGGCTGGGATAGCTGGGAATATGCAGGCAGGGACCAGGCAAGGGCAGCACTGGTGACACTGGAAGGAGCAGCTTTCTTACAAGGCAAACAATCCAGATTTTTGTATTTTTCGCTCATTTAGCCCCTCAGGCAGAGTGGGCCAAACTCTGAGCTGAAGCAGGGAGAGAGGCTGGTTGTGCCCTGAGCTCTCTGGGATGTTCATGTCCCATTCCCAAATCCCTGCAAAGGCAGCAGTTTAATGTTTGGTCGCAGGAATCACTCGGTTATCAGGTGTGTCAATGATTAGTGGAGACCTCCTTAATCAGGAGGAAAGCCCTGGTGGGAGGGAGGCAAAATGGCAAGTGAATTAAAGGAAGAACAAGTATTGGAGATGTGCCAAAAATAACCTTACGGCTAAAGCTGAGTGTGGCCCAGGAGGAGAGAGAACAGTGTTTGTACAGCCTTGAAAACATTTGGGGTGCAGGTATCGAGTGTGTTCAGAACCTCTCAGGGACTTCTGTCAGCTGGGGAGAAACCACAGCACTGAATCAGAACCAGATCTCAATTTTTAATTACCTTTTTTTGCTGAGCCTGCTCAGCGGCTGCCACAGCCCTGTGTACAGAGGGGAATAAAAGCTCAGACAAGGATTTAGATTTCTCTGCTTTCTGTGTCTACATCATTTTCAGGAGCAGTCTGTCACATTGCTGACTGTGAACAGTGTAAGATCTCTGGTAGGAGGTTTATGGGTTAGAAAAAAAGGCATTTTTAGGTGTCTAGCAGTGACATTTAAAGGAAACTGCTCAGTTCTGGTGGGAGAAGTGTGGTGGTGAAGGGTTAATTTTCCCTGCTGGGTTGAACATGGTGCCAGCCTGAGAAGAGGTTCCTCTCTTCCAAATAATCCTGTGACCAAAGGAGGATATTTTTCTTTGCTATTTGGTTTTTCTTAAACTGTATTCTGGAAATGCAAGAGGGTGAAAGCTGTCACAGAGCTTTGACCTGCTGTTCTCCGGGCCACACCTGCCTTTTTTGTATTCCCTTTTTCTTTTTTGTTTCCAAGAAGTGTAAAATAGGTGATTCCAATGAAATTAATTTAGCAGGTTTGCTACAAAAAGGTCCCGCCTTCCACATTGTGGTTTCTTTTAATGATGGTGTCAGAGACTGCTTTTAAAAGTGTGTGGGGTTTGTTGGTGTTTTTGGTTTGGTTTTTCTTTTTTTCTTATAGTTTCTTTGTTGTTTTGAGATTTTTTAAAAATAATTTATTTCCTACTTGAGGCTGAACTGGAAAAAGACATGTTTTGAGAGAAAACAGCTCCTGAGGAGCTCCATGGGGAGTTGATTTGGGGTTCTGAGCTGATAACTCTGTGTGCAAGCCTGGAATTTGTTTCATTCTTGCATGATTTATGCCTGGCCCTGCTTTAAACATCAAAGTGCCTACATTCCCTTGGAGTTAACAGGGAGAAATTCCCAAGCCAGGCCTGAGGGTCTGGGTTTCCTGGCAAACCCTGTTGGGATTCCTGTCTATCACCCCCATGGACCTGAGGAAGGAGAACCAGGAAACACCTGAAGGCAGGTCCCGTTCCAGAGTGATTGGTGTGTGATGTTTCTGGAATTTCAATACCCACTGGAAATATGTTGACTTCTCCTGAGCTCCCATGTGTAGAATCTTTGGATCTGGGTAGGGAAAACTGCTGGGGCTCTGTCTGTACCCGCCCTGGCTCTGCATCAGCCTCTCAGGGCAGGAAACAGAAACGCTGGGGGAGTTCAGAGCCCAGAAGTCACTGCATGGAGCAACAACCAGGCTCTGGGTGGAGCAGGATGGATCAGAGGCATGGACGAGCCCGTGGAGCACAAAACTCCCATCCAGGACAGCCTGTGACTGGAGGGCTGAGCCTGTCAGGAGAGCTGGAAGTGTGCAGACACTGTAATTTGGGCACCCTTTGGATTCAGGTGTCGCTGGGGCGTGCGCGGATCTGTAATCGCACGTCTGGGGAGGGCTCTGGAGCAGCTGAGCTTTGCATGGCATTCCTTATGGAGAGTCCCAGCTGATCTCAGAGGCCTTGCATCCAGCACCTGCTGAACCTTTGGTCCGCTTGTTTTTAATTTCATTCCAAGTAAAAGTGAAATTACCTTTGAGGTTTTGAAATGCGTTCTGCCTCGTGGGGACACGACCTCGTCTTCAGGCCAAAAGCTGGGCTGCCAAAAGCGACTCCAGCCTGCCTTGGTTGTGTCTGGTGTAGCCAAGGTTGGACAGGTCAGGTCACCTGAGACCAGGGAGAAAGTTCAGGAAGGATCAGGTTCCCCTCTAAGGACTGCTGGAAAGCATTGCAGGTGGCACATTGCTTTCCTTCTGCTTCTTACATGCTGAGTTTGTTGGGTTGAAGTGTTCGGGATCTGGATCCCTTCTCCCAGATCCAGGTCAGTGCCTGAGCCATTCCAGCAAATTACCCAGCAGCCTGTGTGGGAGTTGAAGATCCTTTCTGGTTTTATCCCTGAGGGAGGGTGGGGAGCACTGTGCTTGGGAGCTGGGAATTATAATTCCGTGGTGGGAGCATCTCTTGAAATGGAATTGGTTTCCTGGCAAGCTGTGGCTGCCCCATCACTGGAAGTGTTCCAGGCCAGTTTGGGCTTGGAGCAGCCTGGGATAGTGGAAGTGTCCCTGCCCGTGGCACGGGGTGGAATGGGATGGGCTTTCAGGTCCCTCCCAACACAAACCATTCCAGGATTCCATGATACTGAAGTAAATGAATAATTAATTTATGGTTTGCTCCAAAGCTCCTGACATCCCCCTTGTGTCTCTCTGCAGCTTACTGGAGGTTTTGGCTGTGTGTCAGCGTGGTCTATGAGCTCTTCCTCATCTTCATCCTCTTCCAGGTAAGTGACTGACACCTCCAGCTCCTAAATGCCACTTCCATGTGGAGATCACCTCCTTTGTGGTGTTTTTTTTCCTGCTGGCTACAGGAGATGCTAATTTTTGTGAGGTGGAATTGTTAGGCTGTTTAATGAGACTTTGAGGCTGAGGGAAATGATGATATAAAAACGTTTCACCTGCTCTGACCTCCGGTCACCCTCAGCCCAGGGTAGTAGACACTGTGTTGAAGTGGTTTTAGATGAGCTGGTGAGAGAGTCCATGTTCAGGAGCTGGTGTTTCACAGTCCAGTCTCTGCCGTGCTGGGCCAGGTGTGACTCGGGGGGAATTCACCTGGTTTCACCTTTGGAAATGCCTTTTTACCATGAATGACAGGTGCTTTGTAGGTGTGGAGTTTTTGCAATAAACCAAAACTTCACACCCAGCTTTGTGTGGTGGCAGGAGCTGAGGAGGAGGTTTTTCGTAGAAAGACATGCCCTTGGTGCTTCCAAATTAAACAGTTTTTACCATGTTCTTTTTTAACCACATTTTACCGTATCTTGTCCTTTAGTAAGCTGAGAACTTCCCCTGACTTTTACAATTCTCTGAAGTTAAAATTAAATATTTTGAGACAATATACTCATCAGGCAGCTCTAAAAATCATTTTACATGAGAGAAGGAGGAGGAATGCTTTTTTTTTTTTTAAAGTTTTGCTTCTAGAGGCCAAGTGAAGAAGAACTGGGGCTGGTCACCCTGAGTTTTTCCCTCCTTCCTTGAGCATGGTATTCCTGAGTGGCTGCAGTCAGATGGAGTAAATTTTATTGGTTGTACTGCTGTAGTTCTGAATTCCAGCAGAAAAGCCTGGAATGGCTTTGCTTCCCTGTGGCAGCGTGTGGTGTCAGCAGAGATTTAGTGGTTAAGGAACTCCCTGCTGTTGCTCAGCTCTTTACTAAAAATACATCATTGCCTTGCCCAGGTTTAAATAAGGTTAAATTCTGCTGAGTCTGCAGGTGGCTGAACTTCCTGACGGCAAATCCAAGCTTGCTCGTGGCTGTAACTTGTTCCAGAGTTCATGTGACTTCAGCAGTTTATTCTATAATTTTATTATTACTCTGTTAATTAACTTCGGCCTTGTCCAGCTTTGCTGCCTGTCACAGGTGTTCTAGGGTAAAGCCTTGACCACAACACTGAGTGATTCTGTTGGGAAATAAGTGCTTGGCAAATGTGCGGCTGACTTAGTGACAGATGAGTTCACATGTTGGTCATTTCGATAATTTCTTTTTGCTGTTTGCATGGGACCTTACTGGAAATGGGTGTTGGGAAGGATGAGCTGTGTGAAGCTTCTGGGAGACGTGGGGAGCACAGAGTGGCTTGGGGTAGAGGGTTAAGGATCACTGATTTCTCATCTTTAAGGTCATTCTCTAGCCATTTTTTCCCTTAATATTTAGGGTTAGAGGCTCAAAGTCAGGTGTGTGTGGCGTGCTTCGAGGCCTGGATTTATTTCAAGAATTGTTCTGCAATGAATTTGAAAAAGGTCGATTTGCAGATCAGTGTTGGCCTTAACTTTGTTTGTGCCTCCTGTGTGTGAATCCTTCAGGGGGATGCCGGGTTTCTGTGTTCCCTTGCAGACCGTGCAGGACGGGAGGCAGTTCATGAAGTACATTGACCCCCATTTAGGGGTTCCTCTGCCAGAGAGAGACTACGGGGGCAACTGCCTGATTTATGACCCTGGCAATGAGACTGATCCCTTCCACAACATCTGGGTAAGGAACAAACTCACTAATGAGGCTACTTTTGGGTAAAAAGCTGCTTAATTGAGGTCTTCAAAGTGCAGTTGTGAGTCTGGCTGAGTGCTGAATTAGAGCACAGCCTGTGACTGACTCTTCAGCCTCTTTATTTCTCTTCTCTTGACCTTTCCTGTCCATCAGATGGGGATGTTTCTCTCTGGATCCCAATTACCTGATTGCCCAGGGTTGAACTGTTCAACAGCCCTCCTTTCTCAGATTGTTGGTGTCAGTTTTCCTCTCAGAGTTTGGATTTCTTTGTGTGCTTGAAGAATCTTCTCCTCGGTCGCCTTGAGGCACAGAGCCCAAAAGCTGCACCACAGAATCCCAGAATGGTTTGGGTTGGAAAGATGATGTAGTCCCACCCCCTGCCATGGGCAAGGACACCTTCCACTAGTGCAGGTTGCTCCAGCAGCACTTTCCTGAGTACCAAAAACCATCGGGTTATTGTTTCTCACTGGCAGAAATTCCAGGGCAAAGGAATGATGGTCATTTGCAGCTCCCTGATTGCATGGAGTGAGGAGCACGGAGTCCTTTGGGTCTGCCCTGTAAATCTTCAGTGCATCAGGGACTGGAATAACTAGGATCTTATAGAAGTAGAGGGAAAGGCACTGTGCCCAGGAACTGGCAGGGCTGGTAGGATTTAAGAAGCTCTGCTAAATTCCTTCCTGATGAAGAAATGCAACTATATATGTGTGGAGAAAACGGAAGTTTATTGCTGCATTTTTCTCGGGGGAAAAGAAAAAAAAAAGGCTGTGACCTTCACTCTCTTCTTGGTTTGCAGGACAAGCTGGATGGATTTGTTCCTGCTCACTTTTTTGGGTGGTACCTGAAGGTAAGAATGGCTCATTTCACCTTGGGGACTCTCTTCCTCTGCGCTCACAACTTCACTGCTGCTGCTTTTGTGGTGCCAAGCCATGGTCAATTATACCAGCCTGTGTTTGTAATACATGAAAATACATGTAAATATGTGAAAAGCCTTTTCCCCCCTTTTTTCCTGTCTCCTGCCCATGTTAGGCCACCTCATTTCTTTCCAGAGATTTGTTACGGCAACAGGCTCCCTCCTTCCTCCGCAGGGATTCATTCTGAGGTCAGATCAATAAAGAACTTCATTCCTATGGCAACAGAAATGCTGGAGCAACCTTTGGAAGTGGAGTGTGGGGCAGGCAGTGACAGTGATATTCCCCAACACAGATGTTGCTGCTGCTGCTGCTTTCCCAGTGGCATCAGATCAGGATTTTAAACCATTAAATGGGCAGTGGTTCAATTATTGTTACTTTTTAGTGGGTATCAACCAACTGTGGAAGGAATTCCAGCTGTGCCTGTCTCTGGCAGAACATTCAGCTGTGTTTTGCTGATTACTTTGGTCTAAATATTACCTTTTTTAATCCAAGCAGACTGACTAACTCAGGAGATTTTGCCCCCTGCAGACCTTGTTTGGGTTTGTTATTTAAATAACAAACTGACAGAGCTCTGCTCTTTTAAAAACAAGCTGGAGCTGTTGGTTTGTATTTAAAAGTGCAGATGTGTTCTGTGACTGGTTTGGGGGATCCCTCAAAACCAGAGGTGTATTTTCTGGGTGTGGGGAGACCTGGACTTCAGCTTGTTCTGTTAATGAACCAAGTTGTTAATTTGGAAAATTTGGTTTCTTTTCTTCCAAGAGAACTGTGGTAGAAACTGGGCTGCCCAGCTGGAAGGACGCTGGCTACTGGATTTCCTCTGGGTCATAGCATATTTTTCTCTTAAATATGTTAAATATTGATCTATTTCTCTATTAAAAGCTGGAGGTTGAGTGTGTTGTCTCAATAAACAGAGATGGGCTTGTGTTTGGATTTTTTCCCCAAATCTCAAAGCACCAGGATGGCAATATTGAGAATGAATGGGCCTCATTCATCAGAAATTATTGTGGCTTTGGAGTCGTTTAGAGCCCATAAAAGGCTCCAAAAAGCCTTTTCTGAGCACTGTTAGAACGATGCTGCCTGTGGTGGTTGAACACCCAGTAATTCCATGCATTTAACTAATTTCCCTCCTGCTGAATGCCATTTTACCTGTCTCTGTTCTTCCATGTGATGGGATTATTATCGAAATCTGTATTCCTGTGCTGGTTTTGGCTGGGGTAGAGGTGATTC
Organism: Melanocharis versteri; assembly: GCA_013397845.1. Lineage (NCBI taxonomy): Eukaryota > Metazoa > Chordata > Aves > Passeriformes > Melanocharitidae > Melanocharis > Melanocharis versteri. Next base: position 41,797 of record VZTG01004796.1, read on the forward strand.
TCTTCAGTGTCTTTCCTGTCTCTTGTGCTGGAAATGCTGATCAGTTGAGAGGCCTGTGAGCATTTGGACCATCACTTCATGAAAATAAAATTTTCCTGAGTTTCCTGATCCTTTTCTGGATACTGGTGAGAAGATCTACAACTGTAGATGGATTTTAGCAGCTGTTTAAAAGACTTTTTTCTCCCTTTAGACCTTGATGATTCGGGACTGGTGGATGTGTATGATCATCAGTGTCATGTTTGAGTTCCTGGAGTACAGCCTGGAGCACCAGCTCCCAAACTTCAGTGAATGCTGGTGGGATCACGTACGTACTGCAGGGATCAGGGCTTATTTGGGAATACAGATTTTATAGGGAGGGCTAGGAAGTGGCGAAAGCTGAATTGTATCGTGTGTGGCTTCCCTGTTGAGTTTGTAACGTGCTTGTCACTGTTTGTATAATTTTGTGGGTTACAAACACTTGCACATGGTTAAATATTTGTTTGGGTTCATTTCACACCAGAGGGAGAATCTAAAGCTATATCTGAACACTTTCAAAGATTTGCTGATGGTTCAAACCATAAAGTCTGAAATTCAGAGAAGGGTAAAACTTGGTGTGAGCTTAAAGGAACACCCTTCTAAAGTTATATTTTATTTTCCTGTGAGGTGTAAGTTGGTGCCAGAGCAATCAGAATTCCCTGCAATCAGGGCACACAGCTCTGGGTCTGTGTTTGGATGGATTTTGGGAAAGACCCAAGCTTGGAATAATTTGCTCCATAGTTGTATTTACAAAAGTCAGTGCATTATTAGAGAAATCAAGCAAGTTTTGCCTTCAGAAAACCTGTGGAATTAACACTCTGTCCCACTCCTTGGAATGCAGGAGTCTACCTGTAGGGATTCCCTTTCCCAAGCTCTAGTGTTCCTTCCCCAGCATCACTCCTGTGTTTCTCCTTCCAGTGGATAATGGATGTGATCTTATGTAACGGGTTAGGAATTTACTGCGGGATGAAGACCCTGTCCTGGCTTTCCTTGAAAACCTACAAGTGGCAAGGCCTCTGGAACATTCCAACCTACAAGTAAGTTGGGAAGGAGGGAACTCCACAGGCACAGCACAAAGGTTGGGCCCCTGTTCAAGAGCTTGGTTGTTCTGTTTGGGTTAACGTGGATTAAAGAATTCCTGGGTGTTCAGGTGACTCCAGGATCCAGTGACTTATTGCTGCAGGGAGGTTTGTTTGAGAGTTTTGTTCACCTTGCAAATGGGATTGTTGGAAATACACCTGTGTGTCCCAAACACTGCCTGATGACTGGGAGTGAGGGCATCCTGTGGAAGTGAGCTTATTTAATGAAATGGTTTAAGGAAGTGGAGGAGTTCAAGTTGGCGTCATACTCCCATTCACAGCAAGGATATGTTTGGTGTTTTTGCATTCCCTAGTAACCAGAACTTCACAGGAACTGGGACACTGGGAATTAAAATTTAATAGATCCCTTGTAGTCGTGTACCAGTAATGACCCATCATGCTCTGTAGTGTCTCTGCTGAGCAGAGCAGAACTGCTTACAACACTGGGTGTAGTATATTAAAGTTTAAATTGATAATTAAAATAACAAGCTCAGAGCTAATCTCATTAAGCTATGATTTTAATGGAGTAAACGGAGGCATTTTGCATATCTGAACTGGTGTCTCAAATGGAAACGCTGGCAGATGCCTCCTGCCTGCCTTTCCTTCGAGCTGCAGTGGTTGTTTTGCTTTTTCCCAGAGGCAAGATGAAGAGGATCGTGTTCCAGTTCACCCCGTACAGCTGGGTGAAGTTCGAGTGGAAGCCGGCCTCCAGCCTGCGCAGGTGGCTCGCGGTCTGTGGCATCATCTTCGTGGTGAGGACGCCTCTCTGGCCCTTCTGTCCCCTGGTTCCAGGTTCTGTAACTCAGGCTGCAGCTCTGGGGATGTTCCTGAAGCTGAGGCCAGGAGGGATCCCTTCCCAATCCCGCAGAGCAGGGGGCTGTGTCCATGTCTGGGACCAGTGACAGATTCACTGCAGAAAGGGTTGCCCTTGCTTGCTGAACACTGTTGCTGGCAATGGGAGCAATATAAACTGGGATTTTGGGGTTTTCAGCAAGTTGCTGCACCCCAAATCAGCAACTGAGGGTGAAAGTGGCTCAGATCCCTCAGTTTTATGCAGGTACAGGTCACATTACAGCTGGAAAGGGCTGTATCCAAGGCCTCGGGCTCCTCTGAGCTCGCTCCTGAAGCACAGATCTGCTTAAATAATTCAATTCTCCTAGCTTCTTCTTTTTTTTTTTTCTTATGTTTCACTGCACACACAGCACCTGAGTGGGTGGAATTGTTTCATGCTGGGAATGCAGCATCTGAAATTCATACCTGTGCCTGTGAAACAGAACTTGTCAACCACGTGACACTGACAGGGAGGGTGAACTGGGCAGTTCAGATGCCTTTTTCCCACTCCTGCCCCTTTGCCAGCCAGGAGATTTTGTCCTTTGTGCCATCCGTGGGATGTCATTTGGCTCTGCTGTTAGAAACTCGAACTTAATTCAACCCAGCAGCTGTGAAATTTAACTAAATCCATGCCCGTGACACTTGTGGGGATCCAGAGGCACTGGGCATGAACCAGGTTCAGTGGCACAGGACAGAACTCTGTGTTTTGCCAGAACACGCTCCCAGCACCTGATTCCTGCTGCAGGACACATTGGCCAAGCTCACGTGGCACACCAGGCCTGCTTTGTGGGAGGAGTAAAAGAGTATAAATTAAATAATGTTTCCCCAAAAGGTTGCTGGTTGCACCCTGAAGAAATCGGGATTTGGATGCTGCTGCAACAGAGATTGCAGTGAATTTGTCCTGGACTGTGGGATTGTGTTTCTTTTAGCACATCCCAGCTTCAGCTGACAGGTTCTAAGCAGCTTCAGGTTCTGGCTCACTCCTTAGGCTCTAGCAATGCTTAATGCCCTTTGTTATCACTTCTTTTGAAGTGACAATCTGGTGTGTCTCTGCTCCCTTAAGCACATTGCCAGGGCAGCTGCTCGAGAGAACATTTTGCTCTTAATTTGTAATCAACTTTCCCAAGTTGGCTTTGAGGGTGAGCTTGCGTAACTGAGAAAAAACAACCCAGCCCAGCCCCCCAGAATTTGCAGCTCATGCCTCTTGTTATGGTGGGGCTCCCTCAGCTGGGTTTTAAAGGACAGGGAAAGAAAAAGATGTGCTTTTGGGATTTGTCCTCAGTGTTTCTGCAGGTACTTCAGGCTCTTCATTCGAAGTTCAAAAATATGCTTGAAATTTGAGGGTGCTGCTTGTCCAGCTTTTTGTTGTGGTTTTTAGTGCCTCTTCCAATGCAGAGGAAATGTTTGAAAACCCAGTTGGTTTTGGGTTGGTGCTGATGGTTCACTCAGTGGTACTGAGCAGGGGGAGCCGTGCAAGGAGAGAGGGACATTCTAGGCTTCATCCGCTGGTATTTTCCAAGTGTAATTCAAATGTCCTTTCTCCCAGTTTTTATTGGCAGAGCTGAACACGTTTTACCTGAAGTTTGTGCTGTGGATGCCCCCCGAACACTACTTGGTGCTGCTACGCCTCGTGTTTTTTGTCAACGTGGGAGGAGTGGCCATGAGGGAGATCTACGACTTCATGGACGACCCGTAAGCCCCACCTCTCTGTACTTCCCATGTCGAGCTCCACGTGCTTTGTTTTGAACTTGCTCCAGCTTGCTGGCATCCATCTCGGGCACCGGTTCAGCTTGTCAGGGACAAGAAAGGCCTAATCCCAAAGCATCCGCTTTGTGTTCCTTTGTTTTGGAGGTATCACTCTCGCTCCCCCTGGTCAGAGAGCAGCTGTTGTTAAGGGCATTGTGTGTGCACTGTGTTAACCTCAGTGTCTGGTAAATGATCTCTCTGTGGAGAAGGGAATGTGGAAATGAGCTGGAGTGCCCCTGGCTCGTGAGCAGAGGAGCACTGGGCTCGGATTCCAGACCGAGAGCCAGGAACTGCAGGCCTTGGATGTGCCCTCTGGGGATGTCAGGGCCCAGACTAAAAAAATGTGATTCTTAAAGGCACTTCTTTCCTTGAGCTGTCTTCCCCTTGGCCCTCTGGAGCTCTCCTGGCATCCTCTTGCAGGTCAGAGGCCCTTGGTAGCAGGATGTGCTGCAGGTGAAGCACCACACACAGCAGTGCATGTACTTGAGACTGTTCCCACCTCAGCATCATATTTGTCCTCGCTGCTTTTGTTTCTGCAGACCATGTGAGAGCTGAGAAAGCTTTGTTCTCAAAATCACCTTTTCTTTTAATGTCACAACCTGCCTGAGCCCACATCCTCAGCCTAAGGCACCGCCTGGCTTCCAGGGGTGCTCGTTGTCTGTCGCTGACCAACGCAAAAAAGTGTCTGTGTTCAGAATTTAGGGTTCCAACATGGTCTGAAGATCAGTTTCCCTTGCAAGGCTTTGACTCCTAGAACTGGGAAGAAAGGCCAGCCCACATTGCTTAGTCGGAATTCAGGACATTCCGCAGGGGCAGGATGCCCTGCCCTTGGTGTTGGACCTACTGGTTTGGGACGTGCCTCCAACTCACAGGTAAGAAGAGTCTCTGCCTCGCTGCTGAGCTCCTCTCCTTAGCACCACTCATCTTCTTGTGTTGGGGTTGGAAAAGCTCCTTTGCCCTCTGTTCAACCACATGGCATAACACTAGAATTTGGGAAAGCCATCCCTTGCCAGTGCCTCGTCCATGGTTCCGATTGTTGCCGTTCTTTCCGTGAGCCGGAGCAGCTCATCCCGAGCTGCACGTCCCCGTCACTGCCACCACTTCCTGCCATTTTCCCTGCTGAGGGAGGTGTCTGCCCCCACATCCTGGGGTTCCTGGCTCTGCTTGATGCCCCCCAGAGCTGACATCAGGCTGCTCCTGCAGAAGGGCAGAGCTGAGCACCCGCTCTTACCTGGTACCTTCTCTGCGGAGGGTTTTGCAATTCCTTCCTGCATTCCAGGCCATCCAGGCAGAGAGGATCTGCCTCCATTTACCAGCTTCACTTGGACATCGTTTCATGCCAAGGATCCTTCAGGATTCTTCCTGTGGTTTTGGAGGGAGAAGCTGCTGGGAAGAGCAGGCTGCACCAGAGGCTCCCAGCTTACATCACATGGGAAACCTTGCTGACCTTTTCCTTTTGGAAACTTAGTGCTCAAAGATTGGAATATTCCATTGCCCTTCCTTGGCAGAAACGTGGCTCACTGCCTTGTCTAGTGTTGATGGGATTGTCTGAGGTGAACTGATGAAGTGTCTTCAGCCAGCCCTGCAGTGTTGGGTCTAGAAAGCAGTGAAATTCCAACGTGAAGAATTCTTTCTCCCATCCAGGATTCTGAGTATCTGCAGGCAGTTCTGGGGCTTTGCTTGCAGGACCTTGGGCTGAGCGTGGTGACAAAGAAGTGCCTGGAATTGTCATAGTCCCGGAAGAGGGGTGAAGCTTTCTCCAGCCCTCACACACCACACTGCCATCCTGATCCACACGCTGCCTCCAAGTTCCCGAGGACTGGATGTATGAAATGTTCCTGGCCAGGAATGTCTTGATGCAACAGCCTGTAGCATTTGACCCAGTCACACATTCCTGATTGGAGTCTTCCTGTCCCTTCCGAGGAGTCTGCATCAAGGCCATGTATTTTTATCTCCTTCATCACAAGGAAAATCTTTCACATCTTTCCTGAGTATTAGGGCAGGAAACCAGCTCTCTTCCTCGGCAGCCTTAGGGGCTGCCCAGCTCTCGTGTTGGGGTTGCCTTTGATTCTGTTGTCAGGGAAAGGATGGCAGAGGAGAAAGCAGCCCAGCAGAGCAGAAAGCTGCCCTCGTCATCCCAGCAGCTGGAATTCCCTGTGAGAGATCTGCTGCTTCCTTTCATCTCTCTGCCTGTGGGTTAGGGCTGGTCTCTGCCCATTTAATCTGTCACCACCTGGAGCAGTTTCTGTAGCGCTTTCATCCGAGCTGATCCAGGCAGGATACCTTTTAAAAAGGAATGCACTCATCCCCTCTGCACTAGCAATCACCTACACTTGATTTATTCCATACTTTTTCCCAGCGTATTTGGACGGTTTGGTGTAGCTTGAACTACACATTGGTGTCAAATACAGCTCTGGGCCTCGTGTGTGAGAAGCTCCTGTTTGGAACCGTACTCTGAACATCAGCTGGACTCAGGCTGGTCAGAGAATCGTTTCATGTGGATTTACCTGTTAATGGGGACACTTCCCTGCATTGTGCGGTGATGAAGTTTAACTTTTCTTGCTTTTAGAGCCTCTGAGAGGAAACTGAAGTAACACCAGCGTGAAAGTGTCATCCTGCAGAGCCTTAGTGCATGTGTGATCTGAACTAGACTCGTAGGACTGTGCAAAGCTGAATGAAATCACTGCCCCAACTGTCTTTTTGTGCAGATTTCTCCACATCCCTAATTTTACAGCAACAAAACGGTTTTGTCTGTGTTTCTCCTGCAGGAAGTTCCACAAGAAGCTGGGCCAGCAGGCCTGGCTGGTTGCTGCTATTACTGCCACGGAGTTCCTGATCGTCGTCAAGTACGATCCCTACACGCTCACCCTCTCCCTGCCCTTCTACATCACCCAGTGCTGGATCCTGGGGATAATCCTGGTGCTCACCTGGACAGCCTGGCGCTTCTTCATTCGGTGAGTGGGGCTGCATTTGGGGCTGGCCAGGGTTTTAGGAGGATTCATTCAACCCCCATCCTCAAGTGTGCTCCCTGGGACTGCCTGGGGAGAGAGCACGGCTCTCCTGGGTGGGTGCAAATCCTGAAATAAGCAGGGAGTTCTCTGGGCCTGATCCTGGCAGTTTCCTGTCTGTGTCATGGAAAGCAGCTGCACAGGGCCTCAGGAATTAGCAGCCTTCCAGTATTGGAAGGGGCCCCCAAGGAAGCTGAAGAGGCACTCTGCATGTCAGGGACTGGAGGGACAGGACAAGGGGGAGTGGCTTCACATTGCCAGAGGTCAGGGTTAGATGGGGTAGAGGGAAAAATTTTTTCCCTGTGAGGGTGCTGAGGCCCTGGCACAGGTTGCCCGCAGAAGCTGTGGCTGCTCCATCCCTAGAAGTGTCCAAGGCCAGGCTGGACAGGGCTTGGAGCAACCTGGGAGAATGGAAGGTGTCCCTGCCTGTGGTGGGGGGTGGAATGGGATGGGCATTAAGATCCCTTTCAACCCAAACCATTCCATGAGTGTTTGAAGTGCAGTGGTGTGTGGAGGGGGCAGCGATGGCTGCTCCTGCAGGATTGGCTGTTGTGCTCTGGCAGAGGTGGGAAGAGCCAAAGCCACCAGCCAGAAACATAAACTGCCAGTGAATCGGTGCCAGCAGCAATTGTAGAAATGCCCAGCCAGAGGCTCCAGTGAGTTGTTATCCCTGGGAAGATCCGTGCAGAGCAGGTCCCCTTGCCGTTCTTCCTGCGGGCTGGAATCGTTTGCTGTGTGTGTTGCAGGGACATCACCCTGCGGTACAAGGAGATCCGGCGGCAGAAGCAGGAGCACAGGCACGAGAAGGACAAATGCCTGAGCAACGGGGATGGACACTCAGCCCTGCTGGATGAGCCCAGCGGGAGCAAACTGCGGGAGAGGAAGCTCTGAGCGCGGACACAGGGCTGACAGGAACTCGTGGTGCCCGAGCGGGCCTGGTGCGCAGTCCCAACCTTATCCTACCTAACTCCTAATTGTCATTGTTAGCCTTCCAGCGTGTGGGAATCCTCTTGGGGGAGGATGGCACTGACACAGCCCCCCTCTCTCCCCGGGTCACCTGGGCGGGGCCGGAGGAAGTCTGTGTGGAGGGAGGTCAGCGCTGACCCCGCACACGGCGCGGGGCCTTCACCGGGTGCTGTGTGTCTTCCTCGGAACCAGGTGTGGAGACGGGGGGCTCAGAGCACGGCACACAGGGATCTGCTGCTCCATCCCCAGGGAACTGAGAGCTCCATGGGGCGTTTGGGCATTAGGAACACTTGTTTTGGAGTGTACAGAGACCAGGCACGGGAAATGAATTCTGTTCTTCCTGCTGGAACTACCTGGAGCTGTGTAGGGGGATTGGGTGAAGTGTTCAGCGAGGTGGCCGCGGGTACACGGGGACCTGTGGCCAAGCTGTGTTCCTTGCACAGGATGTACCACACTACACTGCTGTTCCAGCCCCTCCGCAGGGCATCCCACTGACTTCCAGCGTCCCGGAGCGGCCTGCGGCGCGTGGGTGGTGTGTCCCAGCTCTGGGGAGACAGACAACTTCTCCTTAGCTCTTATTTTTAATTTCTCTTTTAGTCTCGGTCATCTCTTAAATGTAAGGGAAGGTGAAGTGAGAAAGGTCAACCTGCCTTCGCTCTGCGGAGTAAAACGTGTCACAAGCAGAAACTGGGAGTGTCCCATCAGTCTGGAGTTCTTTGCTTTATCCTCAGCTGGGTTTGTGTCCTCACCAGGGGGGTTTGCTCTGGGGTCTCGCAGGGGCATGTCAGGCTCTGCCACCCTTTGTCCCTGCCCCATTCCTCCCAGGATAGCTCCAGAGCGAGGGGTCTCTGGGAAAGCTGTTCCCTGCTGTGTCACCCCCCCCATCCCTGTCCCTGTCCCCCTGCCAGCAGCAGGCCCAGGCCAAGCACATCCATGGCACAGCACAGCCAGGGAGCATCCTGAGCCAGGCAATGTTTCTGGTGGTGACTCAGCATCCTGGAAAGGGAATTGGAAGCCTGGGCTGCTTTGTTTCCCCAGGTCATTATTCCAAAATGTGAGAGCTCCACTAATCCACATGGATTCTGTATCCTGTGCTCCGAGCCCTTGCGTTGTTGTCCCAGGCACTGACGTCACCCTGTCACTGCTTAATCCAATCTGGCTGTTTTTCAGGGAAGTGTTTATCCAGAAGAAAACGACACAAACACCACAGTACAATTCCAAGAGTGCAACCCCAAACTTTTGAAGTGGCAGGAGCTTGCAGAGCTGCTGCCCACCAGCACACATCTGGGTTTTTAATCCGGTTTGGTCTTGTATGGGAATGAGCCAGCATTCCCAGCTTTAGTGTCTCAAATACTTTCTGCCCCTAAAATGTGGGCAAGGGGCAGTTGGGAAGTTGGAAATCCTCAGGTGGGGAGGTGGCCAGGTGACCTGGGAGACTTGTCACTGCAACCTCCTCCCACCAAAGGGCCACTTAGCTGCACTGGCAAGACCTGGTGAGGAATATCCAGAAAGATCCGGGAGCTTTGGCCTCGTACATGAACCACTGACTCATCTGTCTGCATCCGAGGGATCCCAGGGGTAGTCTGGACCTTGCCCATGTAGTTCTGTGTGCTAGTTTGTCCTTTGGGACAGTGTGTGCCCGTGGGTCCTCTCTTGTCACCTCACACGTGGGGCTGGGGGGGCTCAGGCTGTGTCCCCTCCAGCACACAGGATGGGTGGATGGATGCTGGGCCTTGAGGTAAGGAACATACCCAGGTTTTCAGGGAAAAAGGTGGGCTCTGGTCATGGCAAACTCGCCTGGATTTCGGAATCCTTTTGTGATCGTCTCAGAGCAGTGCTCAAAGCAGCCTCATAGGGAAGAGATGGAGCAAAGCCAAGAATCCTCGTGGGAATAACATTTGGCGTGGCCTAAAATGGGACCCTCCCTGTGGAGAAGGCAGAGATGGCCAGCTCCTGCTTCCACACACAGGAGTGTCCGGCTCACCTGGAACAGGTCTCCCACCTGTGGTCACACCCTGATTTCACAGAGAGCTTGGCCAAAGGTAAGTGTTGGCTGTAAAAAGGAGGGGTTTTCAATAGATGAGCTGGTGTCTGTGTGAGGCTGGATGAATCCTGGTGCCCAGCTGGGGCCTTTGGAGAGTTCCAAACCTCAGCCTGATCCAATCCTGTCTCGAGCAGCTCTGGGAGTCACCTTTGCCCGGAGTCTGGCGTGGTGAGCCCTGAGGTGCCCTGCAGGAGGGTGCTGGGTCCCGAGCTGTGCTGTAGAGGGATATTCTGCCACATCCATGAGGATGCAGAGGAGCTTTGGGAAGTGGGGAAGGACCATGGCCTGCTCTTTTCCAGCTGTCCCCAGAGGCAGAGCCAGGAAGCCCCATGGGAAGGAGCCTTGGCTGCAGGATGAGGCTGCTCTCCCACCCAGGCAGTGCTTTTGGTACTGACAAAACTTGCTGTGTTTTCTCCCTGAAAATCAACTTCCTACCAGGAATATCATGGGACCATCTCTCAGTGCTGCCCTCCCTGGATCTTTCCAGGGCAGGTAGCCTGCAGCCAGGGTTGAGCTGGCCCTGGCTGGATGTGGTGGGTGTTCCTGGGAATTACACGTCCTCTGGAATGTCACGCTGCTCTGTGGCCCCCGAGACCACCTTTGCTCAGGGTGTGCGGGTCTTTTTCCCCCACAAAATCGCAATTATTCCATTTTCTCCAAGAAAAGTGTTTCTCCTGCTGTCTGAAATTGCTCCTTGCTGCCCTGGAAGTCACCTGAATTGTGAGGCGAGGTGGCTGAAGCCATGGATATGAAGGCAAGGAAAGGGAAGATGCCACGGGAGGGTGTGAACGCACGGTCTCTGGTGTCACGGGTGTGGTGGGCACAGAGCCAAACTGTCCGAGGGGCTTTTGGGGCCAGATCCCAAAAGGTTCCACTTTCTGCTGCAGAGGGAGAGGGTCTAATGGGTTTTCTTTAGAACATTCAAAGCCAGGACATCGCTGCACAGCCCCAGGTGTCCCCATGGTCAGGAGGGACACACAGCTGGAAGCTGTTTGGGACAAGGGAGAACCCAAGGATTCGGCTTTGGGGTGGTGATCCCGAGACCCCAAGGGGCTCTGCACCCTTTGAGGGACAAGGGGAGAGGACATGGGGGCCCCATGGAGAGAAACGCTCATCGGGCTCCGTGTGGTGGAGCAGCGGGAGATGCAGAGATGCAGTGGGATGGACCAGGGAGTCCCTGGGAAGTGGGATTTGGGGAAGGCTGGAATGGCCAAGCGCACAGCAGAGGGTCTCTGGTGTGGGATGAGGGATCCGGCATTGTCCCTCTTCGCTCCTGGCTGGGATTTGGGATGTGTTTACAGGGGTTTGGGGTGAATTCTGTTGGGGCGAATTCTGTTCGTTGTACTTGATGGCAACTTCCTCAGGAACGCTGGGAGGCAAAGCGGAGCGAGAGGCCCCCGGGGTCCCCGGGCTCTGCCGGGGGGTTCGGGCTGGGCTGAGTCGAGCCCCGGGGAGGGTCTGGCGAGCGCAGAGACCGCCCAGCTCATGGCACGGATGAGCGGCGGCTCCGCCCCGGGCTGGGCTGGGCGAGGGAGCGGAGCCGCTCCCGGTCCCGCACCGCCGGGAAGCATCCCGGCTCTGGGGGGGACATCCCGCATCCCGGGGCTGGGCTCTGGACCCGCAGGGACCCCCGGGGGCTCTGCCCGGTCCCCGCGGCCGGGAAGCATCCCGGGGTTGGGGAGACCCGTGGGTCCCGGGGCTGAGCTCGGGGACCCCCGGGCGGCGCGGGGGGCTCTGCCCGCTCCCCACCGCCGGCCGGGAGGGCCCCGGGGCTCGCAGCTTCCCCCCCCGTGGGAGNGGCCCCGGGGCTCGCAGCTTCCCCCCCCCGTGGGAGCGGACACAGCTCGGCGGATGCCGGGGCCGCCCGGGGGTCCCCGCGCTCCCCGCAGATCCCTGAGGATTTGTACCTGTCCAGGTAAAGCGCGGGGGGCGCCGGTTTGGGTGCCCGTGGGTGGGATGTGTGGCCTGGGGAGGGCGATGGGGGAGAGCAGAGACCAAATCCTTCTGTTTTGGCAAGTTTGGGATGCGTCTTTATTCGTGCCGGGAGCAAACTCCATCCCGCTTCTGTGCCCTGCGGATGGAGGCCGGGCAGGGCAGGAGAGGGTGGAAGGGGCTGGCAGGGCAGCGCCGCAGGACCGGCCTCACCGCTGAGCTGAGTTCAGCCCGGGCTCAGCGCACCGGGCGCGGGTGCCTGGGGCAGGACGGGGACGGAGGATGAACAGGGAGATCGCTGGAACCTGGATTGGGACGTCTGGGGACTGCAGCGTGCTCGGGGCGGGTTGTAGCCAGGTTGGTCCAGGTGCTTTGGGACTGGAAATTGGGGTTTCTGTGCCTGTGGCCTTGGCAGCAGCGAGGTGAAAACCCCTTGAAGGCTGGGGGACCCCCTTTTCCAGGGGGGACAGGTGGCTTTGGTGCTGTTTGTCTCTCCCTCGTTGAGCTGTTTTATTGTCCCTCCAAACAGGAAAAGGGACCTGAGCTCTGCAGCAGCTCCCAAGGAAAATGAAGCTGCCCTGGCCCTGGCATTGGGGTGTTGGGATGGATGGAGAAGGCTCTGCACCCCAAACCTCGACTTTGCCCCCCATTCTGGGTCTCTGCACCCCAAACTAGGGCTCTGCAGCCTGATCTTGAGGTCTGTGGGTGAAAAATCCATCAATCCCTGTGCTGCCAGCAGTGGGAGAGCAGTGCCTCTTCCCTTCCCATTGCCTCAGGTTTGATTTCCCAGGGATTTGAGCGGCAGGTCAGGGGGATGTCAGAGCAGCTCGGTGCAGTGCTCCAGGGAAGAGCTTAGTTAACAGAAAAAAAGCACCATAAATCCTTCCCCAAGCACCTCCACCCCCGTTTCCTCGCTCAGGAGAGATTGATGCTGTTTTCCTAATAGGAAAATACCTCTGGGTTTCATCCCAGTGCTGAGCACCGCAGTCTCTTTCCAGGTGATGCCTTGGAAATCTGCTTAACTTGCTGCTTAGAGCTCATTAGAGAGGGAGGCTGGGGCGGGGGAGAAGCTCTGGAAGACAAGAAAAATTAGAAATTCCTTCTAATTTCCAGAATAAATTGGGAAGAGATGAAGGGGGATTGAAGGGGCTGTTTATCCTCCTGCAGGGAAAGTCGGTCCTGAAAACTTTGCTATTTTCATATTAAAAATAATTGGGAAGCAGGGAGAGGAGCAGAGCCCCTTGTTTGGGCACGGGAGCTTTTCAGAGCATAACAAGAGGCAGTTCAGGGTAGATCTCCATCACGCTGCTGTGTTAAGATGTCGATTTTCAGCACTAAACAGCAAAGCGTGCCTTGAGCTGAGCTCAGCCCATGACACGAGCTCAGCACGTTCTCAGCCAAGGTATGACTGTTTTATCCGTTGCACCGGGAGATTTGTGCCAGAGGGAGGAGGGTGAGGAGGAGCTGGGCATCTCCCAGCCCCATCCCAGCATCGCTGTCGCTTTGGGTTACCTTTAGGGCCGCCCTTCCTCCTGTTCTCCCAAGGATGGCCCGTGTGCCCTTGCAGAGGGGGCCAGGCAAGCCAGGCCAGCACAGCTGATAGTCCATGCCATGAAATTCCCAGTTTTGCCCGTTAAAATCCAAGTCTGGATGGTTTCAGAGGAGTCGATCACCCCTCCATCGCCTGGGATTGTGAGCATCTGAGGGGAGCTGGAAGGTGGGGCCCGAATATTGCAGGATCATCTGTCCGAGGCCAATCCAGCTCCATCAGTGGGCTTTGGGAATTCTGGAGAGGAGCTGGGGGGCTCTGAGGGAGGTGTGTGGGGGTTTAGGTGCTGTGCTGAGTTTGTGTCCCCGTGGGGTTCTGTGGGATCCCACCAGCTCTCCGTGGTCTGTGATCCCCCGGCACGGATGCCAGGGAACAGGGGGTGCTGGTCAGTTCCCACTGAATTTGCTTGTTGGGCGTTTTTGGGGATCCCGAACCCCCTTTTCATAGCAGGAGTAGATGGCTTGGATAAATCCCCCTCAGCATCCATGGTGCCTGTGCTGGGATCTGCCTGGGAGAGCAGCTTCCTTTCGACTTGACTGGGAAAAACCCTTTTTGGGGGGGAAGGCGACGGAGCTTTCCCACTGCAGGAGCTGATTCCTGGGGAAGAACATCCCCTAAACCCCGCAGTGACCCCAAAATGGGGGAATTGGGCTGCGCCCCTCGGCTGGGGCCGGGGCAAAGCCTCGGGAGAGGCTGGGAAACTGCAGGAGGCAAAGGAAAATTTCAGCTGGAAAAGCAGCAAAGGGCTTTGAGGGCTCCTGGAGGGGGGACGTCCGCGCACAGAGAGGCTGGGAATGGCGCCTGTTAAACGCTCCCGAGGTAAATCGAGCGGCTCTGCCCCTTCCCGAGGGTTCCTGTCCCTCCTTCAGCTCCTGCCGGTGGCTGAGAGGCTCCAGCGCGTTTGCTCAGCGCCTGGAAGAGGAGCCAAGGCCGGGAGAGATGGAGGGGGAGCAGTGATGGAGCATCCCTGCCGGAAAAGCACAAGCCATTCAATTTTCGAGTTCTTCCCCTTCGTCCTAACGCCGTGTCTCGCGCATTCCAGGCTGTCCCGCTCGCAGGGAGCGTTTGCCATGGACACTGGGCACGTAAGCAGATCCCGCTTCAGTGGTGAGTCCTCCCCTGGGAGCCCGGGAAGGGTTTGGGGCAGAGCTGCTGGCGCGCACACCGAGTTTTTTTGGGGGGAAGGCATAGCTGGTCCTCGCTGCTTTCCACGGGGAGAACCCTCTGCTCCGTGTGCCCGCGGGGTTTTGTTTCCTAAAACAAGGGTAAAACCCTTAAAACCTCCAAGTTTTCCGACATGAGCACTCAGCCCTGAGAAACAGGCAGGAACGAGGGGGAAGCAGGTTCCAGCTCAGCTGGGATTTGCACTTGGAGTTCCTCAGAGGTAGGAGCCAGCAAAAGATCATTCTGCTATTTTTATTCCCAGTTTTGCCCCTCCGCCATAGCAGGAGCCTGGGAGCTCTGGCACGGGAAACCTCCAACTGCTTCCAAAAGCATTCTTAGCCGGGATGCAGGGATTAAGCAGAGCCCTTGCGGGGTTTGGGTCGGGGTGGAGGAAGCGGGACCCGAGTCCCACCTCAATGTTTAACCCGGGAGACCCCTCTGGGCCGCTCCCGGGATCCAAAGCAGGGGCTTTGGATGCGAATACTCGGTTCCTTCCGCTGTTCCCGCTGGAGGAGGGCTGGGGGGAGCAGCAGGTTGTCCCCGCGCTCGGATGCGATGTGGGAGTTCAGCCCGGCTTTGGGCTTTTTCCGGCTCCGAAGGGGGGAGCGCTGCGGCGTGGGGATGCCGGAGGGCTCCCCGGCAGCGCTCCGGGACGAGAAATCCTCTCTTTCCGCCGTTTTCCTGTGCTGCACGGAGCGGCTGGTGCCGGTTCGGCGCGGGAGTGATGGAGGCTGGTGCAATGCAGCAGGAGCCGCTCGCAGCCGAGCCCGGCGCTCCCTCCCCGCTCGCTCCGGCGGCACCCGCGGGGCTCGGCCTGTTTCCGACAGCTTTTCCCTGGGTTTTTCCCTCCTCCCGGCTTTTCCTGGCATCCCCAGGCAGCAGCGGGGGCTGTCCCGCGGGGCCGAGGGTGATGCAGGTGCGCGCTGGGCACATCTGTCAGCGGGACAGAGCCGCGGCTGGCGAAGGGACCCGCGGCACCTCGGGAGTGACACAGCCACCCGCTGGGAAGCGGGACTGGGACACGGGAGAACTTCGTCTCCCGGGAAAGCCAAGCCAGGGCTGTCATTTTTTGGCCGGCAGAGCCTCTGCCTGACCCGCTTGCAGCAGCGCCGGTGGGAGCTGCGGTTTATCCCCTCCTCGGCCCGTGCCACCCCCGGAGCTTGGAGCCGGGTTCCCGGCACGGGAGCAGCCGAGGCTGAAGGCTCATTCCCGGGATTGTGACCCGCTCACGGAGCCCCCTGTCCCCTGCAGTGGCCTCCAGCCCGCCGCGGTGGGAGATCGGGCTCTACGCCGCCGGCGCCTTGGCGCTGCTGGGAATCGCAGCCATCAACCTGTGGAAGCTCTGGCGCTCCGGGAGCTACCCGGCCCCTTCCCCCTTCCCGAACTATGACTACCGGTACCTGGAGCAGAAGTACGGAGCGGCGTGTCCCGACATCAGGAACAAGGTAAGGGGGGAAGCTGCGTTTGTTTCCTTCCCTTTGCAGCACGCGGGATGCCAGAGGGGTGGGAATATCTCCTGGATCCCCTCGCAGGGGGAGACGGTCACAGGCAGCAACCTGGTGCTGCTGGAGCTTTTGCGGGGATCGCTGGAGCTGGGAGCTGCGGGAAGCTCCGGGCTCGCTGCCGCGGCAGCTTGAGGCCAGGCAGGGGCCGGGATGCATCCAAGCAGGCGCCGGAGAAGCCCAGCTGTCCGGCTCCGCACGGAGGGATGGGATGGGATGGGAGGGGAGGGGATGGGATGGGATGGGATGGGATGGGATGGGATGGGACGGATGGCAGCGCCTGCTTTCCTTTCCCTGGCAGCGAGGGCTGGCCCCGGGCTCGCAGCGGGCGCCGGGCCGGAGCTCTTCATCCCGCAAGAGCAGCTTGAGGGCAGAGGACACCTTGGAGAGCATCCAGGAGCTGGGCAGCCTGGAGCTGATGGGCAGAGACCTGGGCCTGGCCCACTACGGCCCCCTGCGGAAATCCATCTCAGCCGACTCCCTCAACTCCATCTCGTCCATCGGGAACAACTTCGGGCAGGATTTCACGGTGGGGCAGGGGGAGGTGTCCATGGAGTACGACGGGAGGGCGGCCGCCCTGCACGTGAC
>VZTG01004796.1:58779-82592 GCA_013397845.1 Melanocharis versteri
TCCCCTCGCAGGGGAAGACGGTCACAGGCAGCAACCTGGTGCTGCTGGAGCTTTTGCGGGGATCGCTGGATCTGGGAGCTGCGGGAAGCTCCGGGCTCGCTGCCGCGGCAGCTTGAGGCCAGGCAGGGGCCGGGATGCATCCAAGCAGGCGCCGGAGAAGCCCAGCTGTCCGGCTCCGCACGGAGGGATGGGATGGGATGGGATNGCCGCCCTGCACGTGACGCTGCTGCAGGGCAAGGACCTGCTGGAGAAGGAGGATGCGCGCTTCGAGTCCTGCTTCATGCGGATCAGCCTCCTCCCGGCCGAGCAGATCGTCGGCATCTCCCGGGTGAGCCCCTCATTCCCACCCAAACCCGCCCCCCCAGACCCCTGTGCACACGTGGATCGCCCTGGGGTTTTGGGTGGCAGCGTCCCTTGGCCACATTCCCCAAGGAAGTGGTGGGGTTTGGGAGCAGGGAGCTCCAGGCACACCAGGATCGGATGTGGTTGGCACAGGATTTGGGGAATATCAGCTCCCCAAGGCAGTGATGGGATCTGGGAGCAGAGAGCACAGGATTTTGGGAGTGTCTCTGGTGGGTTTGCACATCCTGGCAGAGGCAGGAACGTTTCCTCCTTGGCTGGACTCGGGCTGACTTTGTCATCTCCCGGCGTGGCTGATGGCAAGTTTTCCTGCTTGCCTGTCCCTGCTGTGGAAAGGATGCTGTGGCAGGTGGAGGAAGTGGCCTGGGGAGGGATTTGGGTGGCAGTGGCAGTTTGGGCAGGTGCTGCTGGTGTCTTGCCCTGGCCCCACAGTCCCCTGAGTCCCCACAGTCCCCCGAAGTCCCTTCCCTTCCCCAAGAAGGATGCGACAGCAGAAAATCCATGTGGCTGCACTGACTGCCACAACCAGGGTTGGATCTGGGGCAAAACCTCCCTTTTTAAGTGCCTCTAAAGCTGCTTTTGGAAAGCAGGAGCCTCAGTTTTCTTCCAGCAGCTCCTTTATTGCAGAGCCGGTTTGATTTAATCAGGATATTCCAGCAAGGAATGGGAATCTGCATCCCATTAAAGCACCTCTCCACTGGGGTGGAGGTGCTGCTCCATCCACACAAACCGGCTGCTGCCTCCAAAATATTTCCACCGTGCCCTTTTAGACCATTTTTCCATCCAGATCTCTGGCACTTTATTTATGCTCTGGAGATATTTATTATTTAGTGTCATTATTTATAATTCACCAGCACAATTTACCTCCTCAGCTGCCCCAAGGCCACGGAAAAAGGCCCAGTCGGAGCTTTTCCAGGGCTTCTGGAGGGGTTTTAAATAGCAGCTCCTGTTTCGTTGTACTTGATCCAGAGCTCCCAAAATACAGTGTGGGCTGCAGAAAGACAGTCTGTAAAATCCGTAGGGCTTTAAAATCTGCTCTTCCCACCGAGGAACTTTACTCGCCCAGAGGGTTCTGGAGGTTGGTGGTATCCAGTGGGAGAGTATGGACTAAGAAGGCAGGAATGGCAGGTGCTGCCTTTGTGCCCTTTATCCCAGGGATGGAGCAGGGGTAGGAGCAGACTGAGACAGGAGAGAATCCTTGTGGGAGACGAACCCTCTCTCAGGGGGCTTTTGGGGTGACACAGCCCCACAGAGGGGTCCCTTCTCCACCCGGATTTGGGTGGCTTTGGGGAGCTGGTGGATCTGCTTTGCTCCACACTATCCAAGGCTGCAGTTTTCCATCCCATGGGACAAACCCTTGGTTTGCCTGTGACATCTTGGATGCTGAAACAGGGCTGGAGTAGGGGAAAAAACATCCCTAAATCCATGATTTCGGAGCAGTTTCCCTTCAGCCTGTCCTTTGGGATCAGCAGGATGAGCCATGGGAGCTGCTGCTGCCTCGGCTCCCAGGGAATGGCATGACACAGGGACGACATCAGCCAAAAGGCACCACTCCCATTGGGCACATTCAGGAGTTGGTTCTGCTTGGAGAAGGGCAAAGTTACACCTTGTGACCATAAATCCTGTCGCCTGATACGGCCAAGCCAGATGTGCATCTGCACTCACAGGGGGTCGGGATGTATCTGAGAGCACTGGGCCAAGCTTTGTTTTTTAAGTGAAAGAATTCACAGGCCCTGGGGCAGGTCAGACACCTGACTTTCACCCCAGTGGCTGAGCAGTTGCTGTGGTTGTGTTGGGAATAAATCATCCCAATTGGTTGGGGGTGCCCTGGGGATGCCCTGCGCTCCTCGCAATTCCCATGGAGTGGGGTAGAGCAGGGATGCAGCCCCAAGCCTCACGGGTGCCAGGGCAATCCCCCCTTCCCGTGGCAGATCCAGAGGAGCGCCTACTCCGTGGCCTTTGACGAGCGCTTCTCGGTGCCGCTGGATCCGGCGGCGCTGGAGGAGAACAGCCTGCGCTTCTCCGTCTTCGGCATCGACGAGGACGAGCGCAGCGTCAGCACCGGCGTGGCCGAGCTCAAGCTCTCCGACCTGGACCTGGCCACGCGCCCCTTCAACGCCTGGCTCTACCTGCAGGACACCAACAAGGTGAGCCAGGGGTGTCCCATCTCCCTGCTGGGTTTTGGGGCTGGGACAGAGGGACGTTTTTGTGTCCTGGACATTTCGTCCCTCACGTCGTGTCCTGCAGGCGGTGGACACTGTGGGGGAGATCCTGCTCTCCCTGAGTTACCTGCCCACGGCCGAGCGGCTCACGGTGGTGGTGGTCAAAGCCAAGAACCTTGTGTGGAGCAACGGGAAGGTGACTGCAGGTGAGGGACGCTCTGTGGTGGCGTTTGTCCTGGTTTATCCCCTTCACTACTTGGATCTTTACTGAAGTGGCTCCCGGTGAGGACAGACCTGCTGGGAAGGGCCACCAGAGAGGGTCCCCCCGCTTTCTCCACATTGCTGGGGACACGTGTGACTGATCCCTCTCCTGCCCTCCGAGCAGATCCCTTCGTCAAGGTGTACCTGCTGCAGGACGGGAGGAAGATCAGCAAGAAGAAGACAGCGGTGAAGAGGGGAGACACCAACCCCGTGTTCAACGAGGCCATGATCTTCTCTGTGCCCGCCATTGTGCTCCAGGTCCGGCCCAGCCCGAGGTGGCCAGGGAGGGGGGCACATCCCAGTGCTCCTCGAGCTCCTCAAACCCACTAGTGGGGAGCTCCTGGGGGGCACGGGGTTCTGGGGGCATCCCGGGAGCTGGAGGGGTGGTGTGTGTGTGGGTCTGGTTTGGGGTGGATGTGTGGGGGCTGTTGTGGGGTACGTGGAAGTGTGGGGGGGGCTGTTTGGAGAGGTGTGGATGTGTGGAAGGGGCTGCTGGAGGGGGGATGTGTGGAGGGGACTCCTGGGGAGGATATGGATGTGTGTGCTGGGACACAGCAGGGTGCACATGGATGGTTTGGCTTATGGACAGGGGCATAGATGGATTTAGGGGATGTGGGGGAAAGAGAGGGATGTGTAAGTGTGGGGGATATGGGAGGATGTATATGTCGGGGTTTGGGGGGGCTTCAACGACCGGGGNTTGGGGGGGCTTCAACGACAGGGGGTGGGTTTGAATGGGGTGAGGGCACAGAGGGCCGTGTGTATGTGGGGTGTGGCAGGTTGGGCAGTGATTTTATGGGCTTGGGTGATTTGACGGGATGCATGGATGTGCTGGCACTGTGGGTGCATCCCCTTGGAGAGGGCACAGGGATCTGTGCTGGGGGGGTGCCCGTACGTGGCGATGACAGCCCCGTGCCCCCCAGGAGCTGTCCCTGCGCGTGACGGTGGCCGAGAGCGGCGAGGACGGGCGCGGTGACAACACGGGCCACGTGCTCATCGGGCCCGCGGCCAGCGGCATGGGCACCACGCACTGGAACCAGATGCTGGCCACGCTCCGCAAGCCCGTCTCCATGTGGCACCCGCTCCGCAGGAATTAGGCCGCATCCCGACACCGGGGACAGCGGGCCCGGAGCAGGGACTCGGTGGCACCCCACACGGCCGAGCTGCCAGCGCCGAGGGGCCCAGGACACCTGCAGCAGGGACGGGGCGGCTCCGTGGGCACATCCCGGGTCACCCCGCGTGCGCTGGGCCAGACCCGCCGGGAAGGAGCCCAAACGGACCAAAACCAGCAGGAAGCTCCCCAAACTGAGGCTCCCGAGCGTTCCGCGTGCTCCCAGCGGCCTCGAAATCCGTGGAATCCTCAAAAGCGGACTCCAAGCGAGGGAGAGGAGGGGGGATTCCTTTGGAAGGTGGTTTTTGGGAGGGAATCGTGAGGGGGGTGATCCTGAGGGGATCTTTTGTAGGGATTTTGGTGCGCTGTGCCAGGGTTGGAATGTTTCCAGTGAGAATGGAAGAAGGGAGCAATAACAGCAGAAAATCAATTGTTACATACTGTTTCTCCTTCCATCTGTTTCCCCACACAGTAAATCCCTGCCCATCTCCACGGGCTGCACAGGCAGGGCTGGACTTGGTTTCCAACCTCTTGGGTTTGAGGTCAGATCCATGCTAGGAATCATCCCCTAAAGGTCCAATAGGATCAGGCGCAGCTTTTCCCACCCCAGCCACTTTTCCAAGCCTCAGGACAGCACGGCAAATTCCTGCTCCTTAACACAACTCTCACAACTGGGGATTGTTTTTTCCAGCCCCTAATCCTGGGCTTGGGCTGTCACTTACCCTATAACTCACTTTATCCAAGATTTGGGCATAGAGAGGAACATCTTGGCTCTGTGACCCAAGGCAGGTGGGAGACGTCCCTAATTTCGTAATTTTTAAGCCCAACTCCAATTTCAGGAGGAAGGGAGAGGAAAAGCCTGCGTGGATCCTGTTTGCTGGTGGGCTCTGGCCCAAGCCAGGTTTGGGATTTTTGGGGAGCCAATTCCCACTCTGGTTTGTGGAGGATGATGGAGTCCCTCATGGTACAGGCTGGAGAGCAGATGATGCCCTGGGGCCACATCCCTCCTCGCCTAGAGCCTTGGCTTTTCCCTGCCTGCAGGATGCTGGTGGGAAGCCAGGCTGGGAAATCTGAGGGTGTCTGGGGCCCTGTGCCAGGAAATTGGCACCAAGGGATGAGCAAGGGCTGGGATGTGGCTGCTTGGATGATCTGAGCGGGGAGGAAGGTGTGAATGAGCCATTTATCCATCCTTCCCTGATTAAAAGTAACTCTGAGGTGAGTTATCCCCTGAGCTGGTGGCACTTTTCCCTTCCCATCTGTCCCACCTGACCTTCCCTTTGGGACCCGGCTGTGATGTCCCTGTTCCACCATCCCCCTCTGCTCCGGCTTCTCCCCCTGCCTGTCTCCACTCACTGATGCCCAGATTTCCTTCTCCCACACTTCCTCCTCCCCAGCTCTCCCTCCAGGAGCCCCCCTGTCCCATCTGCTGCCAGGAGAGCTGGTGCCATCCCTCCACACATGACACACGGCCGCCCCCGGCACTGAGGCACGAGCCAAGGATGGAGGGGTTTGAAGGATGAGGAAGTTTTTGTGGGAAGTTGTTCACAGCCAGTACTCACAGGCCACGAGGTTTGGGGGAAAATTTGCTTATTAGCCATCCCAGCCAAGTATTTGGGAAGAGACGGACACAGAAATCCTTGGCTGTCTAGTAGCTCCTGCCAACTGCTGAGCTTTGGTCGGGATGAGGTGAGTGACTTCCACAGGTGCTGGAATCTGTGATGTTCAGCCCCAAAATGACGGGGAATCATTGTGTGGGTTAGGTGTTTTTATAGTGCTCCTCTCCAGTCATTTCTTTTTGGAGGCACCTCTGCACCTTTTCCTTCATCCTGAGGACAAAAGGATCCAGGATGCTGCTGGAGCTGAACTGGGTGGGGGATGGATGGACCCTGTGCGAGGGATTAGGAAAAGGTCCAGGAGGGACACAAGGCTCCCTCCCACCTGGGAGGGCTGCACAGAGCTCACGTGGTTGGACCTGCTGTCATTGTGGGCTTTCCCAGTGGGCAGCAGCCTCCAAGGAGCTCTGTAGGAAGTGCAGGACAGGCCTGGGAAGTGTCAGGGAAGGGACGGAGAACAGTGAGGAGGAAAAGACCTCTGAGTGCCACGGGGAAGGCTGGCTCTCCCAGGGAAGTGGTTCCATGTGCTGGAGCAGCTCCTTGTGGTGCCAGCAGTTTGGGCTTGAGGCCTCCTCTTCCCCACCCCCATTCCCATCCCCAGGCACACCTGGAGCAGGGATGAGCCCCCTCCTGAGCCCCTGGCCCGGCTGGGGAGGGAACGGCTGCGATGTGGACCGGCCAGGTCCCTCCAGCTCTGAGCAGTGCTGGAGGATGGCTGGGCTGGGACACATCCATTTCCTTAGTCATCCTCCCTGGAGTACAGGGTCACCCGGGGTTTTCCGTGCCTCCCACGTTCCTGCTCCCAGCCATCCATCATTTGCTGCCGCAGGGACCGATGTGACAGTGACAGCTTTGGGTGTTTAATGCCCGTTTTACCGGCGTGCTCCGGCCCCTGAGTGCATCCATCACCATGTCCACACGGATAACCAGGACAATACAGCAGCTCTCCCTCCCCTGCCTCGGCCCTGCAGCTCAGCAAGGCTCCCAGCTCCAGGTTTTCCCCCCAGAACGGAGCCCCCCATTCCACCCAGGCCCGGCACAGCAGCTTCACCCTGGGGGGGGGCTGAGCTGTGGCTTTGGGGGTAAAAAAGTGGGATTCGGATCTCTCATTTTTCCTTGTCTTTCTTCTTGCCCTTCCTCTGGCTCGTCAGCTCGCTGAGCTTCTTGTCCAGGCGCCGCTGGAGGTGGGCTCGCTTGGTGGGATCCAGGGATTTGTCCTTGGAGCCGCTCCCGGGATACAGGACCCCTTCCCGGCTGATCCGCTGCCGCGCGTGGGCCTTGGCCTTGTCCCCACAGCCATGGACCTGGGGGGAGAACGGACACTGGGAAGCAGGGCAGGGATCACCTGTGTGGGAACCAGGGGCTTCCACTCCTGGAGCCTGGAATTCCTTTTCTTCCTGCTTTGCATCCCCCTTAAATCATCTCCCATCATTTACACCCATTATTATAATTTATCATTACGTTATATATTATTATACTATTGTGCTGTTATATAGCTTTATATACTTAGATACTTTTATAATTTAAATTTATTATTATTTATCATTGTTTACTATTTATTCTATTTAATTTCATTTTATTCAGGTTTCATTTTATGTTTAGATTCTATATTTTTACATATATTTCTTCTTATACTTACTGTTTAAAATTAATAATTAATATTTTTTCTATATTTTATTAAACCATCATTTATAGCTCCCCTCACGCAGAATGAAATATAAAGATCCAGGTGCTGGGCCCTGAACAGCAGGTAAATCATCCTTTGGGATGGTGCAAGTGGCTCCTTCCATCTCCTTCCCAGTGAACTGGGAAAGATGTTTTAGGGAATAAGAAACCTTTTTTAGCTATGTCCTGGGGCTGACATGGATTTGAATCTCTACAAATTGTTGGAGCCTCGTGACAATTCAGCAGGGAGAGGCCATTCTGCAGGGAATAAATCTCCATCCCCCTGGATGGTGAGTGACCATAAATACAACTATTCCTTGCCATGGAAACAGATAGCTCCTGACAGAGGGAAAAGCTGTGCCAAGGATTGATAGGGCTGCTGAGCTCCGGGAGGCTCCACAGGGCGCGGAAGCTGCGGGATGAGGAACAGGGACACGGGGAATTCTGAATTGCTGCATTTCTGCTCCCTGCCTCACTTTATCTACATGGCCTGAGTGTGTAATGCCAGAAAATGGTAAAGAAGGGCACAAAATGAGAGGAAAACAGAAAAGCCCTCAGGAAGAGGTGAGCAGATCCCAGGGGTCAGCAACTGCCAGCCCTGTGTACCTGAGCTCAGCCCAGGCTCTGACAGGGAGGGCTCTGCCCAAACTCCCTGCAAGGAAACCCTGCCTGGGGAGCTGCACAGGGAAAATTCCCAGGCTAAGCCCACCCTGCCCCTCCTCACCTCGGGGATGTGGTGGCTGAGGCAGAAGAGCCGCTGGCAGTGGTGGCAGAGCTGGCCCAGGGTGGTGACAGAGGCCTTGCAGCAGGGGAAGCCACAGGTCCTGTCAGCTTCGATGGCAGCGGAGATCAGAGCGTCGAAATCCTCTCCGTCCGCACTCCCGATCGCCGGTTTTCCTGGGAAAGGTGAGCACACACCTGGATTGGGGCCTGGGAACAAAGCCACCCTCCTGCAGCCACAGGGCAGCCTCTGCCTTCGCATCCTGCAGTGTGGGCCTGGTACTTCCCCAGCTCCTCTCCCTGCTCTTGGGAGCCTCTCATGTGACTCCTGAGATGCTCTCCTGGGAAAGGATCCCCAGTGTCTTTCCTCTGACTTAAGTAGTGTGCCTTCAGCTATCCAAATCCCTCTCCCTGGATGCTGCAGCCAGCTCCCACCTCCCTGCAGCTTTCCAAGGGCCACATGCACAAATCTCAAGGTCTGGAGCAAACCCACTGGGATTAAGACGCATTCAAGGAAGAGCATTAATCGTGCGGGTTAGAAAAAGCTTGACCCACCTTTGGCTTCGCTCTTGTCCTTTTTCCTTCCGCCACGGCTGGGCTCCTGCACCTTCCTCGCCGCCTCCTCCCGCCTGGCTTTCTCCCTCTGGACTCTCTCCAGGTGCAGGGATTTCAGGTCCACTTTCCCCGAGCCCTTGCTGCTTTCCCCCAGGTCTGCAGGGTCGGGGCTGTTCCCGCTGGGATGCTGGGGCTCAGGAAGGGGCTTGGAGGGCAGCGGGGGCTCGGAGGGCAGCGGGGGCTCGGAGGGCAGTCTCTTGCGGACGCTGATGTACCTGTCCCGGCCCTCCCCGGAGCTCAGGTGCTGCAGCCCGTACTCCTCCGCCAGCACGTGAACCAGCATTCGCTCGTGGGAATTCAGGGACTTCGGGAAATCCAGCTGCGCCTCGCTGCTCGCCAGGAAGGCCACCAGCATGGCCCTGAACCTGTCCCCACCCTCCTTTGTCCCCGAGCCCTCTCTCCCAGCTCCGGCAGCGCTCGGGGAGCTCTGTGCTCCCACTTTCTGGCTCCCTGCTCCGGCTGCCGCCGCCTTGATCTTCCTGGCTGGAGCCGGCCGCGCCTTGGGGCCCACTGGTTTGGGGCCCTGCTGGTGCTGGGCCCGGCCCTCCCCGGGGTAGTTCTGGGGCACGAGGTCATCCAGGTACTCGAAGGCAGTGCGCACGAGGCCGTGCTGGGACAGGTGGTCCAGCAGGCGCCGCAGGAAGGGGCGGCTGCCCACGGTGTGGCTGTCACACACCACGGCCACCTGGCGCCGCGCCCGCGTCACCGCCACGTTGATGCGCCGCTCCTCGGCCAGGAAGCCCACCTCACCTGGGAAGACAGGAGGGAAGGGATGCCAGAGGGGGCAGGGCTGCCTCCAAGCTGGGGTTTGGTCCAAGTGGCCCAAGGGTTTCTTGGCTGGAGGGTGGGAGTTGGCATTTACGGGGCTGTGGTCCCTGCTCACACCTGCTCCTCTTCCTACCTGTGTTCCACAGGCTCCACACTGAGGGTTGGGAAGAGGATGGAAGGCACATGGAAAGGAGAAATATCTCCCTGCCTGGCCTGCAAAACGAGCTCAGCTTGGAGCTGTGAGCAAACACAAGACGGAGCAGCGTGGAAAAGGCTCACCTTGCGACAGAGGAGGGACTGCAGGTAAAGAACTCCCCCCTGCCCTAGAGAGCTCCCCCCTGCTCCCAGATTCCCCGAGGGTCTGTAGGAACAGCCATCTGGGAACTCGAGGAGGTTCTCCTCTGCTCACAGACAGCAGCGAGAGCCGGCGGTGCCGGGATGACTCAGGCAGGATCAGCCAGCGAGAGCGGAGCGTGGGTGGCTGCTGAGCTCCCAGCTCCAGGGAACAGCGAGGAGGCCAGTGGGGAAGAGATTAATGCCTCTGCCGGAGCAGTGCCCAGCCTGGCTCTGCCTCAGCAGCTCCATTTGTGCTGCATTTGAGGGACAGGGTGAGGAGGAGCCCCTCTCCCTGCTCTGCAGCTCTGAGAACAATTCCCAGTTCCTCTGATGAGGTTTAACCTGGCTGCAGGGGCAAGTCCAACCCCTTTGGATCCTGGAATGGTTTGGGTTGGGAGGGAACTTAAGGCCTGCCCAGTTCCACCTCCTGCCATGGATACCTTCCATTATCCCAGGCTGCTCCAAGCCCTGTCCAACCTGGCCTTGAGATGGGGCAGCCACAGCTTCTCTGGGCAACCTGTGCCAGGGCCTCAGCACCCTCACAGGGAAGAATTTCCTCTTAAAAGAAAGTTTCCTGCTGGTTCAGGAAGGGTTGCAGAGGAACAGGTCAAGGAGAAGCCTCCCTGTGCCCCCAGGAAAGCAATTCCTGCCCCACACCTGAGCTTTGGCCTCTCCCTGAGCAGGAGAAGGGGCTGTGGGTCACTCACCCTCCCGGGGTCATCAGTTCCCACCAGCCCAGGGGTGAGTCACTCCTGGATCAGGACTATTCTCAGTGCTGTCCCCACCTCCATTATCCCCACAAGGCTGCTTTTCCTCCTCTAGGCTTGGAAAAAGAGGCACCTCCTCCTTCCATGCACATTTTCCCCCCGTTTTTCCCCCTGTCAGCACTCAGCATTTCACCTCCAGCAGCACAGGTAGGGCCTCAGGGCTGTGGGTCTGGAAGGGGAATTGATCCCAGCGTGGAACAGAGGTGATCACGGAGAGATCCTGCTCAGCCAGCTCCACAAAACCCTTCAGCTCTTGCACAGGAGCCTCATGCCCCCAGGGCAGCAGCTTTTTTCCAGCTATTAACTTTCACTGCAGCTGCTGATAGTAAAGAACTTGATTTTCCGCTCTAGATTTTGCTCCCAAAAGCAGCGTTTTCCGTGCACGGCTTAGGATGCCAGCTCCTGCTTGCTTTCTGCAGGGAACTGACCCAAAATAGGCTCAAAACCTAAGAAATTACCCCCCAACTCCACTAAACGTGGGGCTAATGGGATGTGACATTCTTAAGGCTCTGGTTTAAATAATTTCTGAGGCCTCAAGGGCCAGGAAACCTTCAAACTGAGCAGTCCTGGACCTGCTGTACCACGGGAGCCTCCTCTGCAGCCCTGACAGCACATATCTCCATTAATTAAACAAAAAAGGTTGAAAAGGGAGGGTTTGCCAGTAAATCCATCCAGAGCCAAGTGTCAGAGCACTGCAATTAAACCACAGCACTTGGCTACACGACTTCTTTCCCACTCCCCGGGGAGCAACGCTCCGGCAGTGAGCTCTTACCTTTCCTGTTGGATCTGACGAAGGACAGGATCACTGCCTCCTTCTCCCTTCCTTGGAAACCATCCACTGATTTAATTTCGAGCTCGGGGTGGCTGTGGCAAAGGTGCTGCCGGAGCATGTCCACCTGAGAAACAGGCCAAGGGTAGCTTTTAAAGGACATACACGGGTGAAAAGGATTAAAATGGCATGGTTTCGGGGAAAATCCCTCCCTCCCAAACCCACGAGGATGAGCACTGGCATCTCCTGAGGCTGTGAGTGGAACACCTGACTAACAGCTCTTCCCTCCACGGCCTCCAGCTGCTCAAAGGTGCAGGAGTTGGTCCCAAATGCTGGTTAAATTTGGCTCTGCAGGCCTCTGGGATCTTGTGGTGCTCCGTGGGCTGGGAGAGGGGGGATGCCAGGAGAGGGACAGCTCACCTGGAGGTTGTAGGGGGCCACCACAGAGATGTCCCTGGCCTTCACACCAGCATCCACCAAGGCCTGGACGTGCATCCCCACGAGCTGGACTTCCCCTGGGACAGGAACAGAGTGTGACAGGGAATAGAGGCCAGAGGAATGTGCCCACCTCCCCCAAAACAGCAGGAAAGGCTGCCACAAACTGCTTATCCAAGATGGTGCCTGGTTCAGAGGGATCTAAGGGGAAAAATTAAATCCTATATGACTTATTTCATGGCTTATTGGCTGGGCTTCTGCTTTGCAGCAAAACACAGCAATAAACATCAAGACTCTGCAGTGAGCTGTGCCAAAAGGCTGCCTCCCAAATTTGGGGAGATGTGCTTCTAATCCCCCACTCCAAATCCCTGAGTTCTCTCAGATCAGGCTTTTTGGCTCTCCGTGAGGGAACAAGAGCCTTTCATATTCAGCAGGGCCCTGGGAATGGTGCATGGAAAAATGAGGTGCTTAAATGACGGCGGGGGTCAAACAGAAGGTAAAAGATATTTAAACTGGTAAAAACTGCCCTTGTATTTTCCAGCCTGACTTTGCACTCAAGCTCCGTAATGAAACCTATTTTTTCAGGTGCAAACCAGCAGGAAAATCCACGGAGAAGAGCCAGACAGGATTTCATGGATGGAGCAGAGGACTGGGAGGTAATTCTGAGCCTTACCCATAGCCTTCCCAAAACAGGCCTGTGCTCTGCCTGCTGCCGTTTGCCCTTCCTTGGTGTAAAGCACCTGCCACAGGGATTCTCCACCCTGTCCAAGCCCTCATCATGGAGAAATGTCCCTGTAAGGGGACACGGCAGCCGGAGTGGCCACCCACAAGCTGGACACTGTCACCAGAGCTCCAACGCAGCTTGGAGTCCCTGGAGGTTGAGGATTTATGGAGGGAATGATCTCTCAGCTAAGCAAGGCTCTCTGGGACCCCACCTTCCCCAGGGGGGCATCTCTGGGATGTGGCCAAGCCCGTGGTGGGCTGAGCACCTCAGTCCATCCATTCTGGCCAATGGTACCTGGATTCCCCTTGGACTGTTCATCCTCCACTTCCAGCTCAAACAGGCCACAGCCAGCGGTGTCTATGAGCAACAAGGGAACGCTGGTCTCTTCCGTGCAGGAGACGCCAGGCAGGTCCCTGCACAAGGAATTTGGGAAAGGGCCAGTTACCAACGCTGATGTTACAGCAACATCCAGACCAGCTGTGGCTGCCCCATCCCTGGAAGAGGCAGGATGGATGGGATATGGAGCAATCTGGTCCAGCGGAAGGTGTCTCTGCCCATGGCTTCCAACCTTCCAATCCAAACCATTCTGGGATTCCATGATTATCACGGCAAAGGAGGACACAGAAAACAACTCTGCCTCACTTCTGCTTACACAGCAAAACAGACAAACCCCCCCAGTTAATGTCTCCTCGATGAAACAATGGCTGAAACAAAACCACTACTCCAGCCACAGGGGGAGAGGAAAACTCCGCAGGGAAGGCACAAACCTGGACGAAAAGCATGTTTCAGCTCCTGTATCAGCAGAGAGCAAGCGACCCACCTGAGCAGGTGCTGTGCCACGGAGGGGTGTGCGCTGAGCCGGCCGCCGTAGAGCTCCGAGGACGCCCATTCCATGATGTCCCGGTGCATGCGGTACTGCACCGTCAGCATCCGCACCGCCTGCTCCCCGTAGTGCCCCGCCAGCCGCTCCATCAGGCTCAGGGACAGCCCCTCGGCCGCGGCCCTGCACGGAGAAGCACCTCAGAGTGGGAGTGTCCATCCCCCCGTGATGGCCCAGGGCGGGATGGGGCTCAGCCTGCCCTTCCCAACACACGCGCCGTCCGTCGGTGCTCAGGGTGTCGGTGGGAATGCCCTGGGAGCACCTGCGCTCCAGCCCTGCTCAGCACCCTCATGTGGCTCCCCTGGAGTGGCACTGTCACTCCTGTTCCACCTGGGTGCCAACAGTGCTGCCTGTCAGACCCTCAGGGACAGGCTGGTGCCGTGAGATCGGAGAAGCTCGGACGTGTATCCACTGTAATTCAAGCACTGCCAACAGTATGGCCTGTGGAGTCACCACCCCTGCAGGTGCTCAAGGAACAACTGGATGCGGAAGTCAGTGCTCTGGTCTGGTTGACAAAGTGGGGCTCGGTCACAGGGTGGACCTGGAGGTCATTCCCAACCTCAGTGATTCCGTGATCCATCAGTGTAAGGCTACACTGGTGTTACTGCAAGCTCAGCCACAGCATCAGCATCACCCAGCGCATTAGGATCAGAGCTCCACCCCAAATTTTGGGTGGCCTGGTGTCCACACAGCCAACCTTTGCTGGTTTCATCAAGACCCCTGCTGCTCCAGCATTTCCATTCTTCCCTAGCCACTCACCCTGGACTAATGCATGGATGCACCACACTCCTTGCTTCTTCACCCATTAAACCCCCTTCACCTCCAGCAGCACCCTTTGCTTTTATCTGCGGCACAAATTAACCAAATTCCTCCTGAACTCAGCCTTTCAGGAGCCTGTTTGCTTTCTCCTGGCCCCACGGAGGGTTTGTTGGGAGGCACTGTCTGAGGAAGAAGGATGGAAGTCGCTGCGCTTGGACGTCGTGAGCGTAGGAAGATTCTTCATACTGAGGCTGCCAGGCACAATGAAGCAGCATGAAGATGATGGAATGATGACAGGGAAGAGCTCAGGAAAATGCTTTCCATCAAGCTCCAGGGCACAGCACGCACCCAACCCCTGCCGGGGGAATTCCAGCGCTACACGGCCCCTCAGCGAGCGGATTGTTGTGGCACCAGCCAGCTCTGCCACGCTCACTACAGGCACTCGGGAAATGTGACAAGGGACTGCCAAGTCATTAAACCTGCAGAAGGGACAATTAAGGACAAATCTTTCCAAGAAGCCGGGCCTCATCAGCTCTCCTCCTCGCTGAATCATAGCATGCAGCACACAGGCAAGAAAAGGGGATTAACCTCTGGATGGACACGGCTGCAGGACTTGGGAGGCAGCAGTTTGCCAGAGGTGGGATGGGGTAGGTGGGGTGAGGGGACAAAGCTGGATCTGGGGTTGGGGGATGCATTCCAGTTATCAGGAATTAGCTTGACTCTCCCAGTTCCGCTCTGCCCACGGAGCCTGGATCTCCTGCACAGGAAGGAAACTTAGCAGGGAGAGCTGTTGGCACTCAGGTGCAAGCACATGCCTGATACAGCCATTAAACCTCCCAGCAAGCCCCAGGAATGATGCTCTTCCCTACCCTTCCAGCACCATTCCCACTGCAGGGATCTGCAGGAGGTTATATGCTGAATTAATAATGAGGAATTAATCTGCTTGGGAATATTTCACCTGTTAATAATTTTCTATTATTTTACCACTCAATTAATTCCTACGGTGGTTGATTTCTCTGCCAAGAAAATCCTGAGTGCCCTAAGCAGATGTTTTTTACCTATCGATTGCTTTAGAGAAATAAAATTGGGATAAGAGGTTGGACAGACAGAACCATGCGTGGGATGCTTGGGAATATCTACTTTAAAGTACCTAAAGTACAGCTGGGTCCAAAGCAATTCCCAAACCCAGCCCACAGCAGGCAGGATTTGTTGCTAACCTGGTTTCACCTTGTTTTGCCTGCAGGAAATGCTGTGCTTGGCCAGCTTGCCCTGTACGTGTCCAGAATGATCAGTACTAGGAGAAAAACAGGGAATCGTTTCCCATGGAAGGCTGGAGTTGTGCCCTCAGTCATGGTATATCTTTTCTGATTAATCCCTGAGACAGGAGATGCTGGTGTGACTGATTCCTGCAGTACACACTGGATTTGGCTGGGAAAGCCTGGAGAAGGAGGTCACTGTTTTCCTGCCTCACGAACTCCACATTAATGGGCTTAATTAATGGATGTGCACCCAGGACATTCCAGCTGTGGAGGCCATCAAAGAAACCCAAGGCCTGCACTTCAGTGACAAAGTGAAAGCAAGTCCATTCAGACCTGCCATGGAAACCAGCACATGGATTTGGGATGGTGCAGACATTCAGACTAAGCACTGACAAACGAGACAGCAGAACATCCCTGTGTTTATCCAGGAAACGGGTTGAGAGCAAGAGGTTCCATAAGCATCTGCTGGTATCTCAGGGGAGTAAAACCAAATTAACACATCGGAGCCCTGATGTGGAGATGAATTAATCGGGAAAAGGGTGGAATGAGGGCTCCAACAAGGCAAACAAATGTTCCTGTCAGACTGCAGGAAGTGCCCCGGCATGGAGATGCCCACAGGGACAAGGACAAAACGGAGGAGTAGGACCCCCAAGATGGAAGCTGCTGCCTGCGAGCCTTGGCTTGGGCTGCCGAGGGGGAATAAGAGGGGGCTGGAATTTGCTAGCATGGACTGGAAGGTGTGTGTGGGGATGCCCTCTGCATCCTGGGACAGCTCCAGGCGTGTCAGAAAGCAGGGAAGAGGAGCACCCTTCAGATCCTCCGTCAGACATTCCGTAGGCCTCACGGGGTCACTGCTGATAGTAACAGGTAAACGCTGAATCCACGGAGGAAAAAGCAGGTCACGGGAAGGTGGGCAGAGTCCCACAGCATTCCTGCTGGCCAGAGGCTTCCTGCCTGAGCAGGGCTGACTTCCCCTGCTGTAGTAACAGCCGAGCTTCCTGCCAGCCTAGATTCATCCCAGATAACTTCAGACCCTTCCCCGTGGCCCCAAAAATAGGAGCCCACCCACTCCAGGCCCGCTGTCATCAATGGAGAAGGGGAAGGTGGGCGGAAGGGTTGGAGTCCTCCGCATGAATCATCCCTGGAAATAGCTCCCTGCTTCCCCTGAACCACAGAGGAGGTGGGAGGTGATTCAGGGCCTTCGTGGGAGCTCTGGAAATACCCACGGAAGGAGGTGGAAGGGATCTGCCCCTGCGCTGCTTCCCGGGCCTGCAGGGAATGTGGAAAGCCCAAAACGGGGCTCTCCAGCACCCCATTTATTTGCATCACAGTTGTTCAGGCTGGAAAAGATCTTTCAGATCGTGGAGTCCTGACGTTCCCCCAGCACTGTCAAGGCCACCAAGTCAAAAGTTGATGGAGAGAAAAGCACAACTCCTCAAGCAGGAGCAGGAGGAGATCCAGGAGCTCTGCAGGACGTGAGGAGCTTTTTGCTGCTGGCTCCAGCCAAGGCTCCTGGCAGCAGCCACCGTGACAGAGCAGAAAAAAGCAGCTGCTATTGCTCCTGGAGTGAAGAAAAGCTGCTTTTGTCTCAAAAGAGGGAGCCAAAAATGACATCAGCTGAGCGTCAGCCCCGTTCCAGAGTAACAGAGCTGGGATTTTTGCTGTGCTTTGCCCTTAATCTGACAGTCTGGGGGAAAAAAACAGGCTGAGGCTGTTGAGGTGGATCCAGCTGGATGGGCACTATGGAGCTATGGAGCATTATGGAGCTACGATGCAATTTCTCTGGAGGAGAAGAGGAACCTCATGCACCACTTAGAGAAAACAATGATAACCCTAAAATTAGGACCAAATGGCCAATTTCTTCTTGCTACCAACAAGATACTACTCCAAAAAGTGCCTCGCTTGGAAAACCCAGGCATGGAGAGCCGACCTGCAAACTCAAAGGGAATAAACAGCAGGACACTAAGGGTGGAGGGCTCTGGAGAGGCTTTTGGAGCTCGCCAGCCTGGACACCTCCAGGCAGTGGAGCATGTGCTCATCACCTGCCAAGATGTGCAGAACAGCAAGCTTTTGGGCATCTGAGAGAGGTAAAATGAGAGGATGCTGCAGCCCCAGAATTTTCTCCCTATCTCTCAGCCATGTGCTGAGATCTGCTGCCTGCCTTGGATTTTTCATTTCCTGCGTTCAAAATTCAAGTGAGATGGCAGATATGTGTCTTGTTCATTATTTTCTGGAAGCAGGAGGGGATGTTTATGAAGTCAGCCCTATTTCTCTGCTTCTGTGGTTCAGTAATTCCAGATTTGGAGCTGCCTAAACCAGATAAACATGAGCACATTTATGTTTTAAATTACTCAAAGGTTCCTCAGTACTCTTTGCAGTATCTCCTGGAAGCACAGGCAATTTGCACTATCCACGGATCTTTTCCACAAACTAACTGTTCTTATTATCCACGCTGTAGGGATTGGGAGGTTTTAAAATCCCTGAGGTGTGTGATAATACAGCATCTCACGGTGCCAATTCACATATTAATACATTAAATAAATAAATGTGGAAACCACAGAAGCAGAATTAAAGGAAAGACCTGGATCAGCCTGAGGATGAGCCCAAACGCATTCCACAGAGCCTGCAGGCAGCACCAATCTCCATCATGAAATGTCTCCAATCGTGAGGATTCGGAAGCTGCACAAAGAACAGGAGGAATCCAGGATTTTTTACCTGTGGGAGATGATGGTAGGGGGCAGCTGCTTGTGATCCCCAGCCAGGATGCACTTGGGAGCCTTCAGCAGAGGGATCCAGCAGCTGGCTTCCAGAGCCTGGGCACACTCGTCAATCACCACCAGGTCGAAGTGGGTTTCAGGCAGCAGCTTCAGGGGGCCGTCTGAGGAAGCACCTGGTGGAAGGAGAAGGTTCCCAACTTAGCAGGGAAGCAAGGAAAAGCAAGGAACCTGCTCTGGAAACAAACCTCACAAGCTGTAATAGTGATTGAGGCAAGTGAAATAATGTTTCTTTGCAGAGATTTAGGAATTCAGCCCTGCCAAACATGTATCCATTGATACATGTATGTCAGGATTGGTTTTGCCAGCTCCTCTTTGTCCTTTTTTCCCCAGCATCTGGGCCCAGAAGCTTCCAAGTATTTTTGGGAACAGCAGCAAAGCCCAGATGCCAAAGAGAACAATATGCCCGAGTGCTTAATCGGGAGCAGAGCAAGGAACACCAACCTTCCTGTCGCCCCTCAGTGCCAACAAAACTCCTCATCCCCAACACTGAGAGGGTGAGGGACAGGGGATCCACCTGTCTGGTAACTGAGGGACACCCTGAGAGGGGGAGATGAGCTGACTCTGCTCCTCCTCGTGGCACTGGGAAGAGGGAAAGGAGACTGGAACCAGCCAGCCACAGCAAGGGCTAATTTTTAACACCAGAAGTCCATTTGTAACATTTGTCTCCTTACAGACATCCTGCTCTAACCCAGACCTACTGATACTGATCCATGCACTGGCCAGAAATCTAAATTCCAGGAGCATCCAAATCTCCCTGCAGTTCACAAAGAAAAAGGATGCAAAAGGAGGAGGGCAGGGTGAAGAAGCCAGCCTCCCAGACCAGGGGATTTTTATTCGCAGAAATATTTTTTTCCAAAGCTCCTGGGCTCTTGCAGCTCTGAGAGCGGGGATTTGGCTTTGCCACTGTAAATCCTGCTGCCTCTACAGCTCTGCATCACTTCAGACGTTCCAGTTTGCCATCAAAGACACTGTTTTCCTTCCAAAACTGTTTTCCAGCCTGTATGAATCCACTCTGGTGAGTTGCACAGTTATAACTTGACTTTTGCCACTTGCACAGACCCCCAGCTGGCTGGGAAGCTCCAGTCCCAGGGAGAATCACAGCTGATCAACAAAACCACCAGTTTTACCGAGAGGAGGAAATCTCCTCCTGTCTTTCAGGCAAGTTAAAAGAAGTGAGAGGCCAATCCGCAGGGACTAAGACACGGAAGGATTTATCTTTCCTTTAACCGTCACTCCAGTAACTTGCTTTTTTATGACCTAGAATTATTGATGCTTCCTTTCAGCAAATGACCCTTGAGCAACCAGATCTGAAGATTGTTAAGTGGGCCCTGGAGGATCAAAAACCTGAGCCAGTAAAGCCTTCCCACACGTGCCAAACCTTCCCGCCCACAGCTGCAGACTCCCAAGGGACACCTGGAACTGCTGCCTAAAATCCTGTGTCACACCATTTGGGTGAGGACAGAACCAGCCACAGGCAGCCTGGGAGCAGGCTCTGGAAACACGTGCTGGATTCCATCAGTCCTGGAAGCGGTCCAAGCGGGGAAGCAATCCCATGTGACTTATACAATCGGGAGCAGATTGCCCACCTCCAGCAGCACTTGTTTACTCACTGCACTCCCAGCTCCTACTCAGAGCTAACGGGGGCCCTTCCACATCCAGATTCTGTGCTCAACAACATCCTGTGCCGGAGTGGAAGCTGCGAGAATCCTGCTGGGGAGGGCTTTGGGAGACGTTGCTGAGCTCCCAGGAGCTTGGAGCAAGTCTCCCAGCTATCCCAGCAGGATGCTGCCTTGCAGAGCACGTGGTTTACCTGGCAAAGGGAGGGCAAACACCGAGCAGGAGGATCTCACACCTGTGTTGGTGGCCAGGACAACGCTGGCCTGGCTGAGGGCTGCAGACATGGCAGCCTCTTCCCGCTCCTTCAGCTCCTTCCTCAGGGTCTTAATCTCACCCAGAAAATGGCTTCGCTCTCCCTTGTCTTGAGCCTTTTTGCTTTTTGCCTAGAAAATAGAAAAATTGGGATAGAGCCAACTGCTGCTACTCAGTTCTGGCTGTGTCTAGGACCAGCCAAAGCATCAGGGCATGGAGCAGGGCGGGAATGTTTGTGAAGAGGGGTCTTGTTCCTCTGCTGGGGGAGAGACTGGGATTTCCTATCTTATTCTGGGGAAGCAGAAGGGCTCCCCAAGTCCCAACAGCAGCTCTGCCACCTCAAACTGGCCTCTCGGAGCTGCTGGAAAGGATCCAGAGCAGCATCCAGACAGGTCCAGGGCTTTTTTTAGCAGATATTAAATGTATCTACCACCCCAACCCACCAGCACCAGGTGCCAGCACTTCCAGAGCAGCAGCCATGAGACCACAACTCAGCTGTGGCTCACTGAGCAATCCCAGATGGAAATAGGGATTATTTCCCTGGAGGTAAGGCTGATGACTTGGGAAGGATGAAAAGGCTGCAGACAGAAGCTCTCATATGCAGCCAAAACAGTAAGACCTGCTGGTTCCTAGAGTCATAGGATGGATGGATGGATGGATGGATGCATTTGCCAGGGTCTAACATGGATCAGCTCAGCCACCTGTTTTGGTTGAACTCATGGGTATTTGAAACTGCAAAACCTCCCTGTGTCTGCGGTCAAAATGGATTCAGGAATTCCAGGGGTGGGATCACAGGCCCTGGGGATATGGTCAGTCTGGATGTCACCCATTCCTAGTCATAAATCAGGAATATCAGCTCTAATATCAGCTCTAATCGTCCCCACCTGCCTCACACAGGCTTCCCCCATCCCCTCATTGGTCTGAGAGTCTATTTAAGGCCAGCTCATGGAGTGAGCCTGATTTCTTCCCTGGATTCCCTGCTTCATCCTGCTGGACTGTTCCCTAATCCTGCTCAGCATCCCTGGAGCTGGACTGGCCCTGGACCTGTGCTGCAGCTCTTTCTCAGGTACTGTGGGGCTGAAACCTCGCTGGGGCAGTATCCAGAAGCTGAGGTCCTGGGAATCTCGAAGCCAGGTGAGGGAAGGAGGCACAAAGGGGTAGGAAATGCCCCAAGAGGGCACAGGTTTTCATCTCTCATTTTTACTGCTCCTTCTGTGGGCTGGGGTGAAGGGAAGGAGGGAGAAGAGTCAAAATGTGGAGTTGCAAAGGAAGAAATTGTTCTGGGGAAAAGTAGGGAATGTGGCAGTGGAGAAACGGAGGCAGGAGGAGGAAAAGATGGGTCAGGACCTCAGAGATAGATGAGCTCTCTGCAGCCAAGGGCAGCTTCTGTGACAGAATCCTCCCAAGGAGATGAAAGGGAAAATTAATCCCCAGTGAGAAAGATGGAAAATAAATTAAAAAGCAAAAAAATGGCTTTTGGACAGTGATGCCACCAGAAAAGGGAGGGAAAATAACCTAATTAGCATCAAATCCTCACCCCAAGTACCGGAGCTATGTTGTAAGACAATGTTAGGAAAATTAGGGTGAGAAAGAAGAAATTAAGGATGCATTTTTAAATGTGCTCTGCTTTCTACTTGAGGTGGCTGAGAGTGGGAGGGAGTATCGGGACAGGCAGACAGCTTGCTAGGAAGTGAATTAATGATGGGAATGTTTCTCTGGTGAAGAGGAGGGCATGGACCAGGCCTGACAGGCGATGTGAGGGGCAGCAGCTCCCCACACAGCAGCAGGGACTGGGATTTTCAGGATCAGGGAGTCCCAGAAGGGTTTGGGCTGGAAGAGATCTTATGGATCATCTCATTCCACCCCCTGCCATGTGCAGGGACACCTTCCACTATCCCAGGTTGCTCCAAGCCCCATCCACCCTGGCCTGGATACTTGCAGGGATGGGGCAGGCACAGCTTCTCTGGGAAACCCATTCCAGGGCCTGCCCACCCTCACAGGGAAGAACTTCTCCCGAACATCTGACCTTCCACCCTCCGACCAGAGCAGACAGGATTACCCCGGGCCGCACACGCTCCCCCCACGGCGGGACGCGCCGCAGGGCCACGCACCCAGGCCTGGTCGATGTCCCTCCTGATGTCGGCCACGATCCGGGCGTTGTCCCCGCGGGCCAGCACGGCGTCCAGGGAGTGCTGCTGGATGGGCTGCAGCAGGCGGGCGGGGTGTCCCAGGCGCAGCAGCCGCGCCCCGCAGCCGGCCAGCCGCTCCACCAGGTTATCCACGGCCACGTTGGACGGGGCGCAGCACAGCACCTGCCGGGGCACAGACACGGCCTTGGCACCTCTGAGGGCACCTGGAGCACAGGGATCCAGGCAGGAAGAAGCAGACAGAGGGAGACCAGCGTGCTTCTGTGGGGGATAAACCACTGGCATTGCCACAGGTAATTCCCTCCTTGCTTTGTAGCACTTGGGTAGGGTCCCCCGGCGAACACCAAACCTGAGATCTGGCAGCACCTCACTGGAGCTGCTGGGGGAGTCCCTGGTCCCTGCAAGCCAAGCCAGGCTCTGGATCAGCACAGATCCAACGGGAGCTGCTCCAGCTGCCACAAAGCCCAGGAGTGTGCAAAATAATCACAGAAACCTGGAACGATCTGGGTGGGACCTCAAAGCCCATCTAGTGCCACCCCCTCCCCTGGGCAGGGACACCTTCCACTATCCCAGGCTGCTCCAAGCCCTGTCCAACCCGGCCTTCTAGGGATGGGGCAGCCACAGCTTCTCTGGGCACCCTGTGCCAAGGCCCCACCACCCTCACAGGGAAGGATTTCTTCCCAATATCCAGCCTAAATTTCCCCTCTTCCCATTTGAAGCCACCTCCCCTTGTGGCATCAGCCCAGTTCCTGATGAAGAATCCTTGCCCAGCTTCCCTGTAGGCCCCTCCCATAACTGGAAGGATGCTCTGAGGTCTCCACACAAGGAGAGGTGGTCGCTGGTGGCCACTTGAGGTGGCGCCTGTCACCACAGCCCTGGCACCCAGCCTCACCTTCAGGCCATGCTGCACAGCCTGCAGGATGATCTCCACCAGGGTCGTGGTTTTCCCTGTGCCGGGAGGCCCGTGGATGATGGCCAGCTCCCTCTGAGCCAGGCAGAAGGACACAGCTTCCCTCTGAGACTCATCCAGGGAGGCATTGAAGAACTCCAGAGGCTCTGGGGAGACAGCAGGAGACAGTCACTGGGACCTCAGCCCCAACTGGGAGCTGGCTGAGAAGCACAAATCCAGAAATACACGGAGCTCTCTGCAGCTGGCCCAAACCCATTTGATAGCGAGGAGAACCTTGGGAGGAAAGCACTGAGGGGGCTGGTAGACCCCAGAAGGTAAAAATAAGATTTTTATGCTTCCAAAACAAACAGGCTCCCTCCCCATCCCACATCCATGCTTCCCCATCCCCTCCTTAACCCTGATATTTGGCCTTCAACCAGTCACTGGTGGAATTCACAGAATTTAAGAGGCATTTAGCTGCTCCAGCATCAAACAGGTAGGTTTTCCTGGCTCTGGAGGGAGCTCTGGGCTTGTTTTGCAGAAGAACCAGCATATTCAGTGAAATCTTCAATGAAAATTGGGGAGGAAGTAGCAGATCTGGCAAACAAATCACCGCCAGTGAACAAACCCAACGCAGCACCAGTGAAAAAGCAGGAAAACCTATGGAGTCTGTGAGCAGAACAGAGCAGCCCCGTGGTGGTCAGCCAAGACTGGGAATGAAGGC
Source organism: Melanocharis versteri (assembly GCA_013397845.1). Classification (NCBI taxonomy): domain Eukaryota; kingdom Metazoa; phylum Chordata; class Aves; order Passeriformes; family Melanocharitidae; genus Melanocharis; species Melanocharis versteri. Next base: position 82,387 of record VZTG01004796.1, read on the forward strand.
AGGAAAAGGTACAAAGAGCCATTTAAATGATAAAACTAAAATTAGTTTCTGCTTTAATAAGGGAAGGAAAAAAGAGAGAAGAATATGCAAATCGCATTAGAAGAGAATTGGTTTCACTGCGGAGACTGAATTCTCAAAAGCTGCTTTTTAACCTCCCAGATTTATCTCATTTAGGCCCAAATTTATTCTCATCCCCCCCCCCCCCC
>VZTG01004796.1:88253-122556 GCA_013397845.1 Melanocharis versteri
AAAGATGGAGCGACTGTGCCTCGCCTGCTGCTGGGGTGAAAGGAGGGAAGGAAAGAATGAAGGAAGATGCTCTGCCAGCGGCTGGGAAGAAAGGAAAGATGGAGCGACTGTGCCTCGCCTGCTGCTGGGGTGAAAGGAGGGAAGGAAAGAATGAAGGAAGATGCTCTGCCAGCGGCTGGGAAGAAAGGAAAGATGGAGCGACTGTGCCTCGCCTGCTGCTGGGGTGAAAGGAGGGGAGGGAGGAGGCTGACAGTAGGTCAGGGTCCCTACTTGCTGCCTTCTGGCCCTGGTGTATCCCTGCCGTGCACCTGCTGGATGAGCCCTGGAGCTCTTCCCTGGGCAGAGGTGGAAGGGATTCGGGTTTTTCCCAGCATCAGCCTCGGAGCAGCCCAAATGCTGGGGGATGTTGACAAAAAAGAGAATCAGCTTTACACAGTTCTTCCCACCTTGGAATAAACCCTTCAGCAAAATCATGGGGATGGCAGGGAGCAGGGACTTCATCAGTCTCCTCCTTCCCGGGCTGGGAAGGGGCTGCCCAAGGAGGTGGTGGAGTCCTGATCCCTGGAGGTGTCCAGGGAATGCCTGGACATGGCACTCAGTGCTCTGGGCTGGGTGACAATGTGGCGACCAGTCATAGGTTGGACTTGATGGTCTGGGAGGACTTTTCCAGCCTGAATGATTCTGGAATTCTGCAGAAGCCCAGCAGCTGCTGCTTGTGCTTAATTCTCTTTTTTCTCCCTTTCAGCCTCCCTGCTTTTGGCTGCTGTTCGGCACCGGAGTTCCCAGAGCTCGTCCCCACAGCCAGGGTAATGTCACACATTACTTTGCCTCTTCCCCCTGGAATGCTGGCCTGTTTCAGCAGGGTGGGAAAGGCAGCTGGTTTTCCTCTGGGAAGGAGACTTGGCTGCCCCTTGGTCACTCTGTGGCTTCCCAATGTTTTGGACTCTGCCTACCTTCAGTCACCTTTCCCAGAAGGATGCTTCCCTTCGTTTTGTACTTTTTTTGTCCTATCCCTGGAAGTGTTCAAGGCCTGGTTGAACAGGACTTGGAGCAGCCTGGTCTGGTGGAAGGTGCCCCTGCCTTGGTTTGCGACTGGATGAGCTTTAGCCTCCCTTCCAAGCCAAACCATTCCGGAATTCTGTGATAACTCTTCCAAGGGGACCTTCAGGCTTCGCTTTTTCCAGCACCTGGGGAGCTGCTTGTTGTGCCTCTATTCCATTCCCTGTGCCGGGATCTCCTGCAGGACTGAGCTGCTGCTGGCTGTGGCCAGGAGGGGACACTGCAGGAGCAGAGAATTCCTGCCGTGGGGAATGGAAGGATGTACTGTTCCCTCTTCCTGCTCATTCCCAAGGATCAGAGATCCTTGCCTCTCTGCCTGTGTGGCACAGCACCCAAAATCCTCACTGAACCCCACGAGGCCTCGGTGCCTGTGGTTGTGTACTCACAGTTACTTGCAGTTCCTGTTAAATTAAGGCCCTTTCGGATGTTTGGCTCGGGGTTACAGAGTAAATCAATAATTGCAGAGGATTGTGAGTCAATTTTGCTTTTTTCCACTACATCTTGTGTTTATTCCTGAATATTTTATGCAGTTTGTGCATCCTGTGTTGCTTAGGCAAAGTGTGGATTCCTGCATGCAGGAAAACCTGAACTGCCCACTCCTGAGGGGGATGGTATTTGCTTTTTATTTTGGGATGGCATTTACAAAATCTACTAAATTTTCAGATTTCAGAAACCACGACCTTTGTGGTCATCTCATGGAGTTTTCCAAGGCAAATCTCCCTCCTCTCTATATCTAAGATTGGTTTTGTGCTATTGTAGCTTCTTGCCGAGTTGTTCACTGTAATCTGATGCCTTTTGGTTGGGTGTTTGTGAGTAATATCCATTTCTACTCCGTCTCCGACTCCTTTTTCCCTCTTTCTTCTCCCTGTTTTCCATCTCTTGGCAGTATCTGTTTGCTGCAGTGAATTTTACCTTGTCCTTCACAGACTTGTTGCCAAAACTTCCCTGACTTCGCCCCCATGGCCTGAAGTGAAACTTCCAGATCCAGTGGAAGAAGCCAAGTATCATGCAGGTAAAAGTCTCAAATCTGGTCTTCCAGCATTGCCTCGAGGCCTGATTGAGCATAAATGTCTTCAGTTGGAAGTTTGTGTTCTTCACTTTTTTTTTTTAATTTCTCACATGTTTTAGTGTTGCTGGAATTGTGCTCCAGCTGCTGGTTTGGGACATTTGGGTACAATATGATTTCTCTTTAGTTTATGGCAGCTTGTCATGCTCCCAGAGGAACCTGACCTGATGTGATGTGTGGCATGAAACAATATATTAAAAAACTAAAGCATGAGAGAAGCGCTTTGGGCAGGAGAAACGAGTTATTTTCCATTCACTGGCTAAGTCAAAGCCAGCAGGAGCAGTTGGATGGTGGGCACACGGAGAGCTGGTGTATTTTGGTGCATAAAACAGAACATCCAGCCAGCAGGAGCAGTTGGAGGGTGGGCACAGGACAGACCTGCAGAGGTGGGACACAACGTGACAGAACGGTGGTGGCCGTGTCCCTGTCCCCTCAGCTTGTCAGGGCTGCTGCCTGCAGCCACAGGGTGAGAGGAAACAGCCTCAAGCTGTGCCAGGGGAGAGTCAGGTTGGACATCAGGAGGAATTTGCTCCTGGAAAGGGTGGGCAGGCATTGGAAGGGGCTGCCCAGGGAGGAGTTGGAGTCCCCAGCCCTGGAGGTGTCCAAGGAGTGACCGGATGTGGCACTCAGTGCTCTGGGCTGGGTGACAAGGTTGACAAGAAGAGCTGAGCTCACCTTCCTGCAGATCTCCCACACCATGTGGCTGGGGCGTGTCCCTAACTGAGGGATGTGCTTTGGAGGGAGCCTCCTGCTCCAGGTCGCCTCCTGGGTTGTTTTGATCCTGATTTTTATCTGCTCGGTGCTCCTGGGATCGCTGAAGTGACAGATGGGTGCCTGTCCCTGTGGGTGAAATAACCCAGCAGTGAACCACAAACTGCTCCGTGCGAGCCCTGCGGGGAGCAGGGTCTCATCCTCAGGGATTGGTGCCATGCCTGATGGATTCCCTCCTGCTGCTGCTGCTGAGCACTGCATCGTTATCTCCTGGCTGTGCTTATCCAAAGGGAACAGCAGCGGGAGCATTTCAGTTCTGCCTCCTGTCTCCTGCTGGCTGTGGAAACAGCCCCGGATATTTTAGGATGGGTCTCTCCGCATGGTGCTGAGATGCAAGCCAGCAATCACTTGATGTTTCCTGGCACTAGAGGTGTTGGAAGAGTTATCAACAGCTCTTTATCCTGGTGGGAGCTGCAGCAGCTCTTGCCCTGCAAGTAATTTGTGTTCCTACCTCTGCCTTTAAGTTTTGGTCCTCTGGCTTGAAGCTTGGACCTTTTCCAAGCGTTCCTGTAAGGATTGGGTTGGGTTTGCCTGGCTGCTGGATTCCTGTCTGTCCCAAAGGGATGTTCTGTTTGCATTCCAGGAAAAAAAACCCAAAATGATTCAGCCACTTTTTAGGAAAATGAGGAAAATGTGCTTTTCTGAGCAGCTCAGGAGGGTGGGAAGCTGCTGTTTGGCAGTGGGATGGTGTCAGGGTGCAACACCTTTTGGTGTTCCCATAAAGACTGGGTTTGGATTCACTGCCCAGGAAGCTGATCGCAGGGGATGGAGTTTGTCCATGGGCAGGACCTGGTCTCTGGGATCTGTCCTGCTCCTGGCACTGCTCTGCATGCACGTGGGGAGAGGTTTTTCTGGGACAGAGCGAGGGACAGGTCTCTCTTGTCCTTGCTGCAGGTATAAGCCCTCAGGCCAGGCTTTGCCATGTGCTGGAAGCCTTTTCCCTGGTACTTTCCCAAGCTCTTCCTGATGTTCCTGTGTGCCTTAGGCACTGCTCAGAGCCCTGGGCTGTCTGCATATGACTTGGAAATGGAGGGAATTTCCTCCAAACACAGGATGCATGGACAAGAGCTCTTTTCTGGAATGCTTTATATCCAAGTACAGTATATTTTGGGATGCCTGAGGAATGGGCTGAGAGTCAGCAGTGTAGAGTAGCTGCACAGTGTATACAAGATGTTTACTTATGTGTGGCTTTGCCAGCATCTAATGTACAAATAAATCATTAGTTTTAAGAAAGGGATATGCTCACACGTCTGGGAAGCAACACTGCCGTCGATCCTTGCTTAAAGATTCCCAGGAGATAAGAGTGCTGGGGGCAGAGCAGGGTGGCTGAGTTTTCCCAGCCCTTCCCAGCTCTCTGGGTGTGCTGCCCTGACCCCTGCCCCGCTGTTTGCCAGCAGAAGTGGTGCGGAAGGTGAACGGGCTGATCTCTGCGGGGGAATACGGGCGGCTCTTCGCCGTCGTCCACTTCGCAAGCAAGCAGTGGAAAATCACCAATGAAGACCTCATCATGATGGACAACGTTCTGGAGGCTGAGTGTGGAGACCGAATCCGGATGGAAAAGGTGAAAAAGCCAGAGCAGGTTCTCTGCAAATGTTCCCTGGAGGCAAAACCCATCACCAGTTTTAACACCATGTCCCGAAGTGCTCCTGGGGGTCTCCCACCCTCGTTCCAGCCCTTTGCTTTGTTCCAATTCCCTTAGTTTTGTTCCAGTTTCAGATAATATTGTGATTTCTGTTCAACAGGGCTGGAGTGAGTCTTGCCAGACTCTGTGGGGAGACAGATTTTTGTTGTCCTAACTCCTTCCAAAAAAAGAAAATGACAGTTGTTGTTTCCAGAGCCGGCAGTGAAAGCCTGTGTTTGCCTTGAGACTCCAGCACCCTGGATCACAGAATCATTTAGGCTGGAAAAGACCTCTAAGATCATCGAGTCCAACCTCTTAATTCCTTGCAGGGCTCCCAGAAGGATTGTAAACTCCTCAGGGCTCTGCAAGATCTTTATCGTGCTGGGCTGGGTGGAGGCGGAGGGGATGGGGAGGGGAGAATTGCCAAGATCCAATTAATATCTTTATCCTCAGCCTTGGACAACCAGCAGGGGCTTGCAGAGGCTCATTAGTCCAGACTGAAGGGAAATATTCTGGAGTGGGATTCTGTTGGCTTCACCTTCATTTTGGTTGTTACAGCTAAGCAAGTAATTAAGGAGAGCTGTGGAGTTTTTGTGCTCGTCCATTGCTTTGAAGCCCAGTTTTGAGGCAGCCTTTTCGGGATGTCCTCAGCTGTGTCCCACATCCCTGTGTCCAGCAGAGAGGAGGGATTTCTGTGGTGTAGCCAGCTCGGAATGCAGAGGTCTGGATGAGAGTGAAGGAGAAAATCTGCCTGAACACCAGAGCCCTTTAGGGATTTTTTTCCGTCTAAAACAAAAGCCAGGACTTCTCAGGACCATTTCTGTGTGGTTTTTAAGTGCTGCCAGAGGATTTGTGAGGCAGCCTGGGAGAAACGGCTCCGGATGTGGCGCCTGGGGGACATGGTTTAGGGAAGATCATGGTAGTGCTGGGTTGGTGGTTGCACTCCATGACCTTGAAGGTCTCTTCCAACCTCGATGATGCAGTGAAATGCAGCCTCTTCCTACTTTATCCTCTCTTATCCTGCCTGTTTCTTTAGATGTGGCTGAAATGCCCCAAAACAGCAAGGGCTGGTGAACCCCCAAATGTTCATTTCTTTATTTCCCATCCTGAGACCTTATGGAGGAGAATGAGGGAATTGTTTCTCCACTGGGATTTGTAGTGATTGCTGTAAAAATCCAACAGTTTAGGAGCTGCCATTTGTCCAGATCCCACATGAGGCAGGTTATTCTTCTTCCCTGATTGCTTTCCGTATTTTTTTACGGCTGTTGGTAAGCCAGGACAGAGAGGTTCAGTGTGTTCTGATCATGGAGAAAGATACTTCTGCAGTCTGTTTTAGTGGGATGATGTCTCTGGAAGAGTAATGGCTCTGTCTCTAGCCTGTCAGCAGCTTTCCCCACCACCCCTCCAGTTAGTGTCAGGTTTGAAATGTGGGCAGGCCTGGTTTCAAGCAGTTTGACTCCTTTATGGCTGTAGAATTTGAAAGGTCTTGTTTGCATTTCTGCCAGGACAATGAGCAGTGATTTGTGCCTGATTTATTTCCCCCAGGTTCTGCTGGTTGGTGCCGACGATTTCACGCTCATTGGAAGGCCGCTGCTGGGGTAAGATGCTTCATTAAGGAATTATACGACATTTTTGTACTTAATTGTGGCTTCAGGGCTCTGCCGTCCCTGAAACTGGGATTTATCAGCACTTACTTTGATCCCAGCCCCGTGGCTTTTGGAAGAATCACCAATAAAACAGCTCATCAGCCTCTGGTGACTCTCCCCCTCCCCAGTGCCAGGAGAGCAGCAGGTCCCAGTTCTGAAGTACCTCTTGGATATTCACCTCAGTTGGATCTTTTCCTCCTTGCACAAACCAGCAGGACATGTTGCTTTTCAACATCTTTACCCTCTTACCCTAATTTTGGTTGTGGTCGTCTTGAAATAAGCCAGAAATCCTTTTCCTTAATCTCTTGAGTTGGGTTTTTAACCCCTTTCCTTTTGCCACTGTCTTAGCCCTGCAGGCCTTAACCCTAATTTCAGTGTTCCTAATTTTTCCCTTCCTCTTAATCATGTAATCCATCAGTCACAGAACTTGGGAGAAGTTTATCCCTTGGCACTGCCTCCATCCTTGTGCTGTAGGACTTGCTGTACAGAACCCCCGGTTCCTCAGCCTTTTCCTTCCCAAAAGGAAGAGGGGTGTGGACCAGGTGTTACTGCTGGGGGTATTTAGGAGTTATTTGTACAGTGATAACGTGGCTTGGGTTGCACTGGAGGTTACCTGCCTTGGGTCCCTGTGTTGGACAGGATTTTGGGAGCTGCCAGTCCTTGTAACAGCACTGGAGGTGGATCTGGAATAGCAGATCATCACGATTCTATGAGTTACTGCCAGATCCTGCTCTTGGGGAAGGTTTTAGGAAGGGGAGTCTCACTTTTAGGACTAGAAAGGGGCTTTTAGTTTTGGGATGTGCCGCACCAGGCAGGTGAGGAGCACCTTCCTTCCCCCAGCTCTGATCCAGGGGCCCTGGGGTGGTTCTTTGCAGCTCTTTGTGCTGGATTTGGCACGGAGATAGCCAGGAGCTCCAGGACAGGAAGCAAACCAGCTGTTGGCTCCTGCAGGTGCTTTGAGCGTGTGGGAAGTGTTGGGAGCTGCTTGAGGCAGACCAGGCTGCACATCTGGCCTGGACTCCAGGGCCTTTGGCTGAAGGGAATCAGTGGGAGGAGGAAGAGGCTGGCCAGGAAGAGTGAAGGCTCGGGGGGAGGTGCTTTGGGAGACCACCCAAATCCCTGCTCTCTGATACGGGATGAGGGAAAGGGGAAGGGGGAAGGGAAGAGGGTGTCACCAGCAAAGTGCACTGCAGTTCTCTCACACAGTCCCCTAACCCACAGACATTCTGGGGAGGAGAGAAGATGCTGGATGAGAACAGAGGCAGTTCTGTGTTCCTGTTGTTGTATAAATAAACACCCAGTGAGTGCTCACAGCCTGAGACGCTTCACCAGAGCCGCTTCCTGTCAGCTCCCAAACGTGTCCTGTTTGGGACAGCTGGACAGGGTTTGTTCCCCTGATACCTCCCAGGATGACACTCCTTTAAACCCTAAAGCACCATATCTGCATGGTGGAGGCTATTCTGGGAGCTTCTGGCTGGCTCCTGCTCTGGAATCTTTTGGGCTCCGTGTTTGTCCGAGTCACTGCCAGCCCCAGCTGGCACAAGGGCTGGAGCCCGTGTTAGGCATGAGTGGAGGGAAAGTTTGGCTTATTTCTAGCCAAAACAGAGCTGATGGGAATTTTCCCTCTAGGAAACCTCGCTGTTTCTCCTGCTACCTGCCCCTTTTTGCAGTGGAAATGCCAAAGGCCTTGGACCTGTTCTTATCCCAGGCAGCTGGGCTGGGATTCAGTCCTGCGGGGAGCGAGCTTGGCAGCTGGAGTTATGACCTCCAAGAGTTATGATCCTGTGGGCTTGTAGCTTGCCCGGATCTTTTTCTCTGCCTCCTGACAGCACCTTTCAGCCCAGTTCAGATCCATAAGATTCCAGCCTGAGTTTTTCTCACCTCCTGCAAAAATCCAGTCTGTGGAACATTTTGCTGCTGAAGGCAGCAGGCCCAGCTGTGTCGGGCTCTGGGAAATGTGTGACCCCCTTCTTATTTTTATGGACATTCCAGTCATACCTAAAACGTTTGATAGAGATTTTTATTTTTTCCTTGGGCTCTGTTTTGCTGAGAACTTGTCCTGCCTACCAGCTCTTCTCCAGCAAGTTGGTTTCTGTTGTGCTTCAGCCTCCCGCCGGTAGTTCCTAGAGCTGAGTCCCACAGAGAACTCACCAGAGCCTTGAATCCAGGAAGTTTAGTCCCAAATTAGTGGTAAACCACGGCTGGAGTGCAGTTTGCTTTCCGGTTTCTCCCTCAGGGTTGCATGGTTTGTGTGTGGTTCAGTGGTGCCAGATCTGGAGCAAATCCTGGAGCTGGGATGTTGGGGTCACATCACCCGGTGGTCTCTTAAAATCTACATTATTTTATACCTCTTTTCTTCTGGGCTGGTCACAAACTGCAGATAAATCAGTTTCCTCCAGGATTCGATCTCTGATTTAATCACACCCCCAGGGTGGATTGTAAGAGATGGTGGCTGTCTGAAGCCTTTGGCCTCCCAGTGACCTTGCTGGAACAATTTCAGCTGGATGGGCTTCCCCCTCTGCCCCCCTCAAGTGCAGACAGAGCCGTTTGTCAGCAAAATGGTCTTTAAATGTCTTCCTGTGGCAAACTTAACGAGCTTTTAATGGAATTCTGCCGTGCTGTGCATGGAAGAGCAGCTCCTCCTCCTTCCCTGTGGCTGCTGACTAAAACTCCCCTGTCCAGAGCTCCAGTCTGGATCCTGCCTGGGGCTTCTCACCTTCTGAGACCCTTGAAGCATATCAAGGTTGGTTACAGTTGTTTTAGCAAAACTTAGTTTCTGTAATTTTCCCAAAAATTGTGTTCCCACAGCAGCAGCTTATGGCAAGCCTTGCTAAACGCTGGCTACAGTGGAAAATTGCTTGTGGTTCATTAAAACAATTAATTGGAAAATTATTGGGAAAGTTGCAGCGTTTCCAACAAGGTGAGATTTTCTTCCAGCTGTCTGTGATGCTTTATTGGTGGAGAAAGGACTTGTGTGGGGAGCAGGATGGGAGGAGGAAGGATTTCTGTGGTGACCAGGAGCAGGGATGGGCTCATCCTGTGCCAAAACCAAAGCAGGGCACATGAGATCCCCTGGAGGTGCCAGGGGAATTCATCTTGCCACAATCCTACGAGTTCCTGCAGGTCCCTGTCTCTCCTGCCTGCTCAGAGGGAATGATCTCATCCCTCACATGACAGGGAAGTTGTGACCTGTCACATCTCCTGATCCAGGTACAGCACCTGGAGGCTTTTGGCTGTGCCTGGGCAGCTGGCTCTCCTCCCACAGAGGATCTGTAATTCCCAGGATCTGGCTCTGTCAGGCAGGATGTGTTATCCCTTCGTCTCCTCTCCCAGAAACCTGCTCCCCAATAGTATGACATAAATAACTAAAGCCTGATGCTCCTAACATTCATTTTTTTAAGGAAGGACCTGGTCCGTGTGGAGGCCACGGTGATTGAGAAGACAGAGTCGTGGCCCAAAGTCAACGTGCGCTTCTGGAGGAGGCACAACTTCCAGAGGAAGAAAAGTAAGAGGGAAAGGACGCCTTTCCTTCCCTGCTGGGTTTGGGAGGGGAGGTATCCCAGCACAAGGACCCGAGGAAATTGCTCATCCTCTGTGTCCTCAGAGCCCCTCAGGGCCCAGCCCCTGTCCCAGGTGTGCCCACAGAGCACCAGGATTTAATATTCCCTGAGTGTTCCCTAGACTTCCTGGGCAGGAGAGCAATCCCAGCCTCTTCCCAAAGCCTTAAACATTGGATGTGTCATCACAGCTCCCAGCAAGCCCGAACAGGGTCCTGTGCAGGTTTTGGTTGCCAGATGACTCTTCCTTCTCTGAGAGAGGGAAGAATTATGGCTGTTTTTATATGGGATGGATGATAAAGCCTTGACCAGGCTGCCCCAGTGCCACTCTGGGACTTGCTGTCCTTGGCATCCCCATGGAATGCAGCTGTCTGCCAGCACAGCCCTCCAGGAGCCCCAGCATGAGGTAGGCACCAGGTTTATGCTGTTACCTGATCCTTTTTTTCCCCCTCTCCCTTCTTTTTCAGTCATTGCCAACCCCCAGACCGTCCTCCGGATCAACACCATCGAAATCTACCCCTGCTTGTCCTGACTGGTGGGGGGGTGTGCCTGGGAATCAATATTGCTCCAGGCAATTGTGGAAATAAAACTGCCTCGGCACTGGAAAGTTCTGGACTTGTTGCTGTGGTGGGAAATGGAAATCCCTATGTGCTTTCTTTTTAAAATAATGAAATATTTTTTAAACTGTTACTTTGGCCTTGCTGGTGTTTATTTGCCAGGAGTTTTAAACCACCCAGGATCCATTGCTGGCTGTCCAGCCTTTTCGTGCCTAACGGATCTTTTTGCCTCCGCACCTCTCTGAAGTTTAGGGATTCAGGAATTCTGGTCATGTAATTCCTGGCATTGTGTGGCTCCAGGGAATATCCTGGAGCGTGGCCCTCAGCCTATGGGACTGAAGAGAGCAGTGAAACCAGGTGACTGCAGGGTCCTGAATCTACTCCCAGATCATCCCAAGGGGTGCAGATCCTTCTTAAGGACTAGCACTGGGAAGTGGACCTGAAAAATTCCCCACTTGAAGGTGAGCAGCAATAAATTGTGTCTGTGTGTAACACCATCAAAATGAGACACTGGTGGCTGAGGAGGGATTTTCTGCCTATTTCAGAGTTGGGTTTTGACCTGCTGAGTGTATTCCATGTCTAGATCCTGGTCTTTTCCCTCCTCTGTGGCTGCATGTTGAGCACTGTCCTTTCCTGAGCAGCGCATGCAAGGCCAGGTGGATCCAGCCCAGGTCTGCTGGTGTTTCCAGGCTGGATATCCACCAGGACTGGAGTTTCCTGGAATTTCCTGTAGCTTTGGGGCTCTTAATAGCCACCATGGGAAGGGATAACGGGCCCTGCTCACCTTGTCACTTCCCTAGGGAATATCTTGCTTCAAACTGGGAGGAAAATCCACGTTTGGGTGTCTTTGTGCATGCCCACTGTGGCTCCTCCTGGGACAAAGGTTGCCACAACCCTGTGCTGAGGGAAATGGGAGTTTTGTTCCATCTGGGGCTTGCCCTGGTTGTCCAATCTCACAATTCCTTTGGGAGATCGCTTCAGGTGCCACTTTGGTGGCTCCGGCTGCATCTCACCTTCAGCTGGAGAAGGATCTAGGTGTGCCAGGGTTGAGCTGGTTCTTCAGCCACTGGAGACAGCTGGCTCTTCAGGAGTGGACTCACCCCTTCCCATTTCAGATCCTCTGGCACAAACAGCCCTTGGGAATGCTGCTGTTTCCCTGCTGCTGAGGTTGGACACACACTTTTTAGCAGCCGATGGAACGTGGAGGCAGGGACAGCTTGGATCAGCACATCCTTGCTCCCAACCTCTTACAGAAGAGTGGGGAGGCCCCTCCAAAAATCATTTCCCACCTCTTCCCCCTTCTGCCACAGGTGACTGCAGTTCCATGCTGGGACCAGCAGATCCCAGCAGCAGGCAGAGTGTGCTGTGGGCTGGCACAGGGACCACAGCCTCCGGATGCAGGCTGTTCCCGGTCCACAGCGGAAGCGGCGTTGCCAGCCGAAGGAATTGGACTGGAAACCCTCAGTCCCTCTGTGCTTGAGCGCTGGGGCTAAGAAACAGCATGTCTGGGCTTTAAGGGGATGTAGCAGGAATGTTCTGTCCTTCCCAAATAGGAAAAAACACTTGGAAATAATACGGGATTCAGGGCTCAGAAATACGGAGGGCAGAGGCTGCTGTGGAGTCAAAGGAAAAGCAAAGGGCTTAAGTTCTGTAAGTCTGATCCCCCAAAAAGCCCTTGGGAATGCAGCTCTGATCCAAGTGAGATACTACACAAAAATAGGGTGGTTTCACAGCATTTTGGGGGGACAAAAATTCAAGAAGGGAAAATCCAACCAGTATCAGGAAGTTTTTGGTTTGAAAAGTTTATAATGCAAAATAGTCAGGTTTTATTGCAATTATTTATTCAGACTGAGGTAAAAAGGGATTGTTTTAATGTTCTCTTCAGGAGAATTTAAATCAAATGCTTTTTGTCATTCCAAGTGGAAGCAGGAATGCCCAGTTTTCTGGGGTGAAGTCACAGGTCTCCACATGGCTTCATGTGTCAGGGGGATGATCCTTGTCACCCTTCCTGGTGCTAAATAGCACTGAAACAGTTTAAAACCAGGCATTTCTCAACAAAACAAGTTTGGGGTTTGTTTTTTTTTCCTTAAGTCCTGATTCATGCTGGAAATTTATCTGCCAGGACAAAACAGATCCGGGTGGAATTTGAGATGCTTTGCCCAGAGCTGAAGATCCACGTGGGTCAGACAAGAAGCAGGCCTGGGCTCCGGCCACCCCTGTGGCGTTTGTCCCCCTGGCAGGGAGGCTGGAGAGCAGGAGCAGAGGGCATGTGCTGGGAACTGGGAGTGAATTCCAGCGCTGATCCCTGCCTGCTGGCCACAAAGCCGCTGCCTGTGCTGCTCCTGCCGTGCTTTCCAAGAATGCCGTCAGGGCTCCACGGCAGCAGGACAACTGGCTCCGCAGCCCTGACATTTCCCATCATAAGGGAGCGTTGTTTTCTTGCCAGCTGCAAGGTTTGCTGGGGAATAGCTGTCGGGAATGGCTCAGGAGGTGCCGTTGCTGCTCTGTCGGCTCCCCATGGCATCCCTGTTTCGGGCAGGAGCACCAAGCGGATCCCTGGCCCTGCTGCTCCCTGGATCCCAGGTGCGTGTCCCCTGAGTCCCCTCCTTGCCCTCCTCTCTCTGGTAGGGGTTGGATCCCTAATTTCTCTGTGCCATGCACTGAGCCCAGCCCTGACCTTCTCCTCTGCCCTTTCAAGAGTGGCCCATGGCGCTGGAATTCCTTTGTGGCTCCAGGTTTTTCCCTCCCCCTCAGCTCCAGCTGCTTTTAGGAGCTGCTTTGGAGCGAGGTTTCCATCATTTCAAAGGCTGGTGCTGTTCCAAACCCTTCCAATGCTCTGGATGTTGCAGCTTCGAGGGGCTTGGACTTGTGTTTCACATAAAATCCTTCTTGTGATTGAAGGTAAAACAGCCCCATCCTGGCCATCCCACAGGATCACTTTTTGGGGCGTTTCTGGAGGTTTAAGTTAGTTCCATGGTGGGGTTTGCCCTCTTTCCCTCAGCACAGTGCTCTGTGCTCTAAAATCAGCTTCCCAAGCAAAGCCATTCCCGCAGCGGGAAGCTTCCCGCCGTGAGGAGCCGTTTGTGGAGTCTGATGGAGCCTGACAGACGGGGTCTGGTGGCAGCATCCTCCCTCCCAACAGCCAGCTCCTGCGGGAAAACAAAGTGCAGGACACTCTCTCTGGAACCCACGGGGCAGCAGAGGGATTTTGCAGCTCTGTCAGGACACCGGGATCACGCGCTCTGCCAGCCCATGAGCTGCCAGCATTTATCCAGTGGCAAAGCAGCTTGGAAAGCTCTCGGGACATGTTGTTCAGGCCCTGGGGCGGGAGGGAAATGCTGTTAATTTGCCCCTTCCCTGTGTGTTTTATCCCTCACAGCTTTGGGAAGGAGTCTTTGAGCTCTGACGTGGAGCCAGATTTGTTTTCTCAGCGTGATCCAGCCGCGTGTCGGAATCCGCTTCAGCAGCAGACAGGAACAGGACATCAGGAAACTGCGTTGGTTGGACTTCTCTTGCACTACAGGTTTTATTATCTCCTGTGACCTAAAAAACAGACTTTTATTAAAAAAAGAAAGGGAACGCGTTCCCAGTTGGTCCCTGTTGATGCAAGTCCCACACGGAGAAGTCCGGCTGCAGCCGGCATGCCTGGACACGAGGCCTTTCATCTGTTTTCCCTCTCCCTGTTTATAGCAAATGGAGAAGCAACTGGGATCCGTGTCCCTGTGCCTCGTCCTGGATGTGAATGCAGAGGTTTCACAGCTGGATTGGTGTCAGAAGGAACAGAGTCAAGGAAGGTGAGGGAGGTGAAGGCTGGGAGGAGCCTGGAGTGTGCTGGGCTTGCTGCAGCAACCCAAAATATGTTTATGGACGGGGCAGCATGGCTTTGGTTATATCCTTGGAGAGCATTCCCTGATGGAGCTGCACATGGGAATGTCTGTGCTGTAATTAATGAGTGGCAATTAAATGTGGCGGGTGAGCTGGAAAAGGGTTTGAGCTCGGGAGAGGGGCTAAACCTTGGGGAACCAAAGTTTGAGATACCTCAGTCATTTTTGAACTGGAGTTGGCTCCTGCATGGATCTCTTGGCATTCAATGCCTTTGGGTCCTCTCATGGAGAGAAAAGGGACTAGTGTTATTTTATCTTCTTTTCTTAAGTAAAAAACCACCATTTCCCTGTTTCAAAAGCATCAAAATTCAGTTTCTGGGCAGCTCTGAAAACAGCTGATCCAGTAGGGAAGTGGTTTGGACCATGGAATGGGATCCCCCGATGCAAGGCTACGGCCTGAGGGGATTTGGCTCTTTGCTTTAGGCCAGCTTTTCATTTCAGCTGATTTTCTGTTTGCAGGGCTGTGATTCATGGAAGCCTCTGGCTTGGTTCCCGGAGCAGACTCCGTGTCTTGAAGGACCGGCAAGTACGGAATAGCCTGACCACAAATATTTCACCAGGACACAGTATCTCCTGCACCTTCCCCACCTGGCTCTGCTGTGGAACGCTGGAGGTGGATTACCCAGCGACCACCGATGATAAAATCCTGTTTCCACTGTCATCCAGCCAAATATTCCCTGGCAAACGTGGGACGTGGCGCTGAGTGCTCCTGTGGGAACACGCATGTGGCCTCCACCACGCCAAGGAGAGCTGTGCGTGAGGAGCAGGAGTTGCTCCCAG
Organism: Melanocharis versteri; assembly: GCA_013397845.1. Classification (NCBI taxonomy): domain Eukaryota; kingdom Metazoa; phylum Chordata; class Aves; order Passeriformes; family Melanocharitidae; genus Melanocharis; species Melanocharis versteri. Next base: position 103,195 of record VZTG01004796.1, read on the forward strand.
CTGTGCTGTCAGGGACACAAACTCCCCAGCTCCGGGACTCGCACTGGCCTTTTCCTAAAGAATCCAGGGATATATTTTTCTGGAGCACCTGGTATTGGATTGGAAGGTCATAGTGGTCATGGAGGGTGGTGGGAAGGGAGCTGATTTTCCCAAGGTGACACTGGAAGTCTCTGGTATGAGTGCAGCTGTGCTTCCATTTTAACTCCATCCTTCTTGTCCCTTTGTTCCCTCATCCCTGCAAATCCATGTGCTGTTAACGCACTCAGAATTAAGGCAGGTGTGACAGCCCAGCTCCCAGGGCTGTGGTGCCAAGGTGCTGCGCCTGAGGCGAGCGCAGCAGGAGCCTGGAGCAGCAGGAATTGTTACCCTGCATTCCCCCAGCCAGTTCCTGCCTTCCGTAAGTGCAAGGATTGATTTTCCATGAAATTTGCCCATTTGTTGTCACAGAACTTGCAGGAAAAGGGTTTTCTCTGTGGCTTCTCCCTCATTTGCCCGGTATCAGGCAATGTATTAAAACTGGTCTTGGAGAGGATCAGGCAAGAAGAGGACTTGATTGCAGACATCTCATTTCCATAGGAAATGGGGCTAAAAATAGGGAAGGAATGTAACGGAGACTTCTTTTTCTTGACATCCCCCGTTCCCCAGCTGGGAATCAGCTTTTGTCCCAAAATCTGTTTATTGCCTTGCTGTTGTTTTCTGGGCCCCAGATGTAGCCGTGAGCCTCATTTTTGGTTTCGGAGAGGCCGGAGCAGGGCTGTTTCCAGGGGCTGATGCACAAGGAAGACACACGTGATGGCAAGATGGGTTTCTGGGAGAGCTCTGCTGGCTCTCCAGGCTCTCCACGACAGTCCCTGTGTTATCCAGGGGCCTCCCTGCAGCACTGACCCCGCTGGCAGCAGCTGTGATCCCGATAATCCTGCGGCCGGTTGAGTGCTGATGTCCCTGCAGGCACCAGGACGTTCCCTTTGGACACCTGATAGGGGCTATAAATACCAGGTGGGTTCATGTTCCCTCAAGCACCAAGTGGGCTGTGCCAAGTCAGCCCAGATGGTCAGGCTGAGAGATCCCTGTGCCAGGGAAATGGCTGCAGCCTCTGGAAAAGGCACTCAGTCCCTGGTGTGGGCGTTTGAAGGCTCCACACCCTTGGCCAGGTCCCTTCTGCCAGCTTCTTCTCCTGCAGCACGGGCGTCACCTGGGATCTGCATTCCACAGGTCAGAAGCGTTCTAGGGTCTGATGGAGAGAGTCAAGATGCTGCTCAAGGTGTTGCCAGGCTTTTCCCTTCTTCCCAGGATGCCCGAGGCACATCCGCGCCCTCTCCAGGTACTGCTCTGAGCTGTTACACGTTCCCTGCACACCCGGCTACACCCTCACGCTGCTGCTGCACAGCCTGGTGGTGCCTGCTGCACCAAAACGCCCAAAGCTTGGTTCCAGGCCTGCTGTGGGGTCCTTGCCCTTGGACATCCATGGGGATTTAGCCGCCGGTTTGTGCGGAGCCAGGATTCACTCCTCGCCCTGCTCGTGGGACAAGGGGGAAGGCCGGGGCTAAGCCAGCTCCTCTTGCCTTCACTGACTTGTCTCGTGCACAAACATGGGGAAAATCATGGTTTCAGGCAGGGAGGGGTTTGGGGGCAGGCAGCGCTCTGGTTCTGTTTCCCTGGCTGGGGAGGTGTTGCACCACTTCCCCCTTTCCTCACCTTCACAGACTCGCGGAATCCCAGGAAGGTCTGGGATGGAAGGGACCTCACAGCCCATCCAGTGCCACCTCCCTGCCATGCGCAGGGACACCTTCCATAGCCCAGGTGGCTCCGAGCCCCGTCCAACCTTGGCTTTGCCCCTTTGAGGGGAGCAGCTTTCCCGGTCCGGGAAGCGCCGCCCTGCGCTGCTGCGTGCGGGGAAACTGAGGCACAATTCCCGAAGCGCCTCCGGGACGGGGTGAGGACCGCCTCCGCCGGCCAGGGAGGAGGAGGAGGAGGAGGAGGGCATCAGCCGGGCCCGCCCGGGGCTGAGCCCAGCCCGGCCCCCGGGGCGGAGCCGGCGGAGCAGCGCCCGGCGGAGCGGGGAGCGGCGGATCCCGGGGCAGCCCCGGCCCGGCTCCGGGATGAGCTTCCCGCGGCCCCTGCGCCGCTCCGTGAGCCTCAGCCCGGCCCGCACCCTGCGCCTCGTCGTGCTGGGACAGAGCGCCGTGGGCAAGACAGGTAGGACGGGGCTCCCCGGTGTCCCCCGCATCCCTCCGGCATCCCCCCGGCACCTCTCTGGCATCTCCCTGCATCCCTCTGCTACCCCCGGCACCCCCCAGGCATCACCCTGATATTCTCCCTCCCGGGCAGAGGGACCAAGCTTCCCACGTCCCTTAGAAAGCCGGGACGAGGGGCATCCTCCCGGTGCCCCCCCAACCCGTGGGGTTTAAGGGCACTGGGTTTCCGTCCCCTCGGGTTTCCCACATGGACGCTTTGCCGCCGGGGTTCGTCCCACTGGGGTTTTCCCTTGCCCGAGGGGTCTCCAGCTGCGGGGTGAGCATCACTGACCGGGAGAACTTTCCTAAAAGCTGGGTTCGGGGTTGGGTTTTCCCGGCTGTGAGGAGTTCGCTGCTCATTCCCAGTGCCCACAGCAGNTGGCTTTGCCCCTTTGAGGGGAGCAGCTTTCCCGGTCCGGGAAGCGCCGCCCTGCGCTGCTGCGTGCGGGGAAACTGAGGCACAATTCCCGAAGCGCCTCCGGGACGGGGTGAGGACCGCCTCCGCCGGCCAGGGAGGAGGAGGAGGAGGAGGAGGGCATCAGCCGGGCCCGCCCGGGGCTGAGCCCAGCCCGGCCCCCGGGGCGGAGCCGGCGGAGCAGCGCCCGGCGGAGCGGGGCGCGGCGGATCCCGGGGCAGCCCCGGCCCGGCTCCGGGNGGGTTTCCGTCCCCTCGGGTTTCCCACATGGACGCTTTGCCGCCGGGGTTCGTCCCACTGGGGTTTTCCCTTGCCCGAGGGGTCTCCAGCTGCGGGGTGAGCATCACTGACCGGGAGAACTTTCCTAAAAGCTGGGTTCGGGGTTGGGTTTTCCCGGCTGTGAGGAGTTCGCTGCTCATTCCCAGTGCCCACAGCAGCTTTGCGGAGCCTCCTCCACAGCACCGGGCTGTTTTCCTTCAGGAAAGCTCCCTTTCCCTGCGCCTTGTTCAGTGCTCTCCATCTGTGCCTGCTGGGGTGGGGGTTTGGGATACAGTGCTGGAAGCACCTCAGATCCGTCCTTCACCTCATTCCTTCCTGGGGATCATCCTTCCCTGCTTCCCGCTCCTCCGTCCCATGCTGTGAGCACCTGGGGGCAAAGGTGTCCCCTGTAGCACCCGGAGTGCCAGGAGTGGGGTCAGAGGCAGAGAAAACCATGGATCCATGTGGATCCACATTGCAGTGATCCATAATCCATGCAAAGCCCGGTGGGACACAGCTCTGCTCCGTGCCCTTGGGGACAGGGAATGTCCTGCCCCTCTGGAAGAGGAAGGCACCACAGCAGTGGCACCTGTGCCGGGCTGTCTGAGCCGCTGGAATTGTGTTTCCATGTACAGCAACCGGCATTAACGAAAAATCCTAATTCCCTGATTAAAATGAAGGGAGCAATTCCCAGCTATCCCTGAGCAGTGCTGGAGCACGGGATGGGGCTCAGCTCCGGGGTACCCAGAGCCCTGGGGGGGTCCCTGGAGGCGTTTGGCCCCGATGGAGCAGATGGAGCCGCGGACGATGGTTGTGTGGGCCGTACGAAGCCTTCGGCTTGCCCCCACCCCAAACACTCGTGTCTCCCTGCTGCTGTGCATCCCACCCGGCACACAGCAGATTCCTGGCAGCTTTGGGCCCCTCCTGCGGGCAGCTGCGGGGTTTTCGTGCCTCCTCCTTAGGGTGGCATCGTGCCGAGGGTCTTCAAAAGTTCCTCCAGTTGGGTTCGGCTGCCGGCCTGTGTGCCTTGCAGCAGCGGGGTTTGTGACAGTGTGACAGTGGCACAGGCTGTGGAATCGGGGCACGGGGAGGTAATGGATATGTGGCTCGTGCAGAGGAGAGCTGGAGCGTGCCAGGAACAGGGAGCAACCCCCGGGAACGGCAGGCATGCAGCCCCCCTGAGCGAGTCCCTGCCCATCTGTGTCCCCTGGGTGCTGTTCTGCACGTCCTTCCCTGCCAGGGGACATCGTGTCACCTTCCCCGGGGACTGTGCCCGAGCTGGTGGGTCCTGCTGCCCACCAGCTGTTGTGCTAGAGATGAGGACACCTGTCTTGCTGTCCCTGCCCAGCTGGCAGGTGACATCCCAGGTGATGGATCAAGTGTGGGAGAGGCAAGGAGGGAGCCAAGAGCAGCAGCATCATCGCTTGAGCCCCTGTGGGGAGGACGGGGGGAGGCAGCTGGGTCCCCAAGGTGGGGGTGACATCTCTCCTGGCCAGGGTGTGAAGCAGGGGAGGCTGAAGGTGGATTTTATCCCCTCCAAGCTCCCATCCTGGCAGGATGTGAGTGGGCCCCACACCGGAGCATCCCTGGGACGAGCTGCTGCATCCATGGGATACAGAGCCAGCTCGGGAGAGCTGAGGGGTGGGAACAACCAAAGGGCAAATCCCATGTCGGCAGCTGCAAAAGGGAAAAATAGCCCTTGATTCTCAGCAAGAGTTTGGGTTTTTTGGAGTGGCTTGGAAACCTTCAGGATCTGTTGACCCGAGCAGGGATGGGTTTGGGTGCAGCCGTGTGGTTTAAGGAACAGGGCTGTATGAATCAGCAGCAGGGGCTGGAAATCCAGCCCAGCTGGGGCTTGTGTTATCCTCTGCTGCTGCTGCCCAGCGTAAACTTTGCCATAATCCAGAGCAGAGCTCTGCCTGCAGCACGTGGAGCGAAGATGGATCGGCGCTGGAGCCGTTCCGCAGCGGCATAAAGAGGGCAGCACGTGGGCACGCACCCAGTGCCCTCCCGAGGTGCCCAGCCCGTGTCCGTGGCAGGTAAATCACCCCTCGAGCCCACAGCCATCCCCCCACCCCACATTTAAAGCCCAATTAACCCTTCCAGCTCCAAGGAAAGCCCTTTCCGAGGTGACTGATGTTCAGGATGGGGAGAAAAAGCTCCTTATAAGGCTGGGTGGCCGCGGCCGCTCCGCCTGTGGCCGCTTCCCCCACTGGCAGCTCCACTCGTGTTCCTGCGCTCCAGCCAATTTTTAATCAATCTAATTGGCTCCTCTCCTCATCCCACACCATGTGCTCCAGCTTTGGGTGGCTGCCTGACATATGACACACAATCAGGTGCTTTCTGGAGACCGAGCCTGCCTCGTCCTGCTCCCCCCGATAATTCCGTCGCCTCTTTGAAGGTGCCTGTCGGTGCCTCCTGTGGGATCCCTGGTTATCTCCTCAGAGCAGTTTGGCTAAATTACCTGCTTTTTTCATCAAATCTCTTCCCTGCTGGGCAGCGTTTAAACCCAGAGACAGACTGAGGGGGTGAGAGGATGGTGAAGCCCCCAAAGAGGAGCTGGGCAGGTGTGGGGGTAGGAGAAGTTCCTGCATCCCTCTTTCCCTTTCTGCGGTTATTTAAGCCTGGCCCATGTGGGGTGCCGCATTCCTGGGATAAACACACAGATCCTGACTGGCTTGGTGTGGGTCTGTGAGGGCAGGACACCAGGAACATCTGCTGGTGGGCAGCTGGGACAAACTGACCCTGGGTTGCAAGGAAAAGGGAGCTCAGAGTGTTGCTCCGGTGTGGTGTTGGCTTTTCATTCCGCCTTTGGTTTCCGGAGGGGTTTTCATCACGTCCTGGTTCTGGTGAGGTTTATCCTCCTGTCACACTCCTGCTCTGTTTTCCCTCCCTCCTGTCCCCCCTGGCTCTGTGCTCCTGCCTAGTTCTTTTTGGGGTTTTTTCCCCCCTGTTTTTTTCCCCTGTTCCACTAATTTCACTTTCCACTCCTGTTGCCTTTCTAAGCCAGCTCTCAGCCTCTCCACTGCCTTTCACTGCCATCTCCATTACCATCATTAACACCTTGAAGGGCTCAAGCACCACTTCCACTCCTGCCCTCTCTTCATCCTCCCAATCATGCCTTTGTCCAGAAATTCCCTCTCCAGGCATCAGCACTGCGTTTCCAAAGCAGTTTCCTGGAAAAGATGTTAGGGCCAAAGGCCCCAGGCAGGGTTTTGCCAGCAATTTGGGCTTTGCCTCGCCGGGCTCTGGTGCAGAGAGATGTGTAATCAGATGAGGGGGTTTAATTGCCTGAGCTGTGGCTGCTCCTGCTGCTCCTTTGCCCTTGCGAGGAGGAAAAATTAGTCCAGAGGACTGGCAACTCCAACAGGGTTCATTGTGTTTTTTTCCAGCATTGACCGTACGATTCATCACCAGGAGATTCATTGGAGACTATGACCCAACCCTAGGTAGGAAAACTCCTTTTCCTTGGTGCTGCCACCGTGGCACAGCCAACTCTGCTACCAAATTCACCATATTCCCTCTTCTTCCTCCTTAACCAGACAGGCAGCCCACGGCCATCCTGATACCTCCCTGGCTCCTGTATCCCTTTTTCCATTTCTGTTGTTACTTAAGGCAAAATCTATTGGGATGAGCCGTTGGATTGCACAGGGAGGTGCTGTAGTCTCAGTCATGAGATTGTGGAATCATGTAGAATCATAGGATCACACAGAATCATTTAGGTTCGCAAAGACCTCTGAGAGTCCAACCATCAAACCAACAGTTCCTCCTCAGTTCCTCGAATTCATTCCCAATCTGCTGGGAAGTGGCTTTTAAGGGACAGGAGGCACCTAAGCCCTTGGAGCCCACGCTCTCCTGAATTCTAGGATTTTGGTTTTTTTTTTTTTGCAATTGGGTTGGTTTTGAGCGCTGAAGCCATGTCCCTGTTGGAATGTCCCAGAAATATCCCCTCCTCCCCCTCCCCTGTGGAGCTTTTCTCCCTCCCCTGTGGCTCCCACACTTTGGTCACTGCTGCCCTCTCAGCCACCCAGGGCTGTGGCTGCTCCCCAGGGGTTCTCTCACACACCTTCCCTGTGTGTCCTGCCCAGAAATGATCTACAGGCACGTGGCTGTCATCGATGGGGAGATGGTGCACTTCGAGATCCTCGACACGGCCGGACAGGTGAGCTCAGCCAGGAAAACACCAATGGAGCAGTGTGGCCTGCCGGGGAAGGCAATCCCTGCTTTTCCACTGGCTGGAATATCGTGGTGTTTACCTCAGGAAAAGGGTGTTTTGGTGAATTTATGCGTAACATCAGTTACAGTGTGGCTTCAGGTAAATATTCCCCCATTCCTGTGTGGGGCATAGCTCTGCTTCCTGTGCCAGTGGAGCATCCTGGCAGCTCAAGGGAGCACTGATTCCCCCCAAATCCATGCCAGGACAGGGCTGATGGCCATCCCCACCTGCCACACTGCCTAAGCCACCCTATCCCTGCCCCGGGGCTGCTGGTGTTACCGCTGCTGTCCCCAAACCCTTCACAGAGACGGCGCCGGGCCCTCGGGAGGTTTTCCGGGGTGGCATCCAGCGGCGCTGGCATTCCAGCGGCGCTGACGGGAGCCTGTGTGCCCCGGCAGGAGGAGGACTCCCTGCAGATCGAGGAGAAGATCAAGTGGGGCGACGGCTTTGCCGTGGTGTACTCGGTGACCGACCGCTGCAGCTTCGACGAGGTGATGCGGCTCTGCTTCCTCATCAACCACCTGCACGCCAGCCCCAAGCGCGGCGGCGCCGCCGAGCAGCCCCCCGTCGTCATCGTGGGCAACAAGAAGGACCTGCAGTTCGACAGGATGGTGTCCACCGAGGACGGGGAGAACCTCTCCAAAGCCCTCAAGATTCCCTTCTACGAGATCTCCACCCGGGACAGCTACGAGGAGCCGGTGGCGGTGTTCAGCAGCCTCTACCAGGAGCTGCTCAGGCAGGGGCACTTCTCCCCAGGCTCCTTCAAGAGGAGGACAGTGTCCAAGCTCATGGAGAAGATTCCCAAGATGCAAGCCAGCTCCAGCCTGAACTCCACGGGCCGGAGCCTCAGCTTTAACTCCTTCAGGGACTACATTCCCGAGTGAGCGGCCCGGCTCCAGCCGGGGATGGGGGCAGCTGCTGGGGCTGTGCCGGCTCTCTGGAGGGAAGGTCAGGAGTGGAGAGGGTGGGACTGGGCTACAAAAGCCTGTAGGTTCTTCTTCCAAGGGGCTTTGTGCCAGCAGGGAAGGTTTTCTTCATCCATCTGATCCCTTTGTTCCCTCCTCCCCCTCCGGCATGGCTGCAGCCATAACCAAGGTGGCCCTGGCAACTCCAGAGGTGTTGGGACAACCCTTGGAGGGAGGCTCAGCCGTGTTTTGTTGGGGCTCAGACCCAGCACAGACATGTCTGAGGGTGCTTTCCCCCTCCCCTGAGCTGGCTGGGTGTGTCTGTACCCCAAATCCAGCACCCACCATGCTGAGTGACCCCGAGGGCCGTGCTGGCTCCGCACCAGCCATTCCCTGGGAATGGAGCCTGCTTCCTCAGCGTGGCTGGTGAGTAAAACCCCCTGGATCCTCAAAGCCTCCCAGCCCATCCAGGCTGCACTCAGTAGCATGGACACAACGGAGCCAATTCCAGGAGCTGCTTGCAGGTAGCCCTCTATCTGCTCATTGACTGCCCTGTTCCCAGAGGGAAAATCACTGTGGGCTGAGGATTTGTCTTTTTGCACAGGGATGGGGCAGGAAAGGTGTGGGAAGGAGCAGGGCTCATGGCTCCTATTCCTTCCCTCCCTCTGGATGCCGGGGCTGTGTGGCTGGTCGGGGTGGCTGTGCTGGGACCCTGTGGTGTGACCCCCCTGTCCCCCCTCTTGTGACTGATCCCATTTTCTGCTGCCGCATCCTGTGACAATAAAAGCCGAGTTCCCAACCGCCTGTGGCACTCCCAGAATAGGTTTTTTAGGGAGCTGAAGGAAAGGGATGCAGGGTGTGGGATCACCCTTAAATTAGGGCATCCCCTTTATCCTCCCCCCGAGCCCTGGCACCATGCACCCTCCTGGCTCCCTCCAGCCCTAAAAAGCTTCCCTGAAGGATCACAGCCTGGGAAACCACTTATCCCACCTCCCCAGCCTGCTCCAGAACCCACCCAGGCACCCCTTCCCCCTCCTACAGCTCCCAGAGGTGTTTCCTGGTGCTGCCTGTGTCTGTCCAAGGGGTTTCCCTTCAAGGAAGGGGATTCATTAAATTCCATTTCTGTTCATACACCCACACTCCCCCGTGGGAGGAAAATGAGCCCCATCAAGGGGCTGGGCCAGGAAAGCAATTTGGGGCTGTTCCTTCTCAGCGTCTTAATTAAAATCCCAGTTTTATTGAATTAAATTTAATTTAGTGAATTCAGATTCGCTCAGGGCTCTGTGTATCGGCGGAGCCCAGATGAGGTTAAAACGCCTCAGGGGGCTGGACAAGGGGGGAGGGGTGTGTGTTTATTTTTAGGGGGTTTATGGCATTCCCAAGGGAGTTGAAAACTGGGAGATGGGATGGGGTTTTGTGATCTGGCAGCTGGGGTGGGTTTTGCTGCCCTGGCTGGAGAGGAGCCAGTTTGGGAAGCGCTGGGATGGGGAGAGAAGAGCTCAGGAAGGATTAAACTTCATCAGGATGCTAAACACACACTTGAGCCTGTCAAATGCAGGATTTGGGTGCCCTCATTCCACGTTGCTCAGTTCCCAGATACTCCCAAGGCTTGTCCAAGGGGATGGATTTAGCTGCTGGCTGGAGCCGGGCATGGTGGAATCCTGCAATATTCAGCAGGAATTATTCCAAGTGATGGATGAGACAGGACCAGCTCATGAGCAGGAAGCCAGGCCAGCACTGGAACAGCATCCCCAGCGCTCCTGGCATTGGAGGAGCACTCGGCACAGCCTGGATCGCTGTCCTGGAGTAACCCCAGCCCTTTTTTATATCCCAAGGAATCCAGAAGGCTCCGTGTGGTCTCTGCCGCAGCCCCTCACCAGGGCTCCTGGTCCTGCCTGCTATAATTAGCACCAAACTTCATTAGGAGAGGCAGGGGCAGCTCTTCAGGACTGGTAATTGCTAATTACTGGAAGCCTCTAATGGCTCTCCAGGGGCGGTTTCCTCTCCCTTATAAAGGAAGGTCTTGAGGATGCAGCATCCATTGCAGTGGGGAGAAGTTTGGGAGGGGGGAATTCTGAGGGGCATCAACCCTAAATTCCTGTGGCGTGGGGTCTGCAGGGGTTGGGCAAGGGAGGGGGAGGAATTAAAAGGGGAAGAGGAGGAGGAGGAAGAACAAAAACAAGAAGAGGAAGAAGATGAGGAGGAAGAGGAAGGTCTGTGCCTTACTTGGAGCAGAGCCTGGAGTTTCAGAGCCCTGGGCAGGTGAGTCCAAGCCAGGTCCCTGGAAAGGAGGTGCCCAGAGCTCCCTTGCAGCCCCTTGGAGACACACATGGTTCTGTGGGGACGTGGGACCTGCAGCCCCCTCCCTCCCTGCCGAACAGGGCAATGCCACTTCAGGGGATTTGGGAATGGAAGCCGGGAATGAGGGCTGAGGTTTGGTTTGCCCTGGAGCCCTCCCAAAAGAACCACCACTGTCCTTGGGGAGCACCAGGCCTCCGGGCTGCTAAGAACTCCCCCAGGGAACAGGGATGGATGGAGCCGAGGTTTCCCGTGCTGATCCCCTGGCTGGATGTTTCTGCGTGTAGCTGGGAAGTGCCACCTCTGTGGGGACAGGTGGCTGTCCTGAAAGCTGTCCTGCACCTTTCCAGCCTGTGGTGGCTCAGCTCCATGGAGAGGAACTGAAGAATTTTGGTCTCATCATCCAAACAGCATCTCCCGAGCCGCGATTGGATTTGGCAGCAGGCGGGCTGCAAATCTGCTCTCCAGATTTCTGGGAAGCTTGGGAGAGGCAGATGGAGCAGAAAGGTCCTTTCCAAGAGCTCCCTCGCTGTGCTCACCCCCAGCAGCTCCCTGGAATGCCAAGGCCCCCGATTATCCCCCTTTGTCCCCTCTGCCAAGGGGTTTGCTGGAAAACCAAAACTGTGGGCTGAGGTTCTGGGGTGCAGCTGCTCTCTCTTTGCAGCCACAGCTTTTGTCATCAGTTGTGCCTTGTTTTAATTTAAAAAATAGTGGTTTGGGGCTTTTTGAAGGCTTCTCCTGGAGGAGCAGCACATGGATCTGGCCTAGCCACAGCCCTGTTCCAGGAGCAGTGGGGAGAGTGGAATTGCCAACAGCCCATTCCAAGCAGGTGCTGCCTTTGGAGACCCCAAATCAGCATCCTCACCCCCCTCTGAGGGATCTGAGCTCGGAGCAGGAACATTGAGTGTGTCTGGCTGCTGCAACATTCCCTGGATTTAAGGTACCTGGGCTGGGTTTGCAGGTGCAGGCAGGCAAGTGCCCCATGAAGGGAGTTTTCCTCAGCACAGTGGGCTCCCCTCTTCCCAGATTAGAAATTTTAGGGAATATTGTACGTTAGGAACATGGGTTTGGTGTCCCCAAAATATCAGGCTTTGCCTGAAGGGAAAAGGAGGGCGAGGGGTACACGGGGCTATTCCCATCCCATCGGTACCAGCCAAAACTGGCAGCTGGACCTGGCGACTTCCCAGCTAGAAAATTATCCATCCCTGGATTTTTTCAGGTGTGGAATTCATGGAAATCTGGGATTGCTTTCCAGGAGGAAACCTGGGCTGAAATTTGGGGATTTAGGAACCATATCACTCTTTTTATTTTTTGTTTTTCCTTTTAAACTGAGCAATAGCTCAGCTCCAATAAGGAGCACAAGGCTCCCTAAGGCACGGAGAATTCCAGCACAGCCAAAGGCTTTTGCTGGCCCTGAAAGGCAAGGCTGGGAACTGCAAGAGGAAGGAAAACCCAAGAAGAACACCCACCACGGCAAATTGGCTGGTTTATTCCCAGGATGGATTCTGAAGGTATCTTTTCCCTTTGGAAGATCTGGGAGGGCAGGAAGATGGGATATCCGTGTCCCTGCATGCTGCCAGCTTCAGGTAATCCACACTGGTTCATCCCTGTGCCTCCCAGCTTACAGATACCAGGGATAAATGGATAAAAATGGGAGTTTGGGGCAGGCTTTTGAGGTACCGTAGGATCCATCCTCACAGGGAGAGTTTTGGGATGAGGCTGCTCCCCACTGGGGAAAGTGGAGGAGAAATGCCAAGTCCAGGAGGCACTTTGCTGCTCCCACCAGTTTTCCTTTGCTCTTGGCCAACCCACACAGCTTTCCTGTATTTTATTTTTTTTTAATAATAATATTATAAGAAACCCCAAACCAGAAACCCCAGGAGGGTCTGGCTGGGAAGCTGAGGCTGTAATTGCTGGTGCTTAAAGGCTGTAGGAAAATATTGATGGAAAGGGCTGGGTCTTCCCAAGTGCAACTCCACAAAAGTGGAAAATCCCTGTGGCTCTCTGTGCTCTCCCATTTTCCAGGCAGCCTGAAAGGTGACAACAGGACTCTGGAAAGGAGTGTGATCCACAGGGTATACAGTGATGGAAGCCTCTCTTAGGGGACACTGATCCTAAATTCCAGTGGGAATAGCCCTTAGTCCCTGTTTTTCGGGTGTTTCACCAAAAAGCTTGGATTCCCAAGCTCTGTTTATGGAGGCTGCTGAGTGAAATGTGTTTCCAGCCTCCCACTCCATCCCTTCCCTGGGCACTGTCCACCTGTGGGTGCCACATCCCGCACAGCCCAGTGAACCTGGAGGGCTGGCAAATCCCAGAATCCTGGAATGGTTTGGGTTAGAAGGGACCTTAAAGCCCATCTGGTTCCAACTCCCTGCCATGGGCAGGGACACCTGCCACCAGAGCTGGTTGCTCCAAGCCTCTCAGTGACCTTGGAGCATGGAAAGCCCCACTGGATATAAAAAAGCAACGTCAAGGTCTTTCCAACCTCGAAAAGTCATGAAGAGGGAAAAGATATTCCATTTTGCATAGAAGGAGGTATTAAAACTCTGGAAGCAGAGGGGCAGGACATGCTCCTGGAATCCAGGGAGCCACCCCAAAATGTTTTTTTTCCCTGTGGCCGGTCAAGGCTAAGTGGTTTTTGTTGGCAGTGGAAGATGAAGGGAGGTTTCATTCTGCTCGTGGGAGCCAGTTCATGCTGAGATTTGTGATGGGCAGGAAAACTCGTAGATCCATTCTTCCTCCCAAAAACCGGGAGTTCTGGGAGGGTGGGAGAGAGCTCAGCCCAAACCCCCAGGCCACGTGCAGAGTTGGGAGGGGCCCAAACTTGGCCACATATTGACTTGTTGAAAGCTCCAGCAGGATTTTTCCCTGGGATTTGAGCTGCTTTTCAAGGAAAGATTTTTAAAACCATCCCCATTTCCTGCTATCCCACCTAGGTACAGCCCCCTGCCCCTGCTTATCCCACTGCATCCGCACCACTGGACGTGCCAACCCGGGGTTTCCCTAACCCCACCTTGGGGGCCCCTCTGCCATTCCATGGATGTGATTTAATCTTGTGCCATGTGACAGAGCTTTGCCTTCAGCTGCTGCAGCCAAACAGCCCCATCAGCCGCCCCCCTCCCAGCCCGTTTTGGGGTGGGAAACAGGGACTTGCCAATCCTTGTGCAGCTTTTGGGTGCTGCTGCCACGTCCCTTTCTCTCCCCTGGACAGAGGATTAAACCCTCCCGGTGTACCAAGATCCCAGATCACCCCAAAGATCCCTTTTTTTCTCTCCTCTGCCCTGTTTCTGTGGGTTTTGCAGCCAAACCGAGCTCTCCCTGGGGCACATGGATCTATAAGGCCCCACAAAAAGGTGGTAAATCCCATACCACTAATTCCATCGGCTCCGGCTGATGCTGTGGGTGAACAGCTCTGAATCACCACAGGGTTTATTCACTTCTACTTGTTCAACTTTTCCAGGTCGTGGGGAGTGTTGAGCCCCTCAAGTGCCTGTAACATTCCTGGTGGAAGGAACACCCCTTTTTTCTTTTTTTTTTTTTTTTTTTTTTTTTCTTTNNNTCCTTTTTTTTTTTTTTTTTAGTTTTTCCCTTTATTTTACGCAGTTTTGGGGTCCCATGAGTCCATCACCTACAGCTTTGCTATAACCTCTCCTGACTGCATTCCCAGGGGATCCCCAGCCCCTTTGGGATGGACATCATGGTCTCCTAGCTCGTATCCAAGCTTTTTTCATCCTTTCTCCTTATCCTGGATCCACCTCCTCTCCTGCTCTGGAGACCCTTCTTGTCCTGATGCGATCCACCATTTTTCCCTCCATCCAACACTGGATATTGCCCCACCTGCGACGAAAAATTAATCCTGGAGAGGAAGGGCTCCTCCAGGGGCTTATTTGGGCCACAGATGAGAATTTTCCTGGTGGATTTGGCAGTCCTGGGACTTCCATGGTGGATTTGGCAGTCCTGGGACTTCCCTGAAGAGCAACATCTGGAGTGAGCAGGACTTCGGCCTTCGGATTGCCGGGGTTTTGCCTGGATGCAAGATGGGGAAACACTTTTAAATCCCAAGTTTTTTATATCTTTGCAGCCAACAGGTTGTAATATCGCTTGGAAAATCCAGCTCTTCCCTGACCACCTGTAGACAGGGTGAGATGCGTGTGAGTGGGGACTGGAGCATGGAAAAGTCAGTGGAAATCTCAGATTTCTGGAGTTTTTGCACAGGTGGGGATTGCAAGTGCCCTGGCACGTGGCTTCCCTGTGGTTTCGGGTGCAGGTAGCACCCTTAGCTGCAGCACCCATTTTGGCAGCCCTGGAGTTGATCTAAGGGGGGCTCATGTGAAGTAGGAACAGGGATAAAAATCCCCCAAAACTCAGTAAAAGCAGCAACAAAAGCCAAAGCAGAACAAGGAGGCTCAGCACTCCCAGGGCTTCACGCGTGGATTCACAGGTGTGCAGTAAAGACTCAACCAGAGCCACCTCGGCACACTGGCAAAAAATCCCTTTAAAATTATTCCCCTACAGATAAAAGCCTTTAAAAATTAATATTTTTAATGTCCTGCCCCTGCTGGGGACGCAGCCACCTGTGGCTACGTGCTGGCTGCAGGGGAGCGGGCGGGAGGGAGAGAGGGAGGGAGGGAGGGAGCTTGGCTTAAGTAACGCTCCTGAGTTAGTCTGGATCAAGTTCCTTCGGCTCCACGGGTCTCGGATGCGGCCGGGAGGGAAAACTGCCCTGGGAAAGAGGAGGAAAACCTGCTGCTGGTGGGAAAACCATCGGGAAGAACATCAAGGACACTTCGGGGGCTGTGACAGCATCTCTGAACCTGCTTTTAGGTAAGGGGGTGTAGGGGTGGCTGTGCTGTGCCAGGGGAGGTGGCACCATTCCCAACCTGCCATCGGACAGCGGGATGGGGCCTGGGATACAGGGACAAGCCAGTGCCACCCCATGAAGGTGTCACCACAGGTGACCCCTCACCTGGCAGAGCAGCCCGTTCCCTCAGGCTCACCCAGAACCCAGACCCTGCCCACAGGCGGTTTTGCTCTGCGCGTTATCCAAACGCATTTCCGGGGAAGAGAGAGAGGAGATGGAAAGAGGACGTTGCATCCCCTCCTTTCTCTACCCACCCTGGGATGTTTTCCTGCACCCCTGGCTATTTGCTGCTGCTTCCAAACCGAGCAGGGAAGTGATGCCAAACCCCACGGAGCAGCGGAGGCTGGAGTGCGGCCCCGATTCCCGTTGTCCGTGTCCCCATCTCCCTCCTGGGCTCTGGGCCACGTGTGTCCTCCTCCTCCTCCTCCTCCTCGGTGTCACTGGGTGCTGCTGGCTGTGCCAAGGGGCTGAGCCCCTGGGTTTGGGGGCTGAGCCACCGTCACCGAGCCCAGCAGTGGGATTTGATGTGGAGGAGGCTGTGGAAGGGACTCCTCTTACCTCGGGATCAGTGCAGAGAGAACAGAGCTGCAGCTTTCCTTCTTTTAAACTATTTTTATTATTTAATTAGTTTTTTGTGCATGTTTTTGGAGCTATCCCAGAGTATCTTCTGGAGCTATCCCAGAAGATCTTTTGGAGCTATCCCAGAGGGTTTTCTTTCCTGTGCTGCTGCAGGAGGGGAGAGAAGCGGAGCCTTGAGTCAGTGCTGGCCACTGAATAATTAGCTTAAACCTAACNTCCACCTGGACCCTGGGCTTAAGGGAGATGACGGAGCCCTGGAAAGGCGCCGTGGGCTGCCTCGGCGTGGCCGTCTTCTTCGCCATGACCATCGGCATCATCTCGTGGCAGGCGCTGGAGCAGTCCCCGGAGGAGTGGGTGCTGCGGGGCCGGGACGCGGGGATGCTGTGGGAGCGCGGCCGCGGGGCGCTGCTGCTGCGGGCGCTGCCGGCCGGCCGGCCCGTGCTGGCCATCGCCGTGGGCAGCGTGCCGGCCACCGAGCCCCCGCCGCCCCGGGACCGCTGCTGGCACGACGGCCGCCAGTTCTGCTATTCCTGGGAGGAGGACGCCGAGCTCCGGCTCTCCCTGGAGCCGCCGGCAGCCCCCGGCACCGAGTGCTACGGCGTCCGCTGGACCCCGCTGCGCCCCGACGTCACCCTGAAGGTAACGGGGACCCCTCTGTCCAGCTCCGAACCCTTTGGGATCCAACAAGGGAGGGTCTGGCCTGGCCATAATCCCCCAGCTCGGTTACGGGGTCGCACTGTGGTCGTGGCTCCCTGTCTTCCACAGCCGGAAGGTGCCGGGTGGGAAAAACCTTTTGGAAGCATCGTGCCCTGAAGCTGAGCCCCAAAATCCTGTGGTGGTGCCACGTCGGTGACCCCGGGGTGGGAGAGCTGTGTTGATATGGAGACGGAGTAAATACCCACTGGAGATGACAATGCTGGCGAGAGCCTCGGAAAGGTCTCTTCCAACACAGACACAATGGGCAGCTCCCGCGGGATGGGAATAATCCGTGTCCGCTGCTGCAAACATTTTTGGTATCATTCCCTGTCTTCTCCCTCAGTTAAATAAAAGCAGACTCTGGGAAGGAGCCTTAGGAGGGGAAGGAGAAACGCTGTCAGAGCTGGGTGTCCAGGTTGTGGGGAGCCCTCAGAACAGGGAGGGAAGCAGGATGGGATTCTCTGGGATGGAGGATTGCTCCCCTTTAGCCATAAATCACCTGTTGGCACCATTCTGGGCGGGTGGAAGATGTTGCCTGAGCACAAACCCTGGGTCTCCTCCACTGACATTGGTGTGAGGCGTTTGAGAGGATGAGTGAGACAGAAGAGGCTTTCCCCCACTTTTTAAAAAAACCCAAACCATTGGAAAATATGATCCGGCGAAATCTGAGTTAAGAACAGACTGTTTTCACCTCTTTCCCAGCTGGTGTAACGAGTTCAGCTGACACCTGGTACAGCTATTCTGAGCCTCCAGGGTTTCCACTTTAATAATTTACATCTCCTCTCCCCAACCCTTGGAGAGACTTAACCTCTCTGTGCCCCCGAGCTCAGGACTCCAGGAGGCTCCAAAGCCTTGGGATTGGGAATAAACATGGGGTGGGTCGAATGGGGGGGTCTCCCGTTGCCCTCTGCCCACCCCAGCTCCCCTCCACGGCCCCAGATCTCCGGGCTTTTGGGGAAGCCCATCCCGCCTGGGAAGTCACGAGGGCGCTAAGTCCTGCTGATCCCTCGATTTGGCAGAAAAGGGAAAGTTTGAGAAGCTTTGAAGTGAAAACTGATGGTTTCTGGCAGGAGGTGAGTCAAGGATGGGGATGTCCCGTGGCCAAGGGCCCTGTCAGGTCTATGAGAAGTGCCCCAAATTTCCAAACTGAGTCTCTTGAGGGAAATTCCTGTTATCAGCCCTCGGGGAAGAGGGAAGCTGTTGTGCCTTGGGAGAGACGACGTGTCACCCTGGGGACACTGTGGTGCCATCAAGGTGAGGGCTCAAGACGGGGCTAAAAGCTCTCTGTGAGAGCTCAGGTGGGGACAGCTGCACTTGCAGATTCACCCCAGAAACTCTGAGGAAGGCAGCTGGAGGAGTTAATGTGTTTTCAAATAAAACAGAGAAAGAAAACACCAGAGAAAAAAAACACCAAACAAAAAATACCGACCAAATAAAAAACCTGACCAAACCAAAAAAACCCAAACAAACCAACAAACCAAAATACATTGATTTTCCAACTGGGTTTCTGAAAGTGCCCTCAGTACATTTTAAAGCTATTTCATTGAATTTTCCCCTCTGTTGTCTTGTCCCACAGCCACTCACACCTGCAGAGTCTCTTCGCTCAAACCTTTGCAGCATCTTTTCACCTGTGACTCAGAGGTGTTTGATAACTGTGGTGGGGTGCAGAAGTGTGATTGTCATGGCAGTTTCATTTTATTCAAGCTCCTTCAGCAAAAACTGGCAGCCTTTGGGAAGCACGCCTTGCTTTTCCTTTGTTTTTAAATGAAACCGTAATTTTACGCTGTAAAAGGGACACCTTCCACTAGCACAGGCTGCTCCAAGTCCGGCCTTCCTGCTTTTATTGAGGATTCCTTGCTCTTTGATGATGCTTTCCTGGCTTGCAGGATTGTTTTTCCATGGCCAATGTCTCCTGGTACGGAGGGCCGAGCATCCGTGCCCAGCGCTGGCCCCTCAACGGCGCCGAGAGCCCCGCGCAGCCCTTGGTCAGCGGCGACCTCGGCACAAACCCCAACGGCTTCGGGCCTGTCGTGGAGAGGTACTTCCTGGGATCCACAGGTAACCACCTCCTTCCCTGTCCAGCGTCCGACAGCTCCAATCCCTGCGCTTCTCTGCCCCGCTCCTCACCTCGAAGGCAGCTGGTTTAAAAGCAGTGTAGATGTGTCTGGGAATAAAATATCCAGAAATGTAGTGGCGACAGGGCACACGGGATGGATCCCATGCTGCGGGAAAAGCTGTGATACTGAAGCTGAATGCCTGAGGACGGGTGGCCCCAGTCGCCCCCGGGACACCTCATGTGCCTGGTTTGTTTTTAAGCCCAGATCTGTGCCCACTGCTGCATGCCCAGCTCCACCTGAGCAGCTTCACGGCTCCCTGCTGCTGCTGTGGGATGCTGGATTCAGGCAGGAGTTCAGCTGCTGGTGTCATTTTTGGGGGAATATATTTGGATTATTCTGTAGAACACCAAATTTCAGGTATTACCCCAATTGAATCCAATGATCCACAGCTGCCCTGCACTGCTGAGGCCGCTGCATGCCGAGCAAAAAGGCCAGGAAAGGGAGAAATCCGGCCCTTGAAAGGCATTTTGGAGTCTACAAGGGAATAGCAGGAGCAGGGTGGGTATGGTTGGCACGGCTGGATCTGTGTGGGATCAACCCGGGAGGCCTTGGCACCAGTCAGGCTCTGCCTTGCACATCCCTGCGGCTCCCAGGACCGGGAGCAGCCGGGCGCTTGCCGAGACACCTTTTTCCCACTTTTCCCCCAAGGAGTGACGGTGACAGTGGCTCCCGACGTGCCCCTGCTCCTGTCTCTGGAGAGCCACAGGCAGTTCTGCCTGGAGACGCCGTCGGGCCGAGCGGAGCCCCTGCACTACCAGCTCTGCGTCAGCGCCCACGTGGCGG
>VZTG01004796.1:122567-174568 GCA_013397845.1 Melanocharis versteri
CACCGCCGGACACCGCGCTCCTGGGGTGAGCGCTCCTTCCCCCGGCGCTGGGAACCCTTCCAAACGCCCTGCTCTCGCTGTCCCACGCATCTCACGAGGAATTGCCCACCCTGCAGGTCTCCCATCTGGCGGTACCACGGCCCCGAGGGTTCTGCTGCCAAAATCAAGCGAGGCCTGAGGTCGCTGGTGAGGAGGCTGAGGCGGCATCGCCTTCAGGAGGGCGTCGTGGCCCTGGGGGAGCGCGGCACCGCCGTCCTCGCCGCTGCGGTACGGCCATCCTGCCACCCTCCCGGCACATGGGGAGTGTGCATTCCCGCCACAAACCCCTTATTCCCGCCTTTCCCGCCCGCAGGACCTCGTGCCGTCGGAGCGCAGGAAGAGGCAGGCCCCGGCGCTGGTGGAACCGCTGGAGCTCTCCATCACGCTGTCCCCATACGCTGGTGTCACCTCCCCGCTCTTCCTGCGCTCCCTGCGTGGCGGCGAGGCCGCGGGATACTGGCTCAGCCGCCAGCCCCGACCCGGGGGCAGCTCGGTATGGGACCCCCTCAGCCGCCAAACCAAAATTAAAGCTGAGCAAACCCCCTCAGGTTTATTATTTATCGAGGGACACAGCCCGATTCCACTCTGCTGGGGCACAGCAGTGTCTCTCCTCGTTCCTATGGAAGCAGCTTTAAAATTCCCACTTCCAGTGTTGACAAAATTCCCCAGCTCCATTTTGTGTGGTCTCTTTAATGATCGGCCCCTTTGCCACCAGCTCAGGGATTTTTGGGGGGGTGAGGGAGGGTTTATACCTTGATGCGCTGCACCGTGGCAGCGCAGGGTGGGATAGGGGCAGCATGGCATCCCCCAGCCTCGCACCCCGGAATCAGCAGGATATCCTATGGATCTGACAGGGATTTCCACCCTCCTCCGCAGATCCCGCTGCTGACCACCTGGAAGGGGCAGCTCTGCGCCCGCCTGAACGTCTCCAGCGAGGCGGCGCTGGGCTGGTACCTGGCTCGTGCCCGCCGCCTGCGGCAAGCGCTGGGGGCCACCTACGTGGCCTTCGAGGGAGTCGAGGGCAATTCCTTCCTGGAGCAGGATGTCCCTGCTCCCGCCGAGCTGGCAGGTGACGGATACACCGAGGCGCTGGCGGCGGCGCTGGCAACGCTGGGCAATGGCACCATCATCAGTGCCGGGACCAGGTGGGCACCAGGGAGAAGCCTTGCTGGAGCTGATGGGCACAAGAGCTGCTGGAGATGGTTGAACCGGTGCTTGGAATATGTTCTTGGTCTTCCGAGATGTTTCTTGGCACCCAGGGAAGCGGTGAGGAAGTGGGCTAGGGCAGCGTGTTGGAGTCAATGATCCTTGTGGGATCTGAGGGTGCTGAGGCCCTGGCACAGGGTGCCCAGAGCAGCTGTGGCTGCCACATCCCTGGAAGTGTCCAAGGCCAGGCTGGACAGGGCTTGGAGCAACCTGGGATAGTGGAAGGTGTCCCTGCCCAAGGCAGAGGGTGGGACTGGATGAGCTTTAAGGTCCTTTCCCACCCAAACCATTCTGGGACTGTAATCTGGCCCCAGTGACTCTCAAGCCAGCTGGGCATCATGGAATTTCGGCTCCAAGCACCTTGAAGGGTTCGTGTTGTTTCCCCAGATCCAGTCACCTCCCGCTGTTTGTCCAGATGAGCCCCCTGCGCTCCGACTGGAGCCACGCCGGGCTGAAGGGGCTCATCCCCTCCGTGCTGCACTACAGCCTCCTGGGCTACAACTTCTTCATCCCTGATGCAGTAGGTAAGGACTGACTTTCCATTTTTTCCCCCTATTTCTGGCTCCCCGCAGTGAATTTTGCAGCCTTTTCCCAGGCACGTGAGGTACATTTGCACCTCAGGTGTGCTACGGGAAGGCTTGGAGCGTTTTGCTCCCCAGTTTTCTGTCGTGCTGGCTTGATTGGGATGAATGTTACCGGGGAAAAAAGTGAGGAATTAAAAACAAAAGAATATGCTGTAAATGCTGCCAGGCAGCTCCAGCAGCTGGGTCTCTGGGGATGCCCTTCCCAGGGTTTCACCACAGCCCACCCCTGCGGGGCTTGGCTTGGGCTAAATCCCACCTGGCACAGCCAGGATCCGCATCCCCAGGCTCCTGGCTGGGGAATGGATGTTCCTAAAACTCCAGCAGCTCTGCTCCAAGTCTGCCCTTCTGCTCCAAAGCAAAATGCCTGGAGAAATCCTGAAATAAAAGCATTATAAAAGGGCAAGAAACAACCTTTAATCAGGGCCAAGTGGATCCATTTCCCTTTTTCTTGGAGCTGATGGAGTTAGTGGTGGTTCAAACATGCCCTCAATGTGCAGGGGCTGTGCAGAAGTGTCAAATCCAGAGAGCTGAGTTAAACAACAGCCCTGAAATAGGAGTTGAGAGCAATATTTCAATTTGGCCTCTATTTTTAACCTGTTTTCCTTAGAAAATGAGGCTCAAGCAATCCCAGCATGGCAGTTTGCTCCCCAAAGAGGTGCCGAAGCCCTTGGCTTGGCTGGATGGATGGATGGATGGATGGGAGCGCAGATCCCCCTGCACGGAGACAGTTGGGACAGTTTGCTGCCAGGGGTTGTGTCCCAACAGCCTGGGAGCTGCAAGAGTTGGGAAAAGCCTCTGGAGGAAACAGGAATTTGTGGATGGCTGGGTGAGCCCTCAGCCTCGTGGGGGGTTTGTGCCGTTTCCAGGGAAACCGTGCCAGGTTTTCGGAGCGATGGCTCCCAGGGACGCTCTGGCTCCCAGCGGTGCTTTAGGCACTGGAAGGGGCTCTGAGATTTCCCAAGGACCTCTCCATGCCATGTGAGGCCCTCACTCAACTCCGTGCTCCCACAGGAGGGAGCGTGGCCGGAGCCACCCCGGGGGACCCGGAACTGTTTGTGAGGTGGCTGCAGATTGTGACATTCCTGCCCGTGATGGCCTTTGGGACCCCGCCCTGGCTCTGCTGTGATGCCTGGGTACGTATCCCACACTCCAGATGGGAGGACACCAGGATTCTGACATGGTCAATGCCCCCAAAAGCCATGGAAGGCCTGGCAGAGGTCTCCTGCCAGCTGCTGTCCTGAGCTTTGCACTGAAGTGGGAATAAATCCTTTATCAATGGGTTTAGATTCAAGTACCAACGGATTCAAATCCAATGGATTTGTAGCTGTTATCAATGGATTTAACTGTATTTCAATTCAATGGATTTATATGCATTATCAGTGGAATTTAAATCAGCTTGATAAAGGTCCTTCAACAACGGATGTAAATCCATTTAAATCAAATTAGTTAATAACCATTATCAGTAGATGTAAATCCTTTGAAATCCATGGGTTTATATTCATGGTCAATGGATTTAAATTCACTTAAATCCAATGGCTCATATCCATTATCAATGGGTTTAAATCTATTTAAATCCAGTGGGTTTATATACTTTATCAATGGATGTAAATCCATTTATATCCAATGGATTCACATTCAAAATAAATGGATTAAATACATTTAAATCTAACAGATTCACAACTATTATCAATGTATTGAAATCCATTTAAATCCACTGGATTTAAATTAATTAACAATGGATTTAAATCTATTCAAATCCAATGCATTCATATCTGCTATCAATAGATTTAAATCCAGCGGCTTTGTAATAATAACCAATGGATTTAAAGCCATTTAAATCCAAGTGACTTATGTCCACTATCAATGGATTTAAATGTATTACCAATGGATTTATATCCAAATCAATGAATATCCAATATCAACCCCATATGCACCATAACTTGATCAGGACATTCCAATTCAGTAATTTCTCTTCCCAAGGGAATACATATTTTACTTTAAATTTTTTAATTATTTATTTTTTTGGTTTTTTCCCTGCCTGCTTTGCTATTTCCTGGATGTCGGGCTCCTCATGGATTTGTCCCCAACCTGCAGGTCCTGAATCTGACCCGCCAGTGCATCCAGAGGCACCGGGACTTTGTCGTGCCACTGCTCCTAAAATACACTGAGGAGTGGCAGAGTTTGGGATACCCCATCTTCCGTCCTGCCTGGTGGCTCAGCCCCACGGATCCAATTGCATTCACCATAGAGGATGAGTTTCTCATTGGAGATGAGGTGGGAATTTCTGCATTCTTCCTGCAAATCCAGCTCTGCACAAGTACAAACCAGGGCTTGCATGTGAGCAGATTTAAATGCAAGCCAAAGCAGCTGGGTTTTGTGGGTTTGGGGTTTTTGCTTTTTGGAAAAGCTTGGCTTTCCTCATGAAAGTCTTATTTAGGGTCCTGAAAACCTCTATCAGTTTTGGAAGTGAAATGATTCAGCAGGAATAGTCTCAGGAGGTTGGGAACTGCTTTTCCCATAAAACATGAGAAAAAACACTCCCTGAAGGTGGGATTACATTGGCTCTGTCACTGGGGAGGAGGTTTTGCAAGAAACACACATTTCTGATGGGGTTTTGTTCTGGTTTTTGAAAAGATAAATTGGATGGAATCTTGGGGCTGTTGCAGGCAGGGATGATCCCAATCCCAGTCAAAGGAATGTCATTGCACTGCATTAATGTTTTTAAACTGATAGAAGGCAGGGATAGAAGGAATTGTGAAGGAATTCTCCCTGTGAGGCTGGGGAGGCCCTGGCACAGGGTGCCCAGAGCAGCTGTGGCTGCCCCATCCCTGGAGTGTCCAGGCCCAGGTTGGATGGGGCTTGGAGCAACCTGGGATAGTGGAAGGTGTCCCTGCCCATGGCTGGATGATTTTTAAGGTCTCTTCCCACCCAAACCATTCCAGGATTCCCTGATGACCATCTCATCCCCACACGTACATCCTGGCTAATCCTCCCTTTGCTGAAGTTCTTTTTTCTGTCTTTTTCTTGTCCCTGCAGGTCCTGGTTGCTCCAATAACAGAAAAGGGACAAACGTGGAGGGATATCTACCTGCCGGGAGAGGGGCACCTCTGGCTGGACACCAACACTGCCCGAGTGTTTGATGGAGGCACCACCCTCAGGAATTACTCTGCCAGCCTGGCCGAGGTGCCGGTGTTTGTAAAGACCTCCTGAATCCATGCTGGGCAGCTCTGGGACAGAGACCTGCGAGGGCAGCACTGGCCACAGGCGCTCGCTCTCCCCTCAGACTTTCAGCCTCTTTGCACTTTTCCAAGATCCTTTTTTGTTTTGTTTCGTTTTTTATCTCGGCAGAAATTGTTTGAATTTTCTTACTCCTTGTTATCCTAAAATAGCGGCCCTGCCACCAACATCCACCCACACCGAATGCTGCATTTCTTCCAGGGTTTTCCCAGTTTGTGTGTGTATGCATGTGTGTTCAGGTCGGCACATCCAGCATTTCCAGGCCCCTGGCACCATGCTCAGAGAGGCAGGGAGTGGGTTTTCCAGGAGATAAACATCAGCTTATACCTGAGGGGAAGTTTTGTATTTAACGAAAAAATTAAATCCAGGGAAAAATTACCAGGATAGTTTTGGTGCTCTGTGTGGCCACCTCCTGTGCTGAGCAATGCTTCTCCCACCTGAGGCTGTGTGTGATTTCCAGGTAGCAAGAGCCCACCTTTTGAATATAGTTGGGAAAATGAGTGAATTCCAGGTATATTTGAAGCAGGTTTCCGTGGAAGAAAAATAAACTTGATCAAGCAGAGGAGTGGCTCTACCAGAGCGTGATGTGGTATTGAGGATCCTTGCCCACCTCCTGTGTGCCCCAGCTCCTGCTTTCCACCATTTGTTGAATTTTATGGCTTTTTTCCAATTATTTCTTGCAGTGCAAGAGGGATCCGGTGTGGCCAGCCTCCTTTCGTCCAGCAGAGAACGTATCCATAGGCAAAATCCATGTCTCACATGCTGAATATGCACTTAGGGAGATGATCAGCTATGCTGACACCCCAAATTAGAGATCAATGGGACAATGCAGGTTAGTGGGGTGATTCCAAAGGCTGGCATTTGGGGACAGAGGCTGGATGACAGCTGGGAGGGAAGTTCAGGGCAAGTTTTGGCCCTGGAGCTGGGCTCAGGCACCTCCAGCACTGAATGTACCAGCCACATCTTGGGTTTTTGGGGAAAGCATTCCTGTAGCAAGCTGCGGCCTCGCTGAAAAAATGTTAAGGGGTGCTAACTTCCCCCAGCAAAATTCCCCTGGATAAAACTGAAGGGAAAGCAAAGGAAAAATCTAAATCAGGTTCAGCCATGGAAAGGCTGAGAGGGCATGGAGAGGGGAAGAGCCCCTCGGCTCCTTCCTTGATCCACAGAGGCACTTGATGGTTCTGGAGGGAGCTCACAGAGGGAAAGGATGAGGCTCATGGGGGCAACCCAAGGGCCTGGGATAATCCAAACTATCCGTGGAGGCTCCCGAGATGGCAAAAAACACAAAGGGAAAGAAAGGGAGTGCTGGCTCAAGTGGCACTTGTTTATTTGCAGCGAGTCAAGCCCTGGAACGGGATGTCCAGGAGGGATCTGGTGGCTCCATCCTGGGAGATCACCAAAGCCTGGCTGGACACCCCGGGCTGTGCCAGAGCGTGGCATTTCCCATGTTGAGAGGGGTGGGCTACATGTTCCTGTGCCCAGCACGGCTCCGGCTTCTGCGCCAATGCCGGCTCCTCCCTGAGGAGCCCGGGATGTCCCGCTGGAACCTCGGAGCTCGTCCCTGGTCAGCATTCCAGC
This sequence comes from Melanocharis versteri, assembly GCA_013397845.1. Lineage (NCBI taxonomy): Eukaryota > Metazoa > Chordata > Aves > Passeriformes > Melanocharitidae > Melanocharis > Melanocharis versteri. The sequence continues at coordinate 129,212 of VZTG01004796.1, forward strand.
TCCTCCACTGCCTCTGCCTTGTGGAGTGACTGCGGGGCACCGTTCCCTCAGAGCCTGTCTGGGAGTTATGGCCTCTCCTGTGGGATCTGCCCCGGGTTCGGCTCCTTGTCGCGTGCCGTTGCCTGGAGGAATCCCAGTCTTCCCACGGGTGTCTCTCGCTCCTCCTTAAGGGGGTGTCACGCTGGGGCCTTGGGGTGCGTCTGTCATCAGCGTTGCAGCTCCTCCAGCGCCTCTGGCTTGCGGAGTGGTCGCGGGGCACCGTTCCTTGGGAGCCTGCGTGGGAGTTACGGCCTCTCCTGTGGGATCTGCCCCGGGTTCGCCTCCTTCTTGTACGCCGTTGTCTGGAGGAATCCGAGTCTTCCCGCTGGTGTGTCTCATTCCTCTCTGAGGGGACATCGTGTTGGGGCCTTGGGGTGCGTCTGTCATCAGCGTTCCAGCTCCTCCAGCGCCTCTGCCTTGCGGAGCGGTCATGGGAGCCTGTCTGGGTGTCCTGGTCTCTCCCGGAGGACCTGCTCTGTCGCCTGTCCCAGCCGTGGGAACGCTCCCTGCCCCTGCTCCACCTGCGGTGGCCCCGTGCCCGCTCCTGCTGGCTCCACGATCTGCGGGACCCGCGCCGGGACTGACTTCCCTGGGAGGAGGCCGGGACGGCCCATTCAAACCTTGGAGTTCGTCCCTCCTCAGGTGTGTCCTCCCAAGCGCTTCTCTGCTGCTGCCACCACCTCCTCCTCGGGGACTCGCTGCCTCGGGTGTGCTGAGACTGCCAGCGGCCATCGCGGGGCCACCTCATGGACCTCCTGCGCCTCCTCTCCCAGGGCCCGCCGTGTCCGAAGCGGCCGGAGCAGCTCCGCGGCTGCCAGGCGGAGTGGCCGCGCCACCTCCGCTTGCTGTCGTACACGCGGTCCTGCACCTCGTGGTACAGGGCCACGTGCTGGGGGTAGGGGTGGCGCGTGGGCCGCCGGCAGCGCGGGCACACGGCCTCGCCCAGGCTCCAGTCCCACAGGCACAGCTGGCAGAAGCAGTGCCGGCACGAGCTGGAGCACGCGGTGCCGACGTCCCGGCACTCCGGGCACACGGGATTCTCCTGGTTGCTGTCCCGCGGCGCGGCCGGGGCAGCCTGGCCGGTGCTGGCAGCAGAGGTGCCCGGCTCCGGAGTGTCCTCCCTCGATGACATCTCGCCCTGCAAGAGTCACAGAGTCTGTCTGCAGGTACCTGTCCCCAAAACCCCACGGCTCCTTGTCCCACGGGGCTGTCCCGCACCTCGACAGCGGGGCCGTGGTGGGGCTGGAATAGCGGTGTTTGCATCCCACGGGTCTCACCATGGGATTGCGGCTCTGTGCCCCCTGTCCTGCTTTTGTGATGTGGCCCGCGTCCCGTGGCTGCTGTGACGCCACTGATGCTGTTGTCACAAAGGGCCACTCTTGAGGCGTGGGACAGCCCCGAAGGGCTGAGGTGCTGTGCTTGGGTTTAGGGACAGGCGTCAGCAGATAAATTTTGTGTCTTGCAGGGCAAGAAGGTGTCACAGGAGGGGAATCCAGAGGGGATGCTCAGGGGGAGGCCACTGGAGGTCCCCAAGATGACACCACGATGGCCACAGGTGGCCTCGGCACGCCCAGGGCTACAACTCATCAGGAAATGGAGGGTTAAGACATGGGGAATGGCTCCAAACTGGAAAAGGGGAGATTTAGGTGGAATACTGGGAAGAAATTCTTCCCTGTGAGGGTGGCGAGGCCCAGGCACAGGGTGCCCAGAGAAGCTGGGGCTGCCCCATCCCTGGAAGTATTCCAGGGTGGGTTGGCCAGGGTTTGGAGCAACCTGGAGTAATGGAACTGGATGATTTTTAAGGTCCCTTTGAGCACAAACATCCCAGGATTCTCATCAAGAAGAAGGAGGTGGCAGTGGAGCAGGGTTTGGAACAGTCCTCACCCTGAGAGCTGAGGCTCTGCTTGGGTGAGGTTCAGTGGAGATACGCCAGGAATCTTTCCGTTTATTGCACTACTGGGTAAGAAAACCCTCTCTGAAACAATTCATTTTGCTGGATTCACAGCTATCCGCTTTTCTTCATGACCTCTTCATGATTTGTTACTGTCGTTGATAAAGGTAAGTTAAGTAATCTTTAGCCACGAGGACACAAATCCTACTAGAATAAGGGAATAAGGGCTGAAAAATTCCTTCTCCTGTGTATGGGAATAATTGGATAGGCTTTCTTCTACAGTGCTCCCTTCGTAGAGTAGCGGGGGGAAAGGGAGGTATCTTAGATCAGTAAGAAAACAAGAATTTCCCAAGGAGCTGTGCCTTGCGCTGAGTCGGATGCTTTTTTTGGTACAAGAAAAACAAGCATGTTTTTGGGAACGGGCTGTAGCTGGGCTCGCACCACCCCGCACTGGCACAGGATTCCCGGGGAGGTGGTGGAGTGCCATCCCTGGAGGGATTTAACGCGTGGATGCCGATCTGTCCGTGGCACTTGCGGACCCGGCCAGTGGTGACCTTGCGGGACGGCGGAACCCACGTGCTGTTTTCCCTCAGGACTCAGTGCTCGCGCACGGCCCCACGGGATTTGTAGTTTTCCTCCAGTTTCTCCCCGCTCGCAGGAGCGGCCAAAGAACTACAACACCCGGCGTGCCTAGCGCCGCGCTGAGCACCTTTGCTGTGCCCTTCCTCCGGGGCCGCGCGACGCATCACGGTGCTTGTAGTCCAATCTTCCCCGCTGTGCGTGGCGCGGCGGCCTGTGGGGACTACATTTCCCAGCAACGGCGGCGCCGGGAGCGGAACCGGGAAGCGCGAAGATGGCGGTGGATAAGGAGCTGCTGGAGCGGGACCTTTACGGGCTGCTGGGGGTCGGCGAGAAGGCGTCCGAGAAGGAGGTGAGGGGCGCGGGCGGCTCGGGAGGGGCTCCTTCTCTCTCCTCCCTCCCTTTCTCCCTGTCCCGGTGTCCTCGGGAGCGGCGTGTCCCCCCGCGCGGCGCCTGCTGCTCTCCAGTGCTGAGCTGAGGGGCTGCTCCCCGCGCCGCTGCGGGACCAGGGCTCTCGAACCTCGGGGAAAGCCCGTTCTTATGTTGGCGTTGTCATATCCCGGGTTTAGTAGGATTGGCGTCGTTCCCTCGATTTATCCCTGTGCCTTCCCAATCCTGCGGGGCGAGACCCGCCTTTGGAGGAGGAGATGGCTTGGAGAGAACTGCGGGGTTGGTCTGGGACACTGTTCCTCTCGCTTTGTTCATGTGCTTCCAGAAGGGAAATTGCCGTGCTTACCCAAAAATCCAGTTTTTAGAGGTTTCCCCGGGTGCCCGAAAGTCGTGTAGTTAGTTTTGTGGGGTTGGAATGACATGTTTCCGGTTTTTAATTGAATTTAGTTGATTAGTCAGTGCTAAACGCAAGAAGGAGGCTCTGAGAGAGCTGCAGAGGGGCTCTGGACAAGGGCCTGGAGTAACAGGACAAAAAGGGAATGGCTTCCCACTGCCGGAGGTCAGGGTTAGATGGGACATTAGGAAGAAATTCTTTGCTGAAATGGGAAGTTGGAGGATGGAGCTCGGGGAGGAGACGCCTCTCCCTCAGCTGGGCTCTTACGCGGGAAGTGGGGTCATCTGCAGGGCTTTTCCTGCGCATTCCCAATCCCGGGAACTTTGTCCACTAGGTGGGGCCGGGACACAACTTTTTCCACTCGTTTTAGCAGGGAATTGGTTGGGAGTGGGATAGAGTGGCCTTTTCCTTTCCTTTCCTCTTTCTTCCCCTTCCCCTTTCCCTCTTTGATTTCCTTTCTCCGTATTTTTTTCCTCTCCCCCTTTTTCCCTCCTCTCTCCTTTTTTTCCCCTTCTCCCTGTTTTTCCCTCTCCCCTTTTTTCCCATGAGGTTTCACTACTGCAACACAAGACCTGGAAGTAAAAACAACTTTTAAAAGCTCCAGCTCCCTCCAGACACGGCCGTCTCCTGGGCCCATCGGGTTACCCTTGAACACAGGGATTATTTTGGATTTCCAAGTTGCTTTTTTTGGCAGAGACAAACCAGTTCCCCCCAGTAACTCCCAGTGTGGCCCCCGCAGGTGAAGACAGCGTTCCGGCAGAAGGCCCTGACCTGCCACCCAGACAAGAACCCGGACAACCCCCGGGCAGGTGAGATGGGGCAGCTCTTCCTGGGAGTTTTCACTTCTCCAGGCTCCTCAAAGTGGCTCTGCTTCTCCAAGTCCTGAGGGAATGGCTGGGTGTGTGTCCCTGGGAATACACGCAGGGCTGGGAGTTGTTCCAGTTGGTGCTAACTCTGCTTTTTAAGGCTGAACAATCCCTGCTGGGCTTAGAAACACCAGCTCTGGTGCTTCAGTGCTGGAATTGCAATTGCACCCCTGCAAATCTTCCCAGCCTTTGGCTGTTTGGACACTGCTTTAATCCGTATCTCTCACAGTCCAAACTTCACCAGCACCCCGTAAATCCTGTTATCTGTGGGCAGGGCGAGGGGGAATTTCAGCTGCCTGCAGCGAGTGATTGCTGTGGATGGAGGCTGTAGAATCAGCAGTTACTTCATATTTTGTGTGTCAAGACTGATAATTCATCTTTATACAAAAATAAATATGATTTGCCAATGCTTGTAGTAGGACAAGAGGAAAGACTTTTGAAGGATAGATGGCTGTAATACAACAACTTCCAATACAACGTAAGCAAGACTTCTTGTTGAAGGAGAAGGACTGAGAGGGAGAAGGAAATTGTGAGCTCCAGCTAAATGTGGCATGAGGGAGATATTGCAACCCAAAATAAAAAGAATCAGTAAGAAAAACTAAGTTTGTGTGTTCCAGGATTTCTCTTAAAACAAAACAATCCCGGTTTTTGTTTCTTTATTTACTTTCAAGTTTGTGTAACACCTTTGAGTTGAGGTGGCCCTGGCTAGAGGCTGGCTTACAAATGTTTTGAAGAGGTGATTTTTCTTCCTTGGAGAGATCTTCCTGCAGGAATTGTCTTCCCTGGTTCTTCCCCAGGTCCCTCACCTGGTTTCCCTCATCTTGCCCTTATTTCTTCTCGTTCCCAGCGGAAATCTTCCACCAGCTGTCCCAGGCCTTGGCCGTGCTCACAGATGCAGCAGCCAGGGTAAGGATGCTCCCTTGGGAAGGGTGGGATTTGGAGGTGTTGCTGGGAACTCTATTCCTGCCTGTCCTGCTCTCTGCTCCAACAGAGACTCCATGAATACAAATCTCAGCTGTTATTCCCCCTGGTTCTCCATGAGATCAAATCTCAGGTGCCAAGTAAAAGCTTGGAGGAATGTTGTGTTTGGGATTTGCTGCTGGGAGCAGCTCTGCCCTGAGATTCTGCCTTGAGTAACGTGCTGGACTGGGGCATATCCCATTTAATAACATCAGTGATAACCATCCCTGAATTAGGAACACTGAATTCCCACGGCAAGGGTGCATCTGCCGTTCCTGTCGAGTCAGGGGCTGACAAATACCTGGGTGCAATTCCTGAGGCTCCAAGCTTTGCTGTCCATGGGACACAGGAGAGCTTGGATCCTTCTAGAGCTGTGAGGAAGTGGCTGAGAACCCACTGCCCGAGGCCTAAAAGAAATGAAAATGTCCCTGGAAAGAATAAAAACAAACTGAAAGTGAGCAAGGAGCTCTCCAGATTAGCTCGAGAGAGAGGAGAGTGTTGATTCCAGGTGATAAGAGCTAAAAACATGAACTAACTCCCCTTTTCAAATACTGACAAAGCTTGTAATCCAAGAAGCAGCAGATGCTTCACCCCGGCTGACAGGGTTTCAACCCCTGATGTGGTTGTATTCCCTGTTTTCCAGTTTCTGTCCTGGTTTCTGTAGTTTGCCACTGTTGTGCTGGTTCCTTGGCAGGCAGCCTACGACAGGGTGAGGAGGGCGAAGAAGGAGGCTGCAGCAAGGACACAGAAACTCGATGAGAAGAGGAAGAAAGTAAAGCTTGGTAAGGAAATCAGACCCTCACCTTCTCCTGAAGTCTCCCTGAGCTGGATGTTTGCATTTCTCCATCCACAGGACTTCTCCAGGGATCAATCCATGTGGGATGACTCTGATTTCTTTGTGCCCAGTACAGTGCAGGAGCCACCTGGAATCTCCTCTCACAGCCATAGCTGGGGTGGTCCTGCTCTGGGAAGGAGGGAATTAGGTCCTGCTGTGGGAATTAGGGGGGTTGAGGACTGTTAAGACTCTTTTGGTGTGTGGGGCCAGAGGAGAGGCAGCAGAGCTATCACGATATTGGTGTAGCTGTAGCCAAGTTTGTGATCTATCCATTTTCCTCTGGTCAGCAGGGAAAATTCAAATTCTCTTTGGATTGTTTAGATTTTGTTCCTTTCTCTGCAGATCTTGAAGCCAGAGAACGGGAAGCCCAGTCCCAGGAGAACGAAGAGGAGGAGATCAGGATAACGAGATCATTAGAAGAAGAAGTAAGGATAAATTCTTAGTTGTCTCTGCTTTTTTTGAGAAGAATTGCTGGAAGTATTTCCATTCATGGTGAAATCCGTGGGACGAGGTGCAGCAAATCTCTGGAGAGCAGTCCTTCAGCATTTGGGATTAAAAGGCTCTGTGAATCAGAGAATCCTGGAATGGTTTGAGTTGGAAGGGACCTTAAAGCCCACCCAGTTCCACCCCCTGCCATGCTCAGGGACCCCTTCCACCAGACCAGGCTGCTCCTTTTGGAGCTGTCCCAGGGGAACTGGCAGGAGGGGTGTCCCAGGAGATGCCTGTGAGACCCAGGCTGTCCTTGGAAGTGTCCAGCTGGCATTCCAGCCCTGGCTCTGTGCCTCAGGTGTCCGTGCTGTGTTCCCTGTGCCGTAGATCATCCGCCTGCGTGAGGAGGGCTCCCGGCAGCTGGAGGAGCAGCAGAGGCTCGTCAGGGAGCAGATCCGCCTGGAAAGGGAGCAGCACAGCCGAGGTGAGCTCAGGGGAGCCTGGAGCCCTCACCTGCAGGTGGCATTGGGCTCTCTGGCAGCTGTCCACCCTTGATATTTCCAGTCATCCCAGCACAACCCTCTTGCAGGGAAAAATGCCTCAGGACAGGTCTCCTGCTTGTATTTTTGCTGACCTGTTTCTGGCCTTGGTCGTGGCAAGTCTGGGCTTCTACTAGAAGGGAAAAATGGTGCCATGGAATATTCAGTCCGTGCTGCAGTTCTTGTTGCACAAGATTTTTGGGACTGCAGTGGTTCAGTGGAAATCTCAAAGTGTTTCCTGTCATCATATGTATGTTCTCAGGGAAAAAAAATTTGTGCTAAATGCTGAGGAATTTCACCCATGTCCTTCCCGTTTTTTTTTTTTGTTTTTTTTTTGCTTTTTCTCTCTTTAGGCAAGCAGGAAAGAAATGGAGCAGAAGGCAAAATAACTCCTAAGCTCAAGGTAAGATATCCTTAAAAAGCTGTGTTTTGGTAAAACTGATAGAACGTGGTGGAAAACAGAAGGGACACCTTCAACCCTGCTGAGCTGGCACATCCTTTTTAACACTGGAGATGAAATTCCTCCATGGAATGTGCATCATCAGGTGAACAGCTCCAGTCCTTGCTGTCAGAGTTCCTTCCTCCCTCACCTTTTCTTCGACTACTCCAGATTTCGGAGCCTGGGATTGAGTTGTCTGTGCTTTAAGCACCGGGAAACATCTGCTAATTACCCTGGCAGAGCCATTAGCATCCTTTCAAGTGCGATCTTTTTTTATTCCAGTGGGCAGCGTTTCTCCCTGTTCCCTAAACAGTTTGTTCCCTGTGCTCACTCCTGTGCTGAGATCACTGTCTTGGCAGGCCTGGCAGTGTGGCTGGAAATAGCAGACGTGGTGAATGTGCAGGGGGGTGGGAGCTGCTTGAGCAGGCAGCGCATCCAAACTGGAAAAATTAACTCCTGGCGTTTGTTTCCCAGCTCAGGTGGAAATGCAGGAAAGAAGATGAGACAGGAGGGGGATACACCAAAGATGTGCTGCTGCAGATCCTGCAAAAGGTCCTGTCTGACACTCTTCCCTATTTATTACTGGGTCTTCCCCTGCTCTCAGTGCTGCAAGGACAGTGAATTCTGGGAAGCTGCATATCACAGAACCATGGAATGGTTTGGGTTGGAAGGGACCTTAAAAATGATTCTGTTCCACCCCTTGCCGTGGGCAGGGGCAACTTCCACTATCCCAGGTTGCTCCCAGCCCTGTCTAACCTGGCCTTGGACACTTCCAGGGATGGGGCAGCCACAGCTTCTCTGGGCAACCTGTGCCAGGGCCTCAGCACTCTCACAGGGAGGGATTTTTCTTAACAATCTAATCTAAACAGATAATCTGATCTAAACAGCTGGTTTGAAGCCATTCCCTGTGTCCTGTCACTCCATGCCCTTGTAAGCTATAAACTGGAGTGGCTCATTTTCTTCCCTGTTCAGCTTTCTCATGCAGTTTTCAGAGCTCATCAGCATGATCGTGGAGTCATTAAGGTTGGAAAAGATCTTTTAAAGCATCAAATCCAGCCTTTGAACCAAGTTGGATCCTTTGATCCGTGAGCTGGGAGCTGTTTCCCAGCTCACAGCTCTGCCTGGCTCCCAGCAGGGACTCCTGCTGAAACAGAGCAGCTGCAGACTCTTCCCACTGGATGCTTCCTGCCCACTTAGTCTGGCTCTGTGGTTTTGGTGCACTCTTCCTTCACTTCAAGCACTCCATGTCCCTGCTGTGGGAAGTGCAGAGACAGGCACAGACACGCCTTTGATCTGATCAATCCCAGCCTGGCATCTTTATTTTCCCTCTAAGCTCTGGTTCTGAGCTCAGCAGCTCTCTTGCACTGGGGCTTGCTGGGAGCCATGTGTGTAGCTCCATGCCTTCCCAGATTATTTCCTGGAGGGACAGAAATGGTGGGATCAGTGCAAGCAGGACAGAAATGGTGACAGCTCACGCCTCTTGTCTGTGAAAACATGTCTTCTCTTTGTGTTGATTTGATAAATGAACTTGACATCTCTCCTGGCTCTGTAATTAACTTTCCTGCCTTTCTTTCTTTCCACAGTACGGTGATGTGCTCAATTTGTTGATCTCCAGCAGGAAGACTGGGAGCGCGGTGGTGGAATTTGCCACGGTGAAGGCAGCTGTGAGTGTGCAGAGCCCCCGCTGGGTGTGCTGGGGGTGGCACAGGACAGGTGACAGCCAGGACACTGCCCTGTCATTAAGGCAGTGGAGAAGGGTAATGAGAGTCTAAAGGCACAGAGGCACAGGAGGGAGTGGCACAGCTGGAGGCGCAAACCCAGAGATCAGGCACATAAACAGGTTGTGCATGGAACAGGCTGAGGGAAGAGGCACTGCCTTAAAAATCAGGCACTGAGCACTTACTCAGCTCTCTCTGAGGGTGAAATACTTTGGAGATGGGCTTATGTGTTTTGGAGGTGATACCAGGCGTTTGCAGTGAAAAACAACCCAAAATGTCTCGACTCACTGTGAGTTATAATAATTCATGTGGCTGTGGGAGCAGATGTCATCAGTTACCCGAAATTTCAGTAGTTCCATCAGCTTGGGCTGCACGAGAGTTTCCTTGTTAGCTTTTCTTTCACTCATATCCAAATAATAAAAACCCCCAGAACTGCATGTGACCCGTTTATCGAAAGTATTGTCAGGGGTGTGGACTATAAAAGTGCTTCTAGTGTAGGGCAGCTGTGAAATCTGACAGTCATGGAATGGTATGGGATGGAGGGGTCCTTAAAGATGATCTAATTCCAACAGGTCTTATAGAACGGAATCCTAGAACGGTTTGGGTTTGAAGGGACCTTAAAAGACCATCCATTTCAACCCCCCTGCCATGGGCAGGGACACCTTCCACTATCCCAGGTTGCTCCAAACCCCATCCATCCTGGCCTGGAACGCTTCCAGGGATGGATCTTGTTTGTGCCCTGCTTGGCCTTGAGGCCAGTCTGAGATGGGATCATGATTCTTAGTGACCTGTGGGGGAGCGGGGTCTGAAATTCAGGTGATGATGGGAGGATGTTTTCCCTGCCAGGAGATGGCTGTGAAGAATGAAGTTGGCCTGCTAAATAACCCCCTGAAGATTTCCTGGCTGGAGGGCCAGCCCCGGAGCCGCCCCAGCACCGTCCTCCCCGACAGCACCAGCCAGCCCAGGGCCTCACAGGTAAGGACAGTGGGCTGTGGGATGGAAATCTGGAGCTGTAACAACATAAATCTCAGTGTGCTCTGTAGCTATAGTCTGATGGAAGCTCTTGGTGCCAGGCCTGGCTTTCCCAGCAGCCTTTCTGTGCTGGATCAGTGGATTTCCAAAGGACCTCTTTCCTGGGCAGGAGCACAAGGGGAACTGGAGCTCTTTGGATGACTGGACCTTCACACATTCCCTTTCTCCCAAGTGAAGAACAAGGATGTTCCTTGCTCAGCCCAAAGCCTCCAGTGCCATTCTGATGGGATTTTTTAATGTGCTGATTGTTAGAATCCTCTGAGTGAGAGCTGCTGAAAGGATCTTTTAGAGAGTCTTGGGTACTCACTGCATTCCCAGCAGGAGGAAATTTCAGTGCTGGGAGCAAACCTCTGTTCTTAGGGTCTGCAGGAGGGAGGAGAAAGCAATATCAAACTAAATACCCTTTGGTGTGTTCACTCCCTAAATATTTTAAACTTGTAAGATTGTTCAGTGCATTCACTCTCTTGATGTTTTGTTAAGCACTTTATTTATATTATTTGTAATTATACATCAGAATGCCTGATTGTTATCCTGTCCATGTAGGACCAGGGAGAGTTCTGTAGCCACAGGAGATTCACCAGCATGTTAGGAAGGAAACTGGGGCAAAAAGCAGAATCCAAGCCACATTATTGGAGAATTTCTCTCTAGCAGACAGTGAGAGCTGGCTCATTCCTAGTGGAGGGGGTTGCTGCTGCAGTTGGAGCTTGGTAGTGGATTCCAGCCTCTGTGGGTTCAGATTCCTGAGTTTGTCTTGGCCTGTTTCCATGCCCAAAGCTTGTTAGTGTGGAAGTGCAGCGTCTGCCTGCGGTGCAGGATTAGTGTGGTGGGGCAGCAGGGAGAGCAGGAAAGCAGCGCATGGTGCTGGTGACTCACCTCTGCCCAGCACAGCCTCCTCAATCCCACCTGGCTCCTGGAATGCTGAGGAGCTGCTGCCATGGACCTGCATCCTTCCCAGGAGCTGAACTGCTGGTGCTTGGCTGCACTTTCTGCTGCTTTTATCTGTAACAAGCTGCCCTTTCTGGGATTGCACTGCAGCCTTGGATCTCCAAGCTGCTTTCCTTCCTGTTTTTCCTTGTTCCTACTGCAGACCCTCCCCAAATCCTCCTGCTGCATCCACTAGGATGCTTCTAAAACCTGTAATGCATTTACAGCTCCTCTTGACTGATCTGCTTCCAGCTGCCTTAGATTGTGCTCTCCGGTTCAAGACCATGCAGAGTGAGCTCCCAGATCCCTGTTCCCTCTGCCTCTTCCTTTCACACCCAGCCTGGCTTCCCAGCCACCAGGCTTCACATTCTTGCTTCCAGGCTGCACTTACCTCATTCTGATTTAAGCTGTCCACGCTTCCTATGCGCTTCCCCACTCTGTTTTTGTCTGAATCCGCCCCCGTTTTGTTCCCACTCTGTGCAAAAGCAGCTCCTTCCCTGCTCTGCTTCAGGAAACAGCCCAGACCTGCAGTGTTCTCATGGCAACGCGCTCGCTACTCATCCTCTGCTCCCTGACTGGGACAGGCAGCCAGGTACTCCCTGCCTGGGAGAGCCACCCAGGACCTGAGTGCCAAAATCCACAGGTAAAGGACAGCCAGACCCGAGCCAGGGGGTTTGGAAGCAGTTCCCAGGTGGAAGCTGTGCTGTGAGGAGGCTGCTCTGCTTCCACAGCCTTGTTGTCTCCTACAGCAACAGGTGCACATTGTCCAGCAGTTCCTGGAGAGCTGCTGGAGCCAAGCAGGCTCCAGTTCCCCTTGGAATTCAAAAGCTGTGGCTTGGCCAGTCTTACTCCAGGCTGTTGAGAGCAGTGGCTGTGTGATGGTTCAAAGCACACAGCGGCTGCAGAGAGCTTGTTTTGCCACTCCAACAGCGTGGAGCACTCAGTTTTGGGGAGGTTTTCCCTGCTCCTGCAGTGGGATCTCCCTGCCAGTTCTCCTCAGCCATTCAGCCCTGAGAAGAGCCTCCTGCCTGGCACTCTTGCACCTTTTCTAAGCTCCTTGGAGATTTCAGAGGGTTTATTTTCTATTACCTGACTTTGAGAGGTGAATCTTTCAGGGTAAGAGCCAGCTGTGCCTTCCCTGGAATGTCCCTGCACTTTGCTGTGGCCACTTCCAAAGCTCCTGGTTATCTGGGGGAATGGAGGTTTTATTATTGTTATTTTTTAAAAGAGCCCCAATAGTCAAAAAGGTAAGAACTGGTAGTTTCTTTTAACAGTTTGTCCTGATGCTGCCCAAAATGTTCTCAGCCTCCCAGAGCCTTTCCCACTGTCCAGCTGAGGGTGGGGAACTGTTCCTGTCTTGCCCCGAGCTGTGTGAGCTCTCCTCAGGGGAAAATCAAGCAGCTCTGTCCTTTCCCCAGCCCAGAGCAGCAGAGCCACACTGGTTCCCCCCCGTCACAAAACCCTACAGTGCCAGGGAGGATGGACCTGGGCCACTTCAGATACCCTGTGCTCCTGGTGCCTGGGATTTCTGTTCCCAATGAAATGAGGCAACCAGACACTTCCAGTCACAGATACATTTATTCTTCCATGTCTGTACAGCTGGGAGCTCAGTGCATGCGTGAGGCAGCAGTGTCAGAGACATCTCTTTTCCTGCCAGGAGGATAAATCCACTGCTGGTGCTGTATCAGGAGCCTACATGGATGCTTACCTGTTTCCAGGCTGGGAGTGCCACCTGCACACCTGGAGTTAGGGGAAAAGAAACCCACAAGGAGGAAGAGAAAAAACAGAGGAACAGCTTTGAGCTTTCACATCCAAACATGGGGGGAGAAGCCCCAGTTCCCGTCTCTCAGTCCTCAAAGCTTTGGCTTTGGGGTGCAGTGCTGCTGCCTCCTTGCAGGCTGCTTGCTGTTCCAAAAGTGATCCGTGCCAAATCCCTGTGTGTCCCTGCCCAACAGTGTTACATCCCCAAAATAAGTCTTTCCCAAAAAAGTGCCAGTCTTCCCTGAGGAGGGGACGCGCAGTCCAGAGTGAGAAATTCCCGGGGTGGAGAGTGGAAAGTTGCCCACGAGACAGCAGACAGTGCTCTCACCTGAGCATGGAGCCCGTGAGCTCTGCTCCAGAGGATTCCTTGGCAAGGACAGGGATAGTCTGTGGTGGGTGAGGCGAGGACAACAAAACAGGCCACACACAGCAGGCATGCTCCAGCATCCTTCCTCCCGCCGGGATCGGAGGAACCAGCAGCAGCAGTGAGTAGCTGGGATGTGATGGACAGTGGATACCTTCAAATGGCGTAATCCCTCGGGTTCTGTTTCCTGAGGGTCTGCAGCACATCCTCGAGGAGCGATAGCCCCAAATCCACTTTGAAGGACAGGAAGGGGTCAGCCAGGTCGGGGAGAGTGGTGCTGTTCGGGAGACCTGCCTCTGAGGTGCCGTGGTCTGTAGCCTGGTCCTTGTGCGTTGGAGTGGCTTTGTGGTAGGGAGCAGCGTCGGAAAAGGAGAGGTCGGAGTGGGAATCTGTGTGATCGATGATGTTGGGGCAGCTGGAACTGTCCAGGTACAGCCGGGGAGGCTTGGGAGGGGCTTGTGCCTTGGCCAGGTTCTGCTCGCTCTGACAGGACAGGTACTCAGACTTGTCCTTCAGATCCCTCAAGCATTCCCTCTTCTGGCCGTCCGAGTCCAGAGTGTGGCTGTTCTGGTTCAGGATGATGACTTGGTTGCCCAGCTTTTTGTGCCTCCTGAGGGAGAAGCGTCGGAAGAAGGTGGTAGACTTGATGGACCCTCTGCGCCAAGTATCCATGCTGAGGGAAGGCAGCGAGGAGCAGGAATGCTGGCTCCTCACAGGCGGGAGCCGAGGGATCAGCAGCGAGCCACGCAACAGGAACAACCTCTTCCTGCCCAGTTCCCGGAGCTGCAAGGAAAACAGAGAGGCTGGTAGTGCAGGAAATGCAAACTCCACGCCGTGGCGAGGAGCACTTGGCTTGTCTCGGATCTCAAGGAGTCTCCCCCTGGAGTGGAGAGGAGCGGCGGTGTGCGAGCGAGCTCGTTAAATGTGTGCTGCGGCTCCGGGCTGGTGGGGAACAGCAGAGGCACAGTCACCATGAGAACAGATCTAATCTGGCATCTAGAACAGAAGGGCACTCGGGTGCCATGGTAACCGGGCACCTTCTGCGGAGGGGCACTGCCGGAAAAGCGCCGTGGGTGGCTGGGAACGAGACGGTGACTCAGTCCCACCAAAGGAACCCAGGGAATACGGGAGAAGGGAGATGTAAAAAGCGACAACGCGGGAGACAATGTTGGGAGAATGGAGTGCAAAAGGACACTTACGCCCTGTTGGAGCAGCCTGGAGTCCAGGAGCAGAGAGGAGAAGCTGCTGGAGCACTCGGAGAACTGGGCCTGCCACGCTCACCAGGATGAAGAAGCAAGTCGAGGGAGAGCTCGGGCAGGAGTCCAGGAATTCAGCCAGGTTGGAGCCAGAATGCCAAAGCTCCCCAGCGCTGCCGCCGCCGTCCCTTCATGTGCCACCCGGCGCTGCTTCCCGGGCTGTGGCTCCCTGCGTGGATGTGTTTGTTTTGAGCCAAGCCCTTGCTGAGTCAGCCACGTCAGAAACTGGGTTTTACTCGATTGGTAATTGCCTGGATTGCAGGAAGTAGGTGTGTGGAGTGGCAGAGCCTCAGCCCACGCTCAGGCACCCAGGAGCACGTGCTGGGAGCCCACCTGGATCAGGCTGTTCTCCCTCCTGCCACTCCAAGGGCTCCTCGTGTCAGCAGAGCTCCCAAACCAGGCTGCAAATAATCTCCTGTCTGTTTTAAATTTCAATCCCAGTGCGAGGTGGGGCTTCAGGTTTGTGTGGGTGATTCATCTGCATGAGTCTCACGCAGCCTCTTCCATCCAGCCCAGCAAATTCCTGGGGTTGGTGGATGGGACTTGGAAGGATTTCGGCTGAGGGCTGATACCATCAGTGCTTTCTCAGACACTGCTGCTGCCAGTACCCAAAGGTCATTTCGCTCAGGTGGCTCCTAAGACACCAATTAGACTCTTAATTTCCCACTTGATGTTCCTTATCTGTTGTGGGCTTTCATTGTGTCCTCGCAGCCGGAGGAACCACTTTGCTGGCACGGGATAAGGAATTGCACTCGCCCATGTTTCCATGCAGAGACTTATTTAGCCACTCTATTGCCTCTGTATCCTTTCTGCTCCCTAAAAAATCCTTAAATATCTGGAGAAGCTGTGGCTGCCCCATCCCTGGAAGTGTTCAAAGCCGGGTTGGAGCAGCCTGGGCTAGTGGAAGGGGTCCCTGCCCCTGGCACACGGTTGGAAACAGATGATGTTTAAGATCCCTTCCCACCCAAACCATTCTGGGATTCCGTGATTCTCTGCGATCACCACTTAACTCCCTTCCTAGAAAAATGAATATGAAGAGGTTTTTTTCCCATTCACCTTCTGTCAAGATGCTTTTATTTCCACCTGAGCTGTCAAGGAACGAGCTGGATGTTTTCAAGCCTTGCAGTGCTTTCATACATCCAAAATAGCACGGCCACCTACTAGTGTGGAATGGCTTTGGAAGCAGCGCCAAAGCACTGGAGCAGCTGTCATCTGCTGCCCACGTTCATTAGGCAGAGTCTGCAATCAACTGCCTTGACGTGACAGTTGCTGCCACACGTAGCAGGAAGGCTCCGGGAGCTTTGGAAAACTGTTCCATTCCTGTGTCAGGTTTGGGAACATCCCTGGTGGTTTTCTTTCTGCAGCCGCTTAGAGTCACGGCATTGTTCGTGTTGGAAAAGACCTCTGTGGTCATTGATTGCAGCTGTTAGAATCATGGAATGGTTTGGGTGGGAAGGTCAGACCCAATACAGGACCTTAAAGCCCATCCAGTTCTACTTCAGGGCAGGGACACCTTCCACTATCCCAAGTTGCTCCAAGCCTTGTCCAACCTGGCCTGGAACACTTCCAGGGATGGGGCAGCCACAGCTTCTCTGGGCACCCTGTGCCAGGGCCTCCCCACCATCAGACAGTTGGAAGTTAGTCACTTCCATGTGTAATCCACAAAGGTTTGATTTTTTATGGCATTAGCCTTTGTAACAGGTGAAGTGTACGCTGGACTTTGGGCACCAGCGTTGTAGGTGCAGGGTGATCTTGCAATCCAAAATAATGCCCCATCCAGCCTCGTGGAATGCTGACTCTGTGTCTTTCCCACTTTCCTCATTGACCACACTTACTGCTGGTTATTTTTAATCATCGTTTTAATAACAATTCCTGGTTATTTCCTGTAGCCAGGCAGCTTTCACCCACCTCACCCAATTTCCATGGAATCACACTGCTTCCTGCCCGGAACACCAGTGTTGTGAGGGGGATTTGGGGAGGGGCTGGGTGTCTGTGCTGTCCTGACAGGTTCTGTGTGTTTCCTGCTCCTTCCCAGGCATCGGTGGTGTCGGAGCGGGACTACGAGAGCCTGGTGATGATGAGGATGCGCCAGGCAGCCGAGAGGCAGCAGCTCATTGAGCAGCTCCAGCGGGAAGACGAGGAGGAAAAATCCCACACTTAGCATGAGAGTATGGATTCTCCGCACCCCTCCGTCCCCCCAGAGCTGTTTCTTAATTTAAGTCAATAAACCTTTTTTTTAAAGGTGTTGTGGGAATAGAAACTCCTAGGGACTGCGGCCCTTATCCCTTTCCAGGTTTGGGAAAGGAATGGCTGCCTGAGGTTCAAAAAGTGCAGGTGTGTGCCCGGAGCAGCTGCCCCATCCCATGGGACAGGGTGTGAGAGGTGCCATCAGAACACCAAACCTTGGAGCTTTTAATTCCTGAAAGCTTGTTCGGGAGCTGTGCGTGCAGAGGGATTTGGCAACAGCTTTAAACAACCCACAGAAGGACAGTGGTCTCTTTGGAGCAATGTTTTATTGGTGTTACCCCCACAGCAGGATCCATGCACAGTCCCAAACATTCCAGCAGTGTTGGGATGAGAGCCTGCACCTGGAATAGTCACAGAACCTTTCTATGTTGTTTTGGGAATCCATGTTAGGCTTGGATGGCAGTCTGGGATCAGGAAGTCTGGTGGTGCTGCTGAGATGGAAACGGGCCTTGCTGCCGAGGGAAGGGATTCTCAGAGCACTGGGGGTAGATTTAGTGGTTCCCTCTTGGATTTCAGGGATGAGGTGGGATGGTCTCCATGCTTGGTGTCCCTCCCTGATCCCCTGGCCCAGGAGAAGGCACAGAGCTCTCCAGGGCAGCCCGAGGAGGAGGCAGACAGGTCTGTTATTGGGCTTCCTCCAGGGCATGCTGAATACATGATTAAAATGTAAAAAGCTGGAATTTGCCAGACTGCCATCCCGCTGAAGGCAGAGCTGGAGCCATTTGTTCCCTCTGCCCGATTCTGGGCATACCTTCCTCCCCCGGCTCTCGGGAAATGACAGGGATGGCAAAATTCCACTGGGTCCAGCTCTGCCTCTACGCCATTCCTCCCCCTGCCCGAGTGCCTGGAGTCTGGGACAGGAAGGAATTAAAGGGGAAGAATTTGCTGCCAGTCGTCTAAGATGATCTCCAGCAGGATGTTGTCCGGCTGGAATGCAGGATTCTCCCTGGCTATTCCCTGTGGAGGCACCAGACCAGGGTCTGGCCCACGCCGGTCATGCTGACCACGCGGTAGCCGAGGCTCTCCAGCTTGTCCAGGACCATGCGCGGAGCGTCGTTCACGTAGTACTCACAGCTGCACCCGGGAAAGACGGGAATAAGGTGAGCTGGGGGAGGAAGAGATGGAAATTTCCCGGTGGAAGTGAGCTTGCCTCGCTCCTGACCCCTGTAGGACCAGCGGCCACACCTGGCACAGGTGTGTGTGTGACGCAGAGCCTTGGTTAACCCCAGGGGAAGGCACAGCCCACGGTGCCAAACCACGGGAATCCTGTCCAGGAGGGAAGGATCAGGTTGAGTGGTAATGTGGCTCAGGGGCCGGCGGTCCAGAGCCACGTGCTGCTCGGTAACTGGGCTGACTCTGCAGCAGAGGATTCGCAGGTAAACACAGTGAGCACGTTTTTAACATACCTGGGAATTCATGGGGAAGGAGGAGAATCTTGGCCAAGCAGGGAGGAATGATTCAAGTGTTCCTAAGGAATGAAATCCCAGTGTTCTGCCTATGTCAGAGCACGTCTGTGAGATGGGTGGGTTTGAGAGACTGTTGGAATTTGTGGATTGGAACAAGGTGCTGCTTTCAGCCAGGTGGGAAACCTTTGGAAAACCAGTAGTCATCCATCCTGCATGGAGGTGCCAGGTGAGGTGAAGCCCAGGCTACTCTGCCCTGGCAGCTCTGGCAGTGCCTGGGGACTGGTACTGGGATCCTTGTCCAGCTCTGATTCCCCGTTGGTTTGTGCTGGCTCTGTGCGTGGAGCAGAAGCTGCCCCACATTCCTACCCCTCAATCCTAGCTCGAGGGCTGTGACAGTGCTCCCCAGTGAAGGGACCAGACACAAACTGGGCTGAATTGGGTGGGGACAGCCAAGCTGAGCTGGTCTGTGGGACCTTTGGCACTGGAGGTGCCAGGCTTTCCTTTGACACGACTTTTGGGACAAGGGCCAGAGCAGCTCAGCTGTCGCTGACTCGCAGTGCCGGATAAGCGGATAATGATGGGCTGCAGGATCGCTGGGGATCCTGTTTGGGCACCTGAACAAAGCCTCTCCTGCTTTTCCTACTAATAATGTTAAAAAAAGATCCAAAAGCCTCTCCAAAGCTGCTCCTGCTTGGATTTCGGAGCCGTGCTGGAGCTGAGAGTGCTTTAAAGCACGAAATAACCCTGAGATGTGAGAGATTTTCCAGTTTCTCAAGACAGACTGTAATTATAGATGTGGTGTAAAGATAATGTGCATTATTATAAGTGTCTTTGAAGTCTGTGCTTTCTCCAGGAGGGTTGCCACATACCCCTCAGATTCGCAGTGGGAGCTGGTAAATATTATTCCCATTATTCAGAGGAAGTAGCAGAGGCAGGGATTTGTAGGAACCTAAAAAACGGAGTGGCAGAGCTAAAAGCAGGAGGGAAGAGTTCCCAGGGCTTTTTCCCAGCTGTGTGTTGAGGGAAACGAAGATTGCACACTGTGGGTATCGGATATGCCGCCGTCTCCGTGTGCATCTAGAGGGGATGGACGGGCTGGGATACCTGCGAAGCCTTTTCTTCCTGGTAAACCCCACCCCACCCCTTGCCCCACCTGGCTGCCCCAAGGGCTCTGACCCCGAGTCAGAGGGCAGGGACCACATCCCTGCTCCCCACACCTTGTGGGATTTAATGAGGGGCCATGTGTCTGGGCAGAGCTGCGGAACAGGATCTGTGCGCTCCCTCATTATGGGGATTTCAGTGCTTCACCTGTACATCCCAGTTTCCCAGCAGGTCTGTGCTGCTCAGGCTTTTCCTTCAGGCTCCCTGCAAGGTCATGGTTAAAGTTTTGGGGCCCAAGGTGCTACAGGAAGGGGGTTTGCAGCATCCATAGCCAGGCTCTGCTCATGAAGGAGTTGAGAATGGAAAATCCTGCTTGGCCACAGTGCAGATCCTGGAGCTCCCAGCCCTGGTTGGGATTCTGGAGGAGGCAGCCAGGCTCGCCCCACTGGCACGTGGCTGTGCTCTCGGGGGTGCCAGCAGCCACATTCCAGCCAGGGGACTTTCCCCACTGCCTGTTGCTCAGGCACACGCGGGCAGGACGTGCTGTGCCGCGGGGATGTGCCGCAGGGATGTGCCGCGGGGACGCAGCGGAGTTCCCAGCTGTGACACAGGCCGTGCCAAGGAGCAGGTGGGGCAAGAGGAGCTCAAAACGCTCCAGGCCACAGGGAGGGGAAGGAGTTGGTGAATCCACCAGGGAGATCCCACAGGGAGCTCGTATCCCTTCCCCAAACCAAGCAGAATGTGGCGCTTCTGTTCCTTACAGCGCTGCGGCTCCCCCAGCTGCTGGGGCAGGCACCACAGGGGCTTTTATCTGTCTTTACCTTCCTTTTCCACCTGAATCCCAGGGATTCTTGCCCAAATCTTCCAAGATCCAGCTCCTTCCTGGAGCCTGTTGTGTTTCTCCCTGCTCTGTCTCCCATCCCGTTGCATAACTCCGGGCTCAGCACAGCGGGTGGCAGCACGACGCTGGTGCTGCTGCCAATCTCTGCCCACCCACGGGCTTGGGAATAGCAGCACGGAGACGGATCAGCTCAGCAACCTCCCCGGGAATGTGGCTGGGCCGGGGGGGGGCCTCAATACTTATATTTTATCTCATTATTAAAATTTCCCACCCCACTCAGATTTTTAATGCTGCAGCAGCCGAGGATCCAGCCCTTGGTGTCTGCCAGGCTGGTGCTGCGTAGGAGGGTTTTCCCAGCTCCATGGATGGAAGCTTGGGACCATTTGGGATGAGATGCTCATTCCATTTAATACCTCATCCTTCTCCTCCTCCTTTTCCTCCTTCTCTTACTCCACACCACAGCACGTGGGACACAGCAGGAATCAAGCTGCTCCTCTCTGTCAAGTTCTTTTGCATTTGGGGGTTTGTTTTGCTTTGCCTTTTTTTTTCCCCAGGGAAAACCAAGAAGTGGAATATCAAGTGAGGAAAAAAAGGGAAAAAAAGTGGGCCAAACCATGAGGAAGACGCTGGTCACATCTCTGAGTGGCACTTGGCCAAAGGCTGGGGTCAAACTCGGCGTGGGCAGAAGTGGGGACATGGAGAAGTGTCAAATATCCATGGCTTGGGAACATGCCTGTGGAGGGTTGGGGTCAGGGAAGACACAATGGGAAGCAGCTCCAACCTCAGGGCTCAGCTGCTCATGGAAAAGGTTTGGGAGCTGTTGGGAATGGCTGGCTCAGGTGACACCTCGAGCTGCACTGGAGAGCAGGATGGGACAGACAGACAGACTGCGGGAGGGAGGAACTGGACAGACAGAACTGGGTGAGAACTCTGGATGTCTCAGCACCAAGAAAGGCCCCAGGCAGAGCCAGGAAGGGATGGCACCGGGAGAGGGAAAGGGGGGTCAGGTGCTAGAACGGGGTCAGAGCAAGGGAAAATGAAGAACCAAGTGAAATATCAGGCAGCATTTCCGCATTAACAGGACACGTGCAAGTCCCAGGATTAACTGTACAGCTGGAAGGTGCTGTGGGGAATTCCAGGAGTGAAAATGTTCCATATTTCTCGGGAAAGTAAGGAGAGGAGGACTTACAAGTTGTTCCCCAGCGTGCTCCTCTTTGTGGCCCCCAGGATGCTCATCAGGTGGGGATCCGAGTGCTCGTCACCCACCATGGTGGGCCCAGCCTCCTGTGGGACAGGCACGGAGCGGTGAGTGACACGTGGTGACACGGCCACCCCCTCTTCCCAGCACAGCTCCAGTGAGAGCCCTCAGGGAAGGGAATTGCCATCAGCCCATCCTGGGAGGGGCCGCTGCCAGGAAAGCGCAGTTGCTCACCCGTGAAAAGCACGGACGGGAAGTTTCCAGCCTCAGCTCGACGCCAGGTTTCAGGCTGGAAATGTTTGCTTTGCCACTTCGGCAAAGGGCAGCGTTTCCAAAGTCTCTGGAGGGCAGGCTGAGCCTTGCTGCTCCAGGCTGCTCCCTCCAGTGCCATAATCCATGTGCCACTTCCTGTCGCTGTTTGATAATCACTTAATCGACTTGTACGATCCCAAATGCTGCTGCCAGCAGATGCTTTGGTGCTGCAGCATCCCCACACGTCCCCATTCCCAATCCACTGCTGAATCCTTCGGGACATCTCCAGAGGCAGCAGGAGCAGTGTCCATCACAACTCCCTCCCTTTGCTCATTTGCTGTTTTCACTGCCCCTGCCCCAAACCACATCGGCACCTTCGGGCTTTGGGAGGGATGATTGTCGGGAAAAGGAAAACCCCAGATAAAGACGTGGCTGTGGGCTCCTACAGAGTCCTGCAGGATGTGGGTGCTGCCGGTGCCGGGGAGTAACGTTTGCTTTGTGGCTTTATGTGATAGTGACAGCCAGCAATGCCACCAGTGCTCCTGGACGGCGATCCCAGCCAGCGATCCCAGCCAGCGATCCCAACCACTGCCCGGCTCCTGTCAGCCCCAGCCATGCCCACTCCCTTGGCCGCCTTTTCCACCCTGGAATGGCTGTTTGGGGACGAGGGAAAACCAGCTGCGAGGTCAAGTGGCGCCGTCCCTTTGGCGTTCGTGGGATCCTGCCGCAAGTTTCCCAAGTGAGTCGCTGTTTGGGACAGGAGGGTTTGGGGGCAGCAGAGCCGGGATGGGGGCACCGGCGCTCTCACGGAGTTGTGCCGGACACCCCACACCGGCCACCGGCCGCTGGGGCACAGCCTGGCCGAGCTGGGGGCCCCCCAAGCCTGCATCGCCCCCGGACCCCCCAGCAGCAGCAGCAGGGCCAGCCCATCCCGGGATCGCCGCCGGGCACCGGAGGCACCGGTGACGGTCGCACCGCGGGCTGAGCGGGTCCCACCGCTCGCCCCGGTCGGTCCCTGCCCGCCCCCCGGCATTCCCCACCCCCGGGGGTCCCGCCGGGACTCACCAGGCGGATTTGGGTGCTAATGAGCAGGTACGGCATCTCCGCTCCGCCGCTCCCGCCGCCGCTCCAGGGGGACCGTGCCCGGGGCCGCCCCCGGTCCCGCCCCGCCACCACCGCCCCCGGGCAGTGCGGGGGGAAAGGCTCCCAAAGGGATCAGGGGGCCCCGCCGGGCTCCGACGGATCTCTCGGGATCCCGGCTCTGCCGTCCCAACAAGGGATGGGCAGGAGGTGAAGGGCTGGGAGATGATGGAGCAGGAGGGGAGAGGGGACAGAAGGTGATGAGCAGGGAGAAGATGGAGCAGGAGACGATGGACTGGGAGACGAAGGACAGGAGATGATGGGCAGGGAAAGGATGGACCGGGAGATGAGATGCAGGGACGTGGAGGACAGGGAGATGTAGGACAGGAGACAATGAGCAGGGAGACAGAGGACAGGAGATGATGCTCAGGGAGGCAATGAACGAGGAGATGTGGAACAGGGAGATGATGGATAAGGGAGATGAAGAAACAGGAAATTAATAGCAGGGAGATAAAGGGCCAGGAAATGACAGCAGGGGGATGAGAACTGGGAGGTGATGGAGCAGGAGCCAGGCAGGTGGGGAGACCTGGGCCCTGTTCCTGCCCTGAAGCAGAATGTTCAGCATTACCAACGTTTTTTGGGGAAAAAAAAGTGGTTTTCTACTGGCTGTTGTAAATCCCTTCATAATTTGAGGAGAAGCTCATTTCCTGGGACTGGGACAGGCGGAGGCGCTGCATATCCGTTATTATTAATGTGTTATTAACCGTTATTAACTGTTGTTGTTGTATTTATAATTATTGTTGTGGTTGTTAATTGTTATTTTTGACATTGTCATTGACCCGTTGGTTGGGTTTGGTGAGATACAAGAAAACCCAGAGGCTGATGGTCTCCTCTTCCTAAAACATGTCCCACAAATCCCAGGATGTCCATTTGGAATTCTCCGTGGGATACCTCACCCCAGGGGTTAAACATCAGCTTGTTTTGATCATTCCCACCCTCAGGAGAGCCTCTTCCCCAAGTCCTGGAACAGCTGGAGTGTTTGCTCATTGCTCTCCTGTCCCAGTGCAAACCTGTTGCCCAATGAACCAAGGGCACCTTTCACCTGGTTGGGTTGGATTTCGACAGAATTCCCATAATCCATGACCCCTCTGGACCTCAGCTGGGCACGTGTGGTCTGTAGTTACACAGGGAATAATATGGATATGAAATCCAGACCTTTCCAGAAATTAAAGGAAAACTAGCCAGGGTTCTGGCAGCCTGCCCAGCTCTGGGTCTGACTCTTACCTGGCTCTTTACTGGGGGAAAAAAACAGTAAGGAAAAAAGAGGGAAATGAGAGCAGAGCTATACATAATGTTTTAATATTTAATTTCTTGAGGAGATACCAAAATCTGGGAGGCAGCTGGAGCGCTGATGGATCTCATCCATCATCCCAAAGCAGCTTATCACCCACCGGCTCCGAGCTGGCTGCTCCCAGCTCTCCTTGGACTGGGCTGGCTTGGAATTGCTCCCAATAATTCAGATAAAGGGAGGCAGAAGCTACTTTGGCTCTGCCCAAATCCTGCTGTCACCCAAACCCCCAGGAGCAGGGAGCACACAAAGGGCTTGGTTTTCCCTCTCCTGACTGGCACCTTTTCCTAAAGAATCCTTTGGCTCTTCCAGAAAAATGTATTTCTAGTTTCAGTGATTCTGAGATAAAGAAGTTCTTCCTAGGGGATCCCACCAGGAATGTAACCGCTCACCACATTTCCTGTAGGAGGGAGAATTCCAGCCCCAAAGGCTTGGGATGGTTATTTGGCTGGCCATTGCTGTCTCCTTTGCCTATTCCACCCAAAATCCATTACCTCATCCCAAAAACCGGTGGCTCTGTGCCCACAGCCCCACAGCCAGCCCCGTGCCCAACTCCCTCAGTACAATAACCCTATCCCACTCAGCTCCCTTGGGCATCCCAAATTCCCTTTTTTTGGGCTCAGCCACGTTTGTCCCTCACTACAATAACCCTGTCCCACTCAGCTCCCTTGGGCATCCCAAATTCTCTTTTTTTTGGGCTCAGGCACGTTCGTCCCTCACTACCGGAAGCTGAACACCAAATCCGGCGGGGTTTCCTCCCACAGAGCGTCGGGCAGCGCGGACACACCCGGCCTGTCCCCCCCCCCACACCGGGGACAAGGTGCTGTCACCACGACGGGACAGGCGCCGAGGCGACAGCAGGAGCAGAGCCGGCGGCCTCGGGGAGCTTTGCCCAGGAAGTCCCGCGGGTTCAGCGCCTGGGGGACGGCGGTGGCACCCGCGGAGGGCGACAGAGACCCAGGCTCAGGCACAGACCCAGCTCCGCGTCCCTCTCCGCTTCCGCGTCCCGCTGTCACCACCCGCGCGCGCGCCGCTGGGGGCGTGGCCCCGCCGCCCCGCGCGCCGATGACGTCACGCCGCCGATAGACACANAGGAGCCGGCGGGGCCGCCGCGCCTCGGTACGAGCGGGATCGGGCGGCGGGAAAGCCGGGTCGGGATGAGGGGAATGGGGCTGGAATATGCGCAGTGAGGCTGGAATGGGGTTGGAATATACGCAGTGGGGCTGGAATGGGGAGGAACGTGGCTAGAGTTGGCGTTGGAATAGAGGAAATGGGGCTGGAGTGGGGAAAATGGGATGGGACTGGAATAAGAAGAGTAAGGGGAAATGCGATTAGAGAAAGAAGAATGGGGTTGAAATGAGGGGAGTGGGGTTGGAATGCGGGAGGTGAGGTTGGAATAGGAAGAATCGGGGAAACGGGGCTGGAGTAGGGGAGAATAGAGGTTGAATGCGGGGAGTGGGAATGGGATGGAATGGGGGAGTGGGGCTGGAATAGTGGGGAATGGGGCCGGGATAGAGGGCAGCGAGGTTGGGGTGTTGGACTTCTAGAAATGCTGATTCAGAAACCTGAACTTGCTGGGGTTTCATCCGCATCTGTGCAAAACTTCAGGAACAGAAAGTGAAACCGTGTTTTTCACAGTGATCATAGAACAATGGGATCCTGGAATGGTTTGGGTGGGAAGGGACCTTAAAGCACACCCAGTCCCGCCCCCTGCCCTGGACAAGGACACCTTCCACTATCCTAGGTGGAGCCAAGCCCCATCCAACCTGGCCTTGGACACTTCCAGGGATGGGGCAGCCACAGCTTCTCTGGGCACCCTGTGCCAGGGCCTCTGCACCCTCACAGGGAACGATTCCTTCCCAATATCCCATCTAAATCTCCCCTTTTCTAGTTTGGAGTTATTCCCCCTTGTCCTGTCACTCCAGGCTCTTGTAAAGAGTCTCTTTCCATCTTTCCTTCAGCTACTGGAAGGGGCAGTTGAGCCACCCCAGAGCCTTCACTTTTCCAGGCCGAGTAATCCCAGTTCTCCCAGCCTTTCCCTGCAGCAGAGCTGCTCCATCCCTCTGATCAGCTTGGTATCCCAGTCTAGATCAAACCTCGTGCCCCCTGCCAGATTTCCCTCCCGCGTGGAATCCTTTCCCGCTTGGATCTAACGACCTCGCTGTGCTCCGGTGCAGCCCAGGCCATGCCCGGAGCGCTGCTCCCGGCGGATGCGGGCGACGGAGCCGTGCCCAGCCCCCTGCTGAGGCAGGACGAGCAGCTGGAGCTGCTGGAGCGCCTGGACTTCGTGGTGAGGAACATCGTGGAGCTGAGGAAGGAGGTGGAGGAGCTGCGGAACAGCCTCCAGCACCTGGCGGTGGAGATCGTGGGGGAAGTCAGGTACTGCCCCTCTCTCCTGGGCTTGGAGCAGTCGCTCCCTGGCACGGGAAAACAGCCACAGGAACTCGGGATCCGGGAATGCCTGGGCTGGAAGGGACCTCAAAGCCCACCCACCCACGGGCAGGGACACCTTCCACTAGCCCAGGTTGCTCTGAGCCCCATCCACCCTGGCCTGGAGCACTTCCAGGGATGGGGCAGCCACGGCTTCTCTGGGAAATCCGTTCCCGTGCTGCACCACCCTCACAGGGAAAGATTCATTCCTCACATCCAACCTAAATTTCCCCTCTTCCCGTCTGAACCCATTCTGTCACTCCGGTTCCTGCTGAGTGAAAAATCTGGATGAACATCACGTCTGTGGATTCTGTATGGATTGTCCATGGAGCAGGATTTGCTTTACCTGCAGAATACAACGTTAGCTCCATTCGAGTTTGTATAAACAGGAGTAAATCACCCTGTGAATTCTTTGGATATAAAGGAAATTGGGTGGAGTCTGCTGGAGAGGAGAAGGGGAATATCGGATATTTCACTACCGAATATTTATTCCTCTCCCTTTTTCTTTCCCTCCAGGACCCACCTGGAAGAAACCCAGCGAGTGACTCGCCGGAGGAAGTTCCCCTTCTCCAGGGACAGAAGCGACTCCACAGGCTCCAGCTCCATTTATTTCACAGCCAGCTCAGGGAATGTCAACACAGATGATGGAGAGAGTGAAGGAGGGTAAGCAGAGCACTGGGACCGATGTTTTAGGGGATTTAGTGCCACATCTGGGCAGTTTAGAATATAAAAAAGGGAATTTTCTTCCCCTATAGCCTGCTTTAATTCGCTTTTATTACAGCAAGTGTGTTACTGCCAGGGCCAGACTGAGAGGTCTGAAATGGTCCTGACTTTTAGAAAAAGGAAAAAAAAATATTTTAAGGGGTTTTAAAGAAATAATTTGGTTAAGGAACCTTGCAGAAGGAAGGGAAGTACAAGTCCAGCCTGGCACTGGAGTGAGAGAGTTTAGGAATCAGATTTCCAGACAATATATGTTATATTAAAATGATAAAATCATCAAATCAGGGAATATCCTGAGGTGGAAGGGACCCAGGAGGATCATCCAAGTCCAGCTCCTGGCCCTGGACACGGCAGAAAAATTCTGTGTGGTGTAAGAACATCATTAAAAATGCCAGTATAGCTGCTGGTTTGTTCATGTTAGGTAACAAGTTCTCCTGCACATGTGATAGCTGGTTTTCTGAGGCAATGCTGCTCTTTTGTGCCTGAATCTGACCACTTCTGTAGCTTTTGGGGTATGGAAGTGTGTCCCAAAACAGGTGGTGCTGCCGTATACGTTTTCCCGGGGCAGTTGGGATGAAATGTCATTTAAAGAGGGATTTTATAGCAGTGGGAGCATTTCAGGGGGAATTTGGACAGCCAAATGACATGGGGCCAGCTGGCACTTGGCAGCAGGGATTTGTCCTCCCAGGACAAAGGACAGGGATCTGTCACTGCCCTAAACTCGTGTTTGTCTCTAATAACTGAACTGGTGAGGCAGCAGGGAGCTGCTGTGATGTCACTGGGCTTCATTCAGCTCAAGTGGGTGTTGGAGTGAGAGGGAAATTAGGGAGGGAGTGATTCATGGTGGTGTAATAGACAACGAGGCTGCAGAACAGATTTTAGAGCTGTGGAGTTGGTTCTGAAGGCAGGACTTGGGTATTTGGGTAGCAGCAGATGCACTGAGTCACCAGGGGGGCAGTGGTTTGTGTAAAACTGCTGGAAAAGGGGGTTTTGCCCACACATCCCAGCCCTGGCTGTCCTCAGATCACAGGAAACTGTAAGTTGTGACAGAGGCCAAGAATTCAGAGTTATAGAAAAGGCACCTCCTGAGGGGACAGGGGTGTATTTTACTGCAAAAACTCATTGATTTATTTGGGATCTAGTGGTGGTTGGTCCTTACATTTTAATTAACATCTGTAATGGCCGGTGTGGGGATTGGTGGATTAGCAGCTCTCACCTGATTTAAATCTGGAATCTCAGGCAATGCCTCACTCTGGTCCTGCACAGAGAGGTGTAATAATATCAGTCTGGTCAGGATCAGCTGCCTGTAGTGTGCAGTGTTGTCTGCTAGGGATGTAAATGTGCTTGAAAAGTAGCATTTTCAGGGTAGGAAATGTAAATTTTGGGAAAAACTACTGCAGCTTTGGAGCAGGCACTGGGAGGAAGAACGGGCCTGTTGCCAACAGATGAATTTCAGCTGAGTGCTCCTTGCTGGCAGGTGAATTCTTCCAGTAAAATTCAGAACAAAGAACCCCCATTTCAGCTTTATTTTGTAAACCACATGGGCATGAGCAGCTTCTCCGGTTTCAGACACAATTCCCAAAAATCTCCTGAGAGTTTTCGGGGGGTTTGTGCTGCTTCATTTCCCTGTGTGGCTTTGGCTTTTGGGCTTTTTCACCTCCTCTTTCCATGGGCTCTGTTTTCCTTCAGGATTGCCATACTCAAGCATTCCAAAGCTTTCCATCATTGTAAACACAGGAAAACAGGCTGATAACACCTAAATCCCTTAATCTCCCTGAAAACTTTGGGTTTCCTTGTCTTTTTGAACTGGCAGAATCTCGTAGGGGCTGTCTGGCAGAAAACAGGGTTGTTTTTCGAGCCGAAGGACTGAAACCTTGGCAGCTGTCAGTAAAATGTTGGGGGTTAGGATGGGGAAATCGGGGAATCTGAGGAGTTTGTGTCTAATTACTGGAACTGAGGTGGTCTAGAGAACTAATAATGTCATTAATATTAAGAAATGTAAATAAATGAGGGTTTTAATCCAAGACAGAGCCGTGTCAGTGTCACCTACCCCTGTGTTGGTGCATTATCCATTAATTCCCTGTCATCTCCAGCGTGGCATCCTTGCTTTCCTGCCTTTGCAGTGGTGAGGCTGATGCTGTATTTCTTGCCTTAAAACGTTTCGGGACAAGATGGTGGGGTTTTGAATCTCTGGGTGAGGGTTGGAGGCTGTGGTGGGGGAGCTGAGAGGGGAATTCTTGAGAATTAGGGGTGGTTCTCAGGAAGCTCCGATAGCCAAGCGTGTCTTGTTATCTGTGTGGGGGCAGAGCCCTGTCGCTGCCTCCCTCAGATAGGGGTGTGGTCACATATCTGTGTCCCCAGACAAAGGCAGGGCCACAGGGCTGTCCCTGGGAGGAGGAATCAGCCGGGACAGAGGGAAGCACAGCTGGAAATACCCAGTGCCCCCAGAGTGCAGGGAATTCAGTTCCCACCGAACTGCTGGAGTTCTCTTGGGCAGTTATTGGCTTAAATCAGCAAAATCCCCGCGTTCAAGTGCACATTTTGAAGTGCCTGGCTGATTTGTGCCTGTTCTGTAGTTAAGAGCTTGCAGGTAAAAGTGAGGGGCACAGATAGTCTTGTTTGAAAAGGAATCAGCTCTGCAAATAGACTCCCTCCTGCTGTGGTACCACTGTACAAGCTGGTTTAAGTTTTAAATTTTAGATTCCCAGCTTGGGTGCCGGGAGAGCTTAATTTTCACCATTTTCAGAAGCTTTGATCTGAGCTTTACAGAATCACTGAGGTTGGGAGAGACCTCTGAAGTCATGGAGTCTCACCAGCACCACCATAATCCCCCCAAACCGTGTCCTGTCCCCCAAACCTGGTTTGTATGACCACTTCAGCTGCTGATCATTCCCTGGGTTTTTGCACATGTGGGGAATCCTTGCTGGATGCCTTGCTCGTGGGACATAGTCCTGGTGGCTTTCCTGCTGCTCTGCAGCTTCCCAGGTGGCAGTGAGAACAGGCTGTGTAGCATTCAGGGTGATGGAGGTACCAGGTGTTGCCAGGGCAGCTGTTGTGCCTGAAGCTCCCTGGAAAAGGCTGAAACCCTCAGGTTATGTTTTGCGCTGGGATTGTTGAAGTTCCCTTTTATCACCCGTATATTTAACTGCATTGTCCTGGCTCTGGTTTTAGCTGTTTAATTCTCTTATCCTGAAGGTAAAAGGGCTAAGAGGGAGGAGCTGGCGGGGTGAGCAAGGGAGGTGAGGACAGTTAGAATCCTGGAATGGTTTGGATGGGAAGGGACCTTAAAGCTCATGCAGTGCCACCCCCTGCCCTGGGCAGGGACGCCTTCCATAGACCAGGTTGCTCAAAACTGACTTGGGACTTAACTTCATCCTTCAGCTTTCTAAGGGTGATGTGAGAGATGAGATTGTTGGAGACACTTGGGTTGTGCAGTTTTCTCTGGGATAAGCTGGGATACTGTTCCTCTCCTGAGGAATAGCTCCTCAAACTGCTTTGGTGATGTTTTTTCCCCTAAAGTTACACCACGGCCAACGCTGAGTCCGACTATGACCGGGAGTCGGAGCGGGAGAGTGAGGAAGGGGAGGACGAA
This sequence comes from Melanocharis versteri, assembly GCA_013397845.1. Classification (NCBI taxonomy): domain Eukaryota; kingdom Metazoa; phylum Chordata; class Aves; order Passeriformes; family Melanocharitidae; genus Melanocharis; species Melanocharis versteri. The sequence continues at coordinate 159,843 of VZTG01004796.1, forward strand.
GTGAGCTGTGACACAGTGAGGACTGTGCGCAGGGATTCCCTGGATCTGGTTCCCGAGGATGAAAGCCCTCTGGTCCTGGATTCCTCGCTGGAGGAGGGGCTGGGGCAGCTCCTGGAGCAGGCTGACCGCCTGCACAGCGGGGATGAGCGGGACAAGAGAGAGGGGTTCCAGCTGCTCCTCAACAACAAGCTGGCGGTAAAGGTGCCTTGTTGTGTTTTCCAGCACCAGGGGAGGGTCAGCTTGGATGTCAGGAGGAATTTCTTCACTCAGAGTCCAACCTGGGACTGAACCCACCTTGTCACCCAGCCCAGAGCACTGAGTGCCACATTCAGTCGTTCCTTGGACACCTCCAGGGATGGGGGCTCCAACACCTCCCTGGGCAGCCCCTTCCAATGCCTGACTGCCCTTTCCATGAAGGAATTCCTCCTGGTGTCCAACCTGAACCTGCCCTGGCACAGCTTCAAGCCGTTTCCTCTTGTTCTATCCCTTGTTCCCTGGGAGCAGAGCCCGCTTCTCCCTGGCTACCCCCTCCTGTCAGGGAGTTGTGGAGAGGGAAAAGGTCCCCCCCGAGCCTCCTTTTTTCCAGGCTGAACCCCCCAGCTCTGTTCCCTTTCCTGGACTGGGAAGCCCAGAGCTGAGCACAGCACTGGAGGTGCCCCAGCAGTTCCCAGCACAGGGGGACAATCCCTGCCCTGCTCCCATGGCCACACTGCGTTATAAACTTGCCCTCACTTCCCTCCGCTGCGGTTCCGCTTCAGTTCCTATGGAATTGGGGCATTTTAAGGCTTAGAAAAATCCTTGCATGACTTCACCTGTGAGCGCCCCGCTCAGCCTTTGTTCCTGACTGCCTTTGTCGAGGGCAGGACGGGCCCTGACGTGGGATGTGTGGGGTGTTTGTGTTCCCTGCAGTACGCGGGGCAGCGGGAATTCCTGTGGCGCCTGGCGCGGGCGCACAGCGACATGTGGGAGCTGACGGAGGACGCGGACGAGAGGAGATCCTACGCCACCGGGGGTAAGGAGTTCCCTGCCGGCCCAAAGGAAGGCTGGCACTCAGCTGTACAACCCCTCCGCCTGCCAGCAGGGCCGTGGATTTCTTGCTTTTCCCTAGAATCTGGTTTTTAGGGGAGTGGGAAGTAGTGGTGGTGTGGATTGTGTTTAAAAGCTGTGCTTTCTGAAAGAGTCTGAATAGACCGAGACCTACTTAGAGCTGGGAAAGTTGTTTCTCAAACCTGTCATCCATTCATCTGTGATACTAAAATAAATCATAAAATAAACATAAAGTAAACAAGCTTTGGCTGTAGCACACTGGATTTTCGGTGTTGCCAGCATGTGCAGATATTAAAAAAAAAAAGTATTTTTAAATTTGCTTAGGGGAGTCACTTCAATTTCATTCCCTCATTCTTCTTTACCACCTCAAAGGTGTCTACAAGGTTTTAGGTGAGTCAGAAAAGAACAAAAAGCATCTTTATTACAGTTAAGATGTGCAACGAAAGATATTAATCTAAATAATTTCTGACTTGTTTATTATGCACATAATTAAATATTTAGTAGTTAATTAGTTAATAGTGTAGCTAATACAATTACTCTTTTCTGGAAATCAGTGGAGCTATTTAAACATGAAATTTTAAGTTTTATGTTGTCCTTTTAGCCATGAGTAGGTGCTTGAGTTTTCAGCTTTTTGAATCTGCCAGAGGATGAAATTATGTATGGGACGTTTTCAAGCCAAATGCATTATCAAATTAACAAATATATGACTTTTATGCCGTTCTGTTATTCTGACAGCATCAGAGAAAGAATTTGGGAGAGAAAGCAACTGAATTTCTTACCTCGGACTACTTTTTCTGTTCCAGGGAAGGAAGAGCTGGAACTTGCCTTGCAGAAATGGGATCAAAGTGCTGAGTGCCACCAGTGGTAAGTGACTTTTTACTTCTTGCCTTTAAGAAGTGTAGGAAAAGGACCTGGAGGTTTTTGTGAGCTGAGCTGCAGTTAAAAAAATAATAAATACAAACCCCCCACAAACTTACTTGCTGTTACTTGCGCTGTGCCACACTGGTGGTGTTTTTCCATAAAACAACATTTTTAACAGCTTTGCTTACTTGGTGTAAGGAATAACTTGACAGACAGTAGGTTTGGTTGTGATGATAGGAATAAATTTGGGGTTTCTTACATCAATTTAATTATGAATTTCTCTCTGAAGAGTTCTGGAGGAAAAGCTCCCAAGTGGAGCTGCTTTGAGGCAAGAGGGGATGTGTTTGACTCCATCAGCCAGGCCTGGGAGTTTGGGCTCAGTGCTGTGCCAAACTCCCTATTTTCCTCTTAATTCTGGAGGAAGGAGATCCATCACTTATCAGACAGGCTTTTAGAGTCTCCTGGAAGTGTTTTCTGGCACTGCTGGCTCTGCTCTCATCACCCTGCAACGCCCTTGGCTTTGGAAATGAAGGGGCATAGCAGCACGTGGCTCTTTTTTTGTTTAAACAAGGACCTTTAGTGTATATGTTCCATGCTAAAAGAAGAAATGATCTGCAGTTCAGCCGAGCAGTTTTGACCAGCATTTCTGCACAGGGTTTCAGGAAGGAGGCAGGAGAGAAGGGAAGGGCCTTGCTCCCTTCAGCAGCCTGGATGAGAAGGCTGTGCTTCCAGCTCATGTATAGAATTTTTAAATGTCCTTCTTTAAAATTACTCCAAAAGAGAGTCTGTGGAGTGGCACACATATTTGTGGAGATAAGGGAATGTGCTTTTCTGTTACTCTGGTGAAGTCCTCTGTGAATGGTGTTTGTCAGCAGTTGCTCTGAAGGGTTGACAACACTTAAATTAGAATAAAAGGAATTTTTCTTTTCTTTTTTAATGAAAACTACTGGGAAAACAGGTTGCTGAGTGTCTTTACCAAGCAAGATCTGTGCTCTTGCAAGAGTAAATTTGCTTGAAGGATTGTTTTGAATTACTGGCATTTGCATAAATGCCTTTTATCGTCTTAAACTGTATTTCGTCTGTTGGTAATGAATCACTGCTCTCAATTAAAGCTTTGATAGGAGGGAGGAATTTGGGGGCAAGAAAATCTCCAGAAGATCATGGTGTTGGGTTCTGCTGGCTTAACATCTTTGAAGGAATGGGGTTTAGTTGCCAGGGTGAATCTTAAAATTTGTATTTTACAAAGCCAGGTTCTACTCCAGTGTCCAAATATTGGCAGTTTTGCCTTGGAATTCCAAGTTTGGGACAATTCTTGGCCCCTCAGACCCCTTTCCCAAACAGGGATAAGGCTCCTTCCTGCACAGCTACATCTTGCTTCCAATTCTCCAGGGCAGCTGGAGAAAGGAAACAGCAGAGCAGCATGTGGGAGGCGTGGGATTTCTTGGGAATGAATATGTAACTCCCTTTATGAGCGCACAAATTATTATTTTCTGCCACGAATTAGAACAGGAAATTATTCCCTTCCCAGCTCTGAGGTGGTCACAAGCTGGCTTAATTGCAGTCTTTCTTTATGCTAATTGAATTTTACCCTGGGGGAGAAAAAACAGCAGAGGCTTTAAAGCTTTTTTGGGGTGGATTTGATGCCCCAGCTCTTGGGAGAAGTGATCAGAGACCGTTGTTCACATTTATTTAAATTACAGTTTTATTCTGTCATATTTCTCTCTAGTGACTAATTCCCTTGCCGAAGACCCTAATCTTTTATTATCTCCTGTCACAGGGGAATAATTTATTATCTCTCACCACCCATGTTGTCTTTCCAATATTCTTCTCTCTCTTCCTTATAGTTTTTCAGACAAAAGTGCAGGGATTCAGTGCAGGACACAAGCTGTGGGAGTGGCATGGCTTTGTGCTGGTGTTATGGTCCTTTGCATTCTTTCTTCTACACACAGCAGTCAACACCATCTTTCTCTTTCCCACTGCATCCTAAATGGCCACTTTAATAGAAATATTCCCAGTTATTTAGCTGCCTCTCCACACAGCCTGTGGGAAGCCTGATGGTGCAGGTCTCCTGGGCTGCGTTTTTTCTCTGTGTGTGCATCATCTCATGTTGATTTTCTGTTTTATCAGTTGCCTCTTAAAAGTGTGTGGATTCCTTCAGATGAAATTGTGCTGGTTTTTGGTGCTTATTCATTGTCTTTTGTGCTTGTTATTTCCTCCTGCTGCCCAAATCATCCCCAGATTTTTAGGTTCCAAGGAGGACAAAAAGTACTTTGCTTACAGTTATCATTGCAGGGAAAGCTTTCTCCCTCCAGTGCCTCGTTGTTGTTCAGTCATCACTGACATTTTAGAGCGACAAAGAAAGAAAATAACTTTGGGGAAGGGAAGGATTTCTGCTGGGGAATCGGTGCTGGCTGCAGCTCCTTTTGGGGCTGGATGGTTGGAAGGATTTGGCAGCGGGAGGAAAAGTGATTTCTCAGGAATGACGAGGAGATCAGTAAGTGTCTGGGGCTGTGTCTGGCCTGGCTTTGGGATCTGCCCAGGCACAAAGGAGAGGCTTTTCATGGCTCTGTTCTGGATGTGGGATGTGGGACAAAGCTGTCCTTGTAGTCGTTGCTGTTGGAAGCCAGCCGGTCCCAAGGGAGCCATCTCCGTGCAGGATGGAGCGGGAATTTGGTCAGGGCTGCACAGACAAGCCAGCCTTGTGCAGAGGGACTGATCTCTGCCCCTGCTTCCCTTGTGGGCTCCACTGAGGAACAGAAACGTGGGAGTTGTGTTGGGTATTAAATGCATTTAGTGCCTTAAGAGTAGATTTGTGTATGGGAAGTGAGGGATTTACAGGGAATGATCTTATAAAGCCTCTCTGCTCCTGACTTACAGTTACCTGGTTCTTACCTTGGATTTAGACACCAGAGTCATTCTCTGCTTTGATTGTCAGAGATCTCTGAGCAGGTAGAATTTATGTCCATTTAAATTCATTTCTCCATGAGCTGGTTTCAGCTCTTGAGTAGGACAGAGCGAGTTCCCAAGTGTGTTCTTGCTTTTAGGGATGGGTGGATGGATGGATGATCAGTGCACAGACCTTTCAGAAATGAATCGAGAAACAACTGTGGCCCTTTAGAATTCCCAGCCCATTCCCTGTGGGTGTTTGCAGCACAACTGCAAGCACGAGGCAGCAGCTTTAGCGATCAGGAAAGGAGAGCGAGATGTGGATTTGCCTTGGCTTCCATTCCTCTTGGTAAAAGTAATATTGGGAGTGCAACCAGAGGGATTGCAGAGAAATCTGAGGAAAATGGTGCAGGTGCTGTGTCAGGAGCTGTAGTTTGAGTTGGACATTTTGCCCTGGCAATGAAGCTGCCTGCTGAAAGCCATCGTTGTGGAAGGAATAATAAGCTCCAGCCCCCTTGGAATTATGCTGTGTGTTATGGAGAAGTGGGATTGGGTTGGATGAGTCTCTGAAATGTGCCCGTTCTTCTGGTGAGTCTGGCAGTTTGGTGGAACATCTTGATCACCAGCCCTTTTCAGTTCCGTGGGTACATCTGGCTGTCCGTGGGCAGATCCTGGATTTTTGGAAAGTCACAGCATTCCGGATATGCCTGGGAGATGGCTTTAACTTAACACCTGGCAGTGCTTCAGGATTTAACTCTTGCTGCATCACTGCCCATATCTGGCCAATTTTGAGCTAGATTCTGGATTTATGAGCCGAGCATCTTCTGTTCTGCAGGCAGATTAAGAAGGAAATTTGCTGTCGATATGATACGAGGCAGGAGCAACTCTAGGAATAGGTGCTAGGAGATAGTTCAGAATGTAGAGGAGTGAAAATAGCATGGAATTAGAGCTGTCTGAATGCATCCCCCAACTTGTCTGCCCTGGAAGGTGAATCCAGGAATGTGAACATCCAGAATACAGGAGCTCTCCCATATGGATGCTTGTTGGCTGTAAAGAAGGGGGAACGTCAGCCTTCCCCACTTTTTCCTTCCATCTTGTCTCGCCTTGGAAAAGCCAAAGCTTTTTTTCCCAACCTCTTCATGATCAGCTGGTCATTAATTTCAGATTGAGTCGCTGGGAATTCTGCAGTCTCTCCCAAGGTACTACATCCCAAATAAATTCTTACTTTAATTTTTGGTTGTTGCACTCTAAGTACCTGGCTGCTAATTCCCTGTCCCCTTACTCAAGTGCAGGGACTCACGTACATCTACCCAGTGTACAGGAAGGGGAAAAACTAGGAATGCTCATAAAATACTGGGAAAACTCTCTTTGAAGTGGTGAAAAGAGCTAAGAGCTGTGTTTGGGCTGGCAGAGCACCCTGACTGTGGAGGGGAGGTACTGGAGGCTCTGTATTCCATGGACAGAGTCGTGCTTCCAGGGAAGTGAGAGTGCAGAATCCACAAAGTCCTTCACAGTCCTGAGCCTGGGGATTTAAGCTGGAACAACAGGCTCTATCAGCTGGGGGTTCCTGCTTCCACAGAGCTTATTTTCTAATAAATGGGGAAATCCCAAACTGAGATTCCTGTGGGAACTGGTGTGTCAGCAGCTTAATGAGGAGTCTGGTTACTAATTAATCAAGGGGTATCCTGAGGAAAGTTCTTGATGGATCTGAGCAGTGCTGCACAGGGCACGCACTGGTTACAAGGGATGAAAATCCCTCATAATCATAATTTTTAATCTCTCCTGGTCCTGCTGCTCAGCCCTCCTGCACCTCTACAGTGCCTCTGGTGATGCTCATCCCGAGGCATCCCATAGAATGAGCTGGAATAAATGGCTCCATCCTGCCAAGCTGAGCAAGCAGGGGAGGGAACAGCAGAAAGCAGAGCCTAAAATCCCAGAAATGCAGAGTTGTGGGTGTGAAAATCCCCAACAGTCCGGTGGCCCTGAACCTGGGATCAGCAAAGCTGGGTTGGGAAGGATCATCTTTCCTGGGAATAGACTGAAAAACCAGATCAGGCGTCTCTTCCCATGTATATTTTTTAGTTTATTTCATGGCACCAAAATAGAACTGAAGTTTAATTTACTGCTGCTTTTATGGCTTTTTCATCAGCATTTCACCAGGCCGTTAAAATCCCTGGAATTTATATCTGACATGAGACAACTGCGTGATTTATTGTCTAGGAATATTTTATCTCATGATCTTAGAAAATAAGCTTTTTATTGGCTTCTCTTTCTCAACTGCTGTCATGTTGTGGTTAGGGATATTTAGTCCAGGCTGATGTTTGTTGAGAAGCAAACTGGAGAAGATCCTAAAAACACTTATTCCGTCATCTGCACACAACAGAGTGGGGCAGTGGAGCCGTGAGCTTTTCCAGCTGGCAGGAAAAGGTTTTTGTCCCGTAACACACTGATCTGGTAATCCTTGTCATTACCATGAAAAATAAGAATTTTAGAGCTGAACCAGAGCTTTTCCACAAGAAAATTAAGAAATTAAAGGAAGAGATTTAAGGCAAATTGGTAAATTGTTCAGGAAGTGCAACACTGGAAATGGAGCAGTGAGGTGTGAGGGCATTTGTGGGATTTTGTGACTCTGAGGAAAGTGTAATTGGAGATTTAAAGGTCTCCTGACAGATTCCTGCACATCTGCTGTGGTTAATCATCCCGAGGGATGCTTTGGGATATCGATGTCGGTATCTGGCAGCACCGGGATGTGGGTGTCGGAAAAGGGATTTTTATTTGCATCTTTCTGCTTTTCAGCTTTTTTTTTTTTGCAAGAATGAGCCATATTATTAATTTATCTGTCTGTTCCACCTGATATTTTTTGAGCCAAACTTGGAGAAGGGATGGAAGTGTCCTCCATTCCCAGAGCTCTCTCCTGAGCGGGATGAGAGGGGTCAAGCTTCCATCTGCATGTTCTGTCCCACTTGAGAGCTCTCTGAGTGGTTGTTTCTTGGGAAGTGGTGCAGGGAGAGAGATTTTGAACCACTGTGATGCAGGGAGGTGAGATGGGAGGGTGCAAATCCACAGGGAATTAATATTAACCTCCTTGAATTTCACGGCTCGTGCAATAACTGCTTTTGCTGGGGCCTTGCTTCTCAGGCTCACAACTCACGGTCTCTTACTGGACAAAACTAAATGGCTTTGCACTTTCAGCACTGAACATGTGTCATTCTGTTTCCCAGCTGCAGGATGTAGGTAGGTTTTCCAAATATTTCCCTGGACGTAGAGCCCTGTGTGCTGCAGCTGGGCTGCTGCGTAAGGAGGTCGCTGTGCCCTGTAGTTCATTAGAGCTGCTCATAGTCTGCTTCTTGCTGCAGTAACCTCACTCTGCACTGCTCTGTGTTCTGCCACACTTTTCCCGGCTCAGAGAAGCAATTCCAGGCATGGAAGTGTGCTGCTCCTGGATTTTAGCCATCAGTGCAGCAAGTTTGTGTGTCACACCCAACCCTTCCCGCTGCCTCATCCTTCCAGCTCATTCCTTCCTGGGCACTACATTTTTACTGCTTGTGTCTCTTCCCTGTGAGGGATGTGCTGTATTCCTGGTTTTCCCCACTAAGGTGTGAAGTTTTAATGCACTTCACAGAATCCTGGGATGGTTTGGGTTGGAAGGGGCCTTAAAGCTCATCCCATTCCACCCCTGCCATGGGCAGGGACACCTTCCACTACCCCAGGCTGCTCCAAGCTCTGTCCAGCCTGGCTTTGAGCACTTGTAGATCTTCCTTCTGCAGCCATGGGCAGCAGGGAAATGTGGATTAAATGTGGATTCAATCCCAGCTGGCTCACGCAGGTGTCTCCCCGTGCAGGTTCGCCATCCTTTGTGGGCAGATGTCAGAACACGAGAGCATTCCCAAGCGCATCCAGGCTGGATATGTCTTCAAGGTGAGTGGCCAGGAGGTGCTGGGCTTTGTGTGAGTATCAAACAGCACTTATTTCTGCAGCAGGAAATTGGGAAAATTGGCTCCAGTTCTTCTTAGGGAAGCAGTAGATCTCAGAGATGCCATGAGTGGGCGGTTTGGGGTGAGGACGCTGATTCCAGCCGTGCCTTTTGGGAGTGACCGGGCCGGCTCTGCAGTATTACACACAATAATTGCGGAAAAACAAGAAATCTTGCGAATGAATTTAGGTAAAGGATGAGACTGAGAGCTTGAAACGTGGAATTATTATGTGGTGATAAGATACAGCACCAGCTTGTTTCCAGTATGCCTGTGAGCAACCTGCACCCTCCCAGGAAGCAGCTGCTGCTCAGAGAGGATTTAATTTGCCTCAGATTCCCTGATTCTTATTCCAGTTAATATTACTATTATTGTGACACCTTGTGGATGTTCCAGGGGAAAAGGATGCACATGTAACAGGCCACAGGTAATTGCTTCCCCATCAGCCTTTGGCATGACCAGTGAGGTGGTTATGGCACAGCTCTGGAGTGGGAATAAAAAGCAAGGCAGCTTCTCTGTGTGTGTGTGTGCAGTAATTCCTGTCTCTGAGGCTGGAGAAATGGTGCTTTTCCTTGCTCACTGAATCCACTCTTAAGAAAATTCGGGACCTGTAGCTGTAATTTTACAGATTGTGGCACTTAAATCGTGGATTTCTTCCTTTCCTCTTTCTCCACCTGCTCTCGTGGATATTTCATTTGCTTTTGACAAAGATGTGACGAGTGCTGATGGTGCTTTCCCACAGGAACACATTGATAAAGCCATTGCCCTGAAGCCGCAGGACCCACAGCTCTACTATCTCCTGGGCAGGTGGTGTTACCAGGTAACAGAGTTCATCGTCACCTCCTGGCAAGGCCTCTGAAGGGTTCAGAGCTCCAGCCTTGAGTTTTTAGTCACTGCTGGTGGCGTGGGAGCTGAAATGGCAAAGGGTGGGTTAGGAAAAGCACGAGCTGCCAACTCCTGTCCTGTTCCCAGTGCTTAAATCGGTAAAAACAATCTTCCTTCCATCCTCTGAGCACACAGGGATATGGTCAAGGCCATCTGAGGAGCTTCTGCTCACAGTGTTGGTGTGTGATGTGTTCCATGTGTCCCCCTGCCCCGCCACACACGGAATTGGAGGCACTGGAAGCAGCGTGCTGGCTGCTTTATGGTTCCTGACAGGGAAAAGCTTCAAGTCAGATGCCATAAATCAGATCTAGAGCCTAAAAAAGGAAATAAAAGTCTGCGGTGACTGTTGCTGTTCCATTTATGCCATTGGAAAGCACTTTGTTGGGAATGGAGCCATGGTGCAGAGATTGTAGCTGGGATAACTGACAGTGGGAATTACAGAGCAGCCCTGAGCTGAACTGTTCGGAGCTCCTGGCTCTTTTCCTGTATGGAAAAAGAGCCTTCCTTCATGCTCAGCCTGGAGCTGCTGAAGCCATGGAATAAAACCATGGGTGGAGAAGCATGGCAGTGCTTCATCTAGTCTGCATTGTTAGAATTATACAGGATTAAACAAGGTATTGTCAGAGGGAGGTGGTGGAGTCCCCATCCCTGGGGGTGTCCGAGGAATGCCTGGAGGTGGCACTCAGTGCTCTGGGCTGGGTGACAAGGTAGGAGTCAGGCACAGGTTGGCCTCCATGGGCTGGGAGGACTTTTCCAGCCTAAATGATTCCATGATTATCTGTGGTGGGAAGGCCTCCGCCTGCCTCTCCCAAGGGATCTCAGGGTGGGGGGAGCAGGTTCTTGTGGAAGGTTTAGGCTGGGAGAAGGGAGGGACCAGTGTGGCTGCAGCGTGGCAGGCTGGGATTTGGGGCCATCCAAATCCCAGACGTATGGAACTGCAAAAGCTGACCGGGACAAGGGAGAGCAAATCAGGTTGAATACTGCGGCAGGACCTGGATACTCCGTTGGAATATTCTGGCACTGCCGAGGGGTTTGGCTTCCTCCCGGGTGCAGCAGCAGCTCCCAGGCACTGGGCAGGCCCTTTTCCCATGCTGGCGTTGCGTGGGTGAGCCCAGTTGCCCTTTCCTCTCTGCAGGTTGCCCACCTGGGCTGGCTGGAGAAGAGGACGGTGTCGGCGCTGTTCGAGGCCCCCCCGACGGCCACGGTGCAGGACGCGCTCCAGAACTTCCTGCGGGTAAGGGAATCTGGGAGTCTGCCAGGAAAGGGCATCACTGCCTGCACGGCTCACAGGGGTGGGAGTGGGGTGCTTAGATCCCTCCCTGGTGCTTCCCCATGGCCTGGGACCTGCGGAAGGAAAGCTCGTGAGAGTTCCCTCAGTTGTGAAACGTCCATTCCAGAATATCCAGACAAAGGAATGGGATGTTGAGGATGTCAGAATTACAGCCTAGAGTGTTGGGAATTGGTTGGGGGGGGTTGGTTTTCCTTTCTGAGGCTGCACAGCGATTCCTTGCTCAGTACTTGATACATCTGGGCTGTGCTTCCAGGGTCTGAGAGCTGGGAGCTTGTCCCTCAGAGTATTTTACTTAAAGCCTGGCTGACTTTGCCATTTCGAACTTTTCCAGACAGCTGCTTGAAGGTTTCAGGGACACAGTTATGTATTTATTAAGATTCTCCCTCCCACCATCTATTTTTTTTTCCTTTAAGAGCTGCAGTGAGCCTGGTGTAAGAATTAACTGTGTCCTTGCATATCCTAATGTCTGCTCTTCTCTGTCACACCCTCCCTCTGTTCCTGTAGGTCGAGGAGCTGAGCCCTGGATTTTCCAAAGCAGGAAGAGTTTACATTGCCAAGGTAACCACTCACTTCTCGCTTTTTCAGAGGGTAACAAATACTTGTATTAAAAATCACCTTTGGCTGTGGAGTGCTGACCAGGTGGAAAATACTCCATGCAGGAGCAACATTTTATAAGATGATAATATTTCCTTTTATCTTTTAAATCTTATGGTCTCCAGGTACCTCCAAGACTCTCTGGGCACCCAAAATCTTTCTGTTCCCAGAGGGATCACTGAGCCTTTGCTGCTGGTCGCATGGAGGATATTTCACACCTATTTTGGGACTTGAGACTCCTGTAGATATTATTTATTACATTTTTAACAGCCTGGGAAACGATGTGCTCCCAGGAGAGAGGTTTTGTGGAGAAAATGGTGTGAGGAAGAGGGGAAATAGCAACTGGAAATCAAAATAGAGCTTTGAAAAAGGTGAAAGCCACAGGGACCCTTAAAATGTCCAAGCAAAACCCAATCTCCTTCTCCAAAATGAAGGGGAGTCAAATATATTTGGTATTCTGAGATCTGGTGGTGCTTCTGAGGCCTTGTGGATGAGAGATTCTGCAGGAAATGCCAGTGCAAAGGGTTAACAGGCAGAAACAGCTCTTTTTAGCAGTCGCCCAGCTCCATTTGCTGCCTGATTTTTCCCCATTTAACCCTTCTCCCGTTGCCATTTTCCCTTCCCAGTGCTACAGGGACCTCGGAAATGCCTCAGCAGCGGTGCTGTGGATGGACCTCGCCTCGGAGCTGCCAGGGAACACCAAAGAGGTAAAACTCAGCAGGGAGCAAAAATGGATTCTGCCCCTCTACCCCACTCCCATGAGATCCCAGCTGGATCACTGCATCCAGCTTGGGGGTCCTGAGCACAGGGAGGACATGGAGCAAATCCAGAGGAGGGACAACAAGTTGGTTGGAGGGATGGAGCACCTCTGCCATGAGGAAAGGCTGAGAGAATTGGGATTGTTCAGCCTGGGATAAAGAAGCTTCGGGGTGCCCTAACTGTGGCCTTCCAGTGACAGGAAAGATGGAGAGAGACAATTTACAAGGGTCTGAAATGACAGGAGAAGGGGGAATGGCTTCAAACTGAAGGAGATTATGCTTGGATCAGGTATTAGGAGGAAATTCTTCCCTCTGAGGGTGCTGAGGCCCTGGCACAGGTTGCCCAGAGAAGCTGTGGCTGCCACATCCCTGGAATTGTCCAAGCCCGGGTTGGATGGATCTTGGAGAACCTGGGATAGTGGAAGGTGTCCCTGCCCAGGAACTGGATGGGCTTTAAGGTCCTCTTCAACCCAAATCATTCCAGGATTCCATGATTCTGTGATACGCTTAAAAGCTGGTTTGGGGTTGGAGAAGAAGGGAAATGGTGTTTTTTATTTGTTTCAGTTGAGCTGTACATTTATCTGTTTCCCTCTTGCATTTCCAGGATGCAGAAAGCGAGAGGGAACTCGAGGAGATGCGCTCAGTCTGGGAGGAATAATTTTGGAAAAACTCACACCACTGGATACTGCAGAGACAGTAAAATTCCAAATGGATTTCATGATCCTGACAATTCTGAGTGCACTTCATGGATAAGCAACAAGAGCTTACATGAAAACATACCCAGCAGCACATCCAGGAAAACATCTTGGGATTAATGGGATAAAATAGTAGTTTACTTTCCCTTGTGCAGCACTGCATGTGTTTGATTTTAGGATCCCTAAAAATGTTACATTCATAAAAACAAGGGTGTATGTGAGGGTTGATAGGTAGAGTTTGTGATATAAAAATATTTGTGGTTATATATATATGGCAGATATTTGTGAGTTAGATAGTTTGTGATATAAATACGTATAATATATATTTTTATATATATGTGTATAAATATATATATATTTATTTATATATTATATATATATATGCACATATATAGTTTATATCGCACACTCTGCCTTTCTGAAAGCCTTGCTTTGGTGATCTCCCAATTCGTTCCTGAGGAAAACCTGAGCCAAATTTTTTCCCAGTTTATTTGTATTCTCTTTTCCTTAGTCATTAATTGAATCAGTTGGAATAACTGCTAAATGCCTTTTGTAGATGTTTTAGAGAGATCAGTTTCCAAGCAGGACAAAGGAGCTTTCCTGCACAATCCAGAATGGATTTTAAGTGGTTCGTTAGTCAAAGAAGTGAGGAGTAGGATTTTAAACTTCAGGGTTTTCTCCCAGTGCTGTTTCTGTCTTCACTCAAACAAGGCTGAAAACTTCTGTCCCTCCAAACTGTGCTGCTGTGGTTTAGCTGGAATAACTGAGTTTGGGAAGTAGTTCTTGATCAGGGAACAGGTTGCAAGAACAGGAATATCCTGTGGCAAAGCTGATGCTTCCATGTGATGATCTTCTGCCACTGACCAGATTAATTCTCTTCGAATTAATTATCTCTTGGACTAACGAGGTGACGCCGAGGAGGTGAAGCCGACGACTGACATTCCTCTTGCAGCTCCTGGGGAACAAACAGGAACAGGGAATTGTGCTGGACGCTGACACCCAGATGGGGAAGGAAGATCTGCGTTGTGGAATTCCCCAAGTATTTATCAAGGCTTTGTTGATATCCCTTAAAATTCCAAAGGCAGCTACTGAACACTAACTCCTGAATGTCTGTTTCATGCTGGGGTGGTTGTGAGGGGTAAAGTGAGGAGTGTGAGAGTAAAACCTTCCTTAAATCACCTTTTTTGTCACTTGCACTGTGATGAGTTTGTTACTTCCTGAAATTAACACTGAAGGAGAAAAGTGCAGCAGACTCCAGCAGAAAAACTTCCTGGATTGCAGGTTTGGATGCTGCAGGGCTGGGTGCCAGCTTCTGGTTGGGCTTGGGGCAGGCACTGGCCCCAGCACAGATGTAGGGGAGGTTTGGGAGGATTTGGGAGCAGTGGGAGGAAAAGGTGGGATGGTGCTGGATGGAGTGATGGGCCTGTGCTCCTGCCAGTGCAGCCCTGGTGTTTGGCACCTTGTCAGGAACGTGGTGGCACCCTGGGAGCAGGCTGGAGGTGAGAACTGGGGCTGTGCTGGAGGCTGATCCGGGTCAGGTCAGTGTTTACCTGGGGGGATTGGCCCCACAGGCTGAGTTTAAGCAGGATCAGGTGACAGATGCTGCATTTTGTGCACCCTGAGAGTTCCCATCCCCCCTGGAGATTTCCTGCTGGGATGTGACAGCACAGGGAGCAGAATTAAACCTGCACCTCCCGTGGGCATTGCTGGCCTTTGTCTCTCTGTTGTGCCATCAGAC
>VZTG01004824.1:0-38722 GCA_013397845.1 Melanocharis versteri
TCTATGATTCTATGAAATATTCAGATTACTTATAAAAGAAAAACAGTAGTCAACCAAAAGCAAGCTCAAATTAAAATAATTTCAGAATTTAACAAGAGTTTTGATTATGCTAGAAGACTTATGTTACTGTCCAGGCTGGTATAATGGTAAAGAGACCACACAATTGAATGAATGTACCATAATAAAATAAAACTAAAAGCAAGACTAACAGTGTAAAACCCCCACCACCCAACCATAAAATGAACAAACAAATCCAGAAGAGGGAAGGCAGTAGAATAAGCCCATACAGCTGGGAGAGACAAAATGAGACAAAGCTTTTCAGGCTAAGGGCTCACTCAGAGTTTGGAGTTGAACTGAGTCACACGATTTTACTTGAGTTCCCCAGTGTTCAGGGAAATGGCTTGGGGTTTGGACTGCATAAAGCAGTTCAGAAAGCAGACAGCATGAGAGGTACTTGCCTGCCATAAGTGGTGATTTAGTCTTAACTGAAAAACACACAGAACTTTGATTTTTGATTAAGAAAATGTAATAAAAATGGGATGTGAGAAATGTGAAAGATAATAACTATTGCTGTGCCACAGAATTTTTAAAAGAGCTGAAGCTCACTCAATACAAAATCCTCTGTTAGGAAAGCTGGAAATCTTCTGCTGGGCCTCCCTACCTTTTTCTGCAGCAAGGACTGTGCTTTAATTTTTACATTATTTTCTCTCTCTGGTTCTTTTTTTCATAAACGATACATATATTCTTTTTTTTTTTACTATATATATATATAAGTACAAAAAAGTAGAGAATATGATAAAAAATTGTTTGAGGAAATATAAAAGCTTCAGGAATATAAGGGCATTTTGTAGACCTTCTGACCCATGTGGCTGAATATTTTTAGAATGTCTGTTAAGAGAGAATTTTCACCTCTGCTGAATCTTGTTCAACTCTGTGAACTCAACAGGAAAATTAGTTCATATTTGGTTTTGCTAGAAGTAGTTGTACAACAGGAGAACAGGAAGATGCAAAAGTCACCTGGAATGTTCATTGCTAAAACCAAAACTAATAGGTTTCTAGATAGAAAGGGGTACAGAAGAATGTTTCTTCTCTCAAATTTTTTCTGTTTTGATGACAAGAATTTTATGTTTGAAAATTCAAGTTAGAAAATGGCATTAAAGGAAAAAAATAATCCTTTCTCTCAGTCTTTTACAGAGAGTTGTAGTCAATATTCCTAATCATATCAGAGAATCACAGAATGGTTTGGGTTGGAAAGGACCTTAAAGATCATCTTGTTACAACTCCTCCCATGGGCAGGGACACCTTCCACTTGACCAGGTTGTTCCAAGTCCTGTTTAACCTGGCCTTGGACACTTCCAGGGATGGGGCACCCAAAACTTCTCTGGGCAACCTGGGCCATGGCCTCACCCCCCTCAAAGGGAAGAATTTCTTCCTAATATATCATCTAACCCTACTCTATGTCAGTTTGAAGCCATTCCCCATTGTCCTGTCCCTCCATGCTCTTGTAAATAGTCTCCCTCCACCTTTCTTGCATGCTAAACTGAAGAACTAACCCCAGTTCATATGTATTTCCTCCCTGTTTAAAGAGTCAGCTTATAGACAGAATTACATCTGAGGGGGTTTTATGCAGTTCATAAATCACAGGACTAAGCGAAGCTCAAAGAACAAGGAAGAAGTTGGCACACTAAAATCTGCATGTGTGATACTACATACACTGGGGTTTTTTATCCAACGCACTGTTTACACAAACACATCACAATAACAGGGTGATATAGGTGGTTGTGTCAGCTCTGACCTTCCTGAGCACTGGCTGTCACCATGGCCAGAATGCATTCCACCCTGTTAATGTAACAGGAGTTCCCTAAGTATAGACACACCTAGGCATACCTCAAAAACAACTCAAAGTCTAAAGAAAATCACCATGAATAGGCAGTCTGGGGCATAATTTAGCACATGGGTATTTTCTGATATAAAGGAAGACTTCCTCATATTACGAGCAACTGAGGCAAAAGTTTGCATTTTGTGTAATGGTAGAGGACCCTGTTCTCCTCCAAAAGCAAAAATAGATAGAAAACCTAATGTGTAAATTAGGACTACGGGACAAAAATCCAGTATTTAGAAAAATGTTAAGTAGCCAGTTTACTGTTTTTCTGCTAAACCTCTACACATTAAAAATTTCCAGTGTTTCTCAGAAACAAAACCTCTCCCTAATCGTCACTGGAAGGCACTGGAAAAGGCCTGTGCTATGTGTTATGGCGTCCATAATATGAGAAAGTCTTAATTGTCTTTGCAAAGTGATTTCCATTTGAACAACGAGCAAATAACACTGGAATACAGCACCTGATCCCAACTGGCTATGGAAATGGTGTGCTTTTATTTAATGTCCAGTTGCTCCCTGGCAGCTGTATCCCACACACCAGCAACCCCAAAAGATCTTCCTAATGGCATTGGTACTAATTGCTAAATAAATTAATGTAATTCCTAGAATTATCTGTGAGGTTTTATTTCCTGTCTGCTGGAATTATTCCAATGGAACAAAATTTTCCTCCTCACATGCTACCACTCCTTAAACTTGTTCTGGGTTATTTGAAAAACTGCCCTGCTGTGTTTTCAAAGATACTTGAAAATATAACAACTATCCCTAAGTCATGTTTTCTAGTTTACTTTCAGGTTTATCCAATATGAGCCATGCGAATATAGCACTAAAGTGTAAAAAGGAAATGATACTGTCTATGAAAAAAAAAATGGTGATTTTAAGAATTCAAACTCAATCACAAACTGATGTCAAACATACAACTTTTTTTAAAAAAAATTTAATTTACCTTGAGTTCCTATTAAACTGCTCAATGTACTCCTACACAGGATTCCATTCTTTAAATTCTTCCAACCCAGTGTGCCTTAGGGCAGCTCCCAGTTGAGTTACCACACCTCCACCTGCCTATGAAGTGAGTGTGATACATCAGCCACAACAAAGACACAGAATCCATAAGGAAACCCATGGATTCTTTGGCAGGAGACCACGAGCTTTTTTCCAATTCCCACGCAGAAATAAATCCCGTGGTGTAGTGGCTTTGCTGTGGCCCAATGGCCATAGCTGGAGACAATGTGCCCATGGACTGCATTTTCACAGACTCACCTGGCTGCTGAGCCCCATCACAACCTGGCGCTGTTTGAGGTTGGTCTCCCCATCGAGATTGGCAGTTTCCAGGTGGCAGATCCCGTTCTGATCGGAGGAGTAGAGCAGCAGGATATCTGCTGGGATGATCTCATTACACTGCAGCTGCACAAAGTCCCCCACTCTGACATCTTTCCAGCACTTCTCCATGTAAGCATGTTCCTCCCTGTTGCATTAAAAGCATATCATGGATGATGAGTGACATTAAGAAGACAGGACTGCTGAGTTGTGGGGCTTCAAAAAGAGAAAATGGGAGATGGGGGCACACTGACCTTTTTTTAAAGGACACAGCACAGAAGCTAGAAATTAATGAGTCAGACACTTCCATAGCACCACTTCACCATATGTCACATTCAAATCAAATCTTTACACGGAATAAAAAATTGACAGCAGTTCTCTTTCATTCTAGCACTAGTCCTATAATCTGCACAGCAAAATATAGAAAGCAGTTCAGACTAACAGAGGTATTTTTGAGTATCTTATTGAAGAAATGTAGATACTTCACCAAAACCTGTTGTTTTTGACTGTGACTGTTTCCCAGATACTTTCCAACATCAGCATATAGATGCTGAAAGAAGCAAACTGATACCTCAGCTACACTTGCTTCAGGTCTTTCCAGTTTGTAGCTCTCCAGGGATAGTTACAAATCTTGAGCTTAGTGCACAGAAGCAACTTCAAAAGGTAGAAGAGCTGACAAATGATCCCTTAGTATTTAGCAAAAATAATACAACCAAAGCCCAAGTTTAATGGAAAAGTTAAAGTGAGAAACAAAGAGCGTAAAAAATTTAAAAAAAAATTAAGTAAAAGAAAAACAGCCTATGGGGTTCAAGGGAAAGAAATTACTATTTCATCAACGAACTAAGTTCAGCAAATAGCAGACTTTTTTGACATTGCATTTTCAATAATTAATCCTTCAACTGCTTTTAACCATCTAAGCAGATGAAAAACTACACAATAAGCTTTAAAATTAGTTAATGGGAAAACTGCACTGGCAACAACGGCTTGGTTCCTCTAACTCCTTGAGAGGAAATTATTTTTTCAGTATGAATAAATGAATCGTATGCCTTGCTCTGTGAGAGGGAAAATGCTCATGATGCTTTACCAGACAGATAATAAAAGTCCTTTTGTAATGACTCAAAATCTCATTTTTGGTTAAATTTTTAATCATCCTCATCTATTGCATGGAGAATACTATCTTTCATTGAAGTGTTTGTATCATGAGAAGGGGAGCAGTGATGGAACAGATAAAGTGTTTTGCTACAGTTCAAAGCACACATCCAAGCACCACTTCACAGCCAGGCCAAGGGCTGCTTCCTGATAACCTACTTTCCTGGCTTTCTGCAAAGCAGAGCCAGTCACGATGCCGCCAGGCAAACCCTCACACTTGACTTATGCCCTTACCTGTAAAACATCAACTAACAATTACCTGTACAGGTCATGCAAGAAGTTAAATTCTGCCCATTTCCCAGTGGTACTCACTTTTTATTCAAAAAAAAGAACCCCCCAGCCTAATTATTTGAATCCCTTTAATGCTGCTTTTGAGGCACTTACTAAACGATGGGGTTGTAGCAATAGTTTTTTCATCTTACATTAATTTTTCTTAATTTCTTATTCTAATTATTTCTAATAATTATTTAATAATTAATTCTAATTTTCTTACAAGAATTTTTCATTCTTCTTATTTTGTCTGACTCTACTCACCCACATGTCCTTTTTCTTTTGCGCAACAACAGACATAAAAGACCGCACTGAAGAACAGAGATTTGCTGTAAGTTAATTAGGTGTTGCTATGCATTTTTAAAAAAATCTAGCCAAATTTCTATTTGAAAAGTATTTTAGCAAGTGTATGCTGAGTATTTAATCCTCTACAAAGCAGATACTAAGTTAATATAACATATCAACTATTTAAGTACCAATCCTTTCCATGCCAAACACCCTCTGAATAGGACATCTTAATTTGTTTGTTTAAAACAGGAAAGAAAGAGTACAAGATCAGTTTAGAGGAAGTAGATGTCTTGTCTTGCCATCCTAGACATTTGGATGCCATTTATAGTTTGCATATAATGTTCACTGAGGCTTCTGCAGGGCAATCTGACGTACCTCTCTGTACGTCAACTCTTGCACAATTCAGAAGTTTACAGAACATATTTCTGATTTTGTCCACTCATAAAATGCTATAGAAGGGCCTTGTCCAGCTAGCTTTGTTCCATATTAGCTGAAAGAAACCAGATTAGCACAAATAATCCACAGAAATCACGGATTTGTAATTTTTTTTCAATAACTCCCTATATTACACGTAAAGCTTCAGGGTTCTACGCAGTCACTAATTACAGAGGAGACAGTGAGTGAAAAAACCAAATGACTTCTTTCAGATCAGAGGAAAAGCCTTACTTAGCACAGGGACTACAGTTCAGGGGTTGCTAGAATCCCAAACCTGCATTCAGGTGAACTGACTGTCACTCTATCCCAATGAGTATTCAAAAAATACACATTTTCTGCTCCTGAAGAAAACTGTTCATCTGGACCTGAAAGATTAAAAATTTGCTATAGTACAAAGCTTTTCTACAACTTTGTAGGGAATTGCCAGTGGATGAAAGGAAAAAAAGTACTTCATGATGAAACTGGTGCACCCCATGGCAGCACTGGCCCAGTTGTCTAACAAGATTTTTCAGATGAACCAGTCTCCTTCCAGCAATCCCTTTAACTGGGAACATGGCCCATTTTCTTTTCAGTGATTAAAGTTAATAGCACAAGCTCTGGTTGCTAAATAAAGAGAGGAGCTTAATAAATACAAGGTGATCTGACAAGAAACATATGAAAAAGGGCAAATGTATTAAACCAATAAAATAAACAAGATGTGGTGATTTTCAATAGGTGGGAGTCTGGATATCTGATTCTTATAGCATGTGGCATTCGGGCTGTGGCACACTGAAGACAAGATGTAAAAGTTCTTCAGTCCCTTCTCTCTTTTACCAGGCAATTTATCAAAAGCACATTCAAAAAGTGTTCCCTTGCTAATAGATATCATGATGATGCCCATCAGAGGATATTGCCAATGAAAGGAGGCCTTGAACAGTCAAAATGATGTCTGCCAGAACTGTTACTGAACTCATCAAATCTGAACAGAAGACCTGAACTAAACAGATTTTATGAAGTCATTTCTGGGAAAAAAAAAGACCATAAAAAATTCCAGCAGTTGGAGATCATGGGGGAACTTGAATAAATTATTGACTTTGTGTCAACAATTTGATTTTGCTTTCTTGGATTCAATAAAGATAAATTTCAAACAAGAACTGGATCAAAATGGATGATGAATGGAGGGAAATAAAAATTATTGTTCTGCGATACAGAAAAGATTAAATAAAAGTATGCACTTGCACTCCACAGCATGTGTGTCTCCTAGATAGAGAAAGATCTTCAGAAATCTTTGTCATCTAGAAGCATTTTATCAGACAATTAGTCCAGTGAATCTTATTCCGTAGAACAACTGCAAGATCCATCTTGGGATCCTTTGCAGCTTGAAATAAAGATATTGTTTGCTCTGCATTATACTCAATAGAGAAACATACATATTTATATTTTATTGTATGTAAATTTGCTAGAATGCTATATTTGAAAATGGACTCCTTCAAGCACCACCTATTTTATAAAAAGCACCAATATTCTGGGATCCCAGTTCTACACAGGCAACAGGTTGAATCACACAGCTGCTTACCCTTCACAGTCTATTTTTGCAAATAGAAATCTCGCAAACTTTTATGCTCTCAAAGATTATATCAGCATTTATATGCAAACTCCTCACAAAATATTTTCAAAGATCACTTCATGGCCATGACCTCACCATTAGGAGCTACTGCCACAAAACAAAAAAACCTGACAACAAAGGAGCAGATTTAGGACTCGAGGAAGGCACTAGATCAGACAGGAACTGATTCTGAAACTCATCCATAGGTCAGAGTACAGCAAAATTGGCTGATAATGTTCTTGAGCTGCAGATACTGTCTGAGCACGGGAAAGTGCCATAGTGTGTGTGTAGGTTTGTCACTGGCTCCTGCCACGATCCCATCCCAGAGCAGGAAGGGTTTTTCACGTCAGCACATCAGCCCAGCAGCACCAACGATGTCATTTAGCTGTGGCCAGTCCTGTACCCAGGCCCAGCCTTCTTCCAGAGCATCTAACTCTCACGATTTGAACACTATGTTAAAAGACAGCAAAAGGACCTTTTAAAAATAACTGGAATGAAATTTTTCTAAAGTCTAATAAAGTACATACACTTATATCATACTGGCATTCCAAATTCCTCAATGCTAATAACAGATCCTATCTTCTTATCTTTTTAAACTGCCTATAGCATCATAACAAGTAACTTATTTTCTCAATGGTACAAGCCTATGCTCAACTTCTGTAACCAATTGAAGTTTACATAAACTTTAAGTAAGTACCAAAATATTATAAATGTATTATTTGTTCATGTAAATGGTTTTGGATTTCTTTTAACTCACCTTTGAATAAATAAAATAAAATAGACATAAACAGTATGTTGCTTAGACTTTACTATGTTCATTTTGTAAATTGTAGATTATTGAATTTAGGAAAATCTAGATTTTTTTTTTTACTGCGTTGAACAAAATACTATTTTTACAATTTTTCCTGGCACCAGCTGGAATGAGCAGATAATTCCAAGGTCACTCACTTAATGTCTCCTAATTACTAGCATTAGTTTCTAGGGACTGTCATTAACTTGTGAAGTTTCTGGAAAGCACAGCCTACATCAGCTTTCTTTGTAGTCATATCTTTATGAGACCATGTAGCTCTTGAGGTCACCTGGTAGAAACCCACCACTCTTCAGGTTTTAGTGGTATTTTAAAATTTCAGACAGTTAGGATGAATCTTAATGCCATGAGGCCATGATTCTGCAGGTCTCTGAGCCAAACCCACAGATTCTCATTTATTTGGTCTTGATGTTTAGTCATTAGCTCCTGCTGCTGACTGCTAAGCCATTGCACCTTTTCCGTGAAGCATCTTTAAATGCCTTGGCAGGTAACAGATCTTGAAGAAAGCTCTGATAAAGCAATACACGAACCAGTGGTAGCTTTAGTAATGTATTTTACGGATTTTCTTCCACAGAGACCAAGAGTCCTCACTGTAGCAATACACCCTGACTGACAACAATTACTAGCTCACTGCTCTTCCACTTTCAAGAGGTGCTGCCTGGACCAGGTGAGAGTTGGTTTGCATTTAGTCAGTTCAGCATGCCGCATAATTCTTCACAACACAATTATCACATCCCACATAAGGTGTCTTAATTTCTTCATGATTTTGGTACCACTGGTTTCAAGCAGTGTCATGGTGACATAACACACCTGTCCTTACTGTTGGTTAAGGACATTTTCTCAGCTTACTAGGAGGTTGAAGAATGCCTCAAGCAGAGGGCACTGTTTGTGCCTTCGGTCAAACTCACTGCTAATTCAGGCATGCACAGCTAAACTAAGTACAAAATTTCCATAGTACATGATGTACAGACAAAAATTACAGGGATGACAGAGCTGAGGATGCCCATTGCCAGAGAACGACACCCTCACGTTTGACGTTAGGCGGTGGAGTAGTAGCTTGCAACTAGTCCGAGTACATGCTTTGTGGCTGTCATAGGAATGCACCTATTCAGAAGGTCTTCAGCCTCCAACTGATGAGATTCCTGCACTGTTCAGGGAAGGTACCACTGAGGTGTAGAAGCCTTGATATTGCTATGCCCAAGAAAATTTATTGCAATTTTGCCTGTGGTGAGGTTTCGAGTGGGACACAGGCTTTAGACCTTTTTTTTTTTGTGTATAGAAGGAACCCACTAAAGCCTCCACCAGGCTCCTAGTTTTTAAAGTTATGCTTTGTCAGAAAACAAAAATAATAAAGCAGAAAGAAAAGGCTCTTTAACAAGTGAAAACTCAGTGCTGCTGACCAACATTTTAATTTAAAGTGTTGGTAAGAAATCTTTCTGCCCACTGTGCCCTTGGCAGAATGGCATTTTCCTCTCATCCTGCTTTCTACTTGTACAAACTTTCAGGTTCACCTTGGGTTGAGTGACTTGTATATGATATTTCCAAGTCCAGAGAAAAATTGTTTTTCTTTAAACTCTGAGATCTGACAGTAGGTCAATTCCTGTTTTCAAGCATGTTCCCTACCCTTTTCTCTGCTTTCTTCTGGATGCCCCACACCTCTGTTGGTCACTGCATCCCTGGCCAGTCCCAGGCACTATCCTAGACATGGGGAGCATCCATGGGAGGTGCAATCTCTCCTCCTTTCAGAAATCCAGCTGAACAGAGCATATGAAGGAGGTTCAGACAGAAGGGCAGCCTTTGCCTTTGCTTCCCAACTTCCCTTAGAAAACATAAAGTACCCTATATGTATGGTCACCTGTAGGCAAGCAAATCTCCATTGCTGTGAGAGAGAAAATTGCAGCACAGAATTACAATATTTCAATAGACTGAAATATTTTAATTCTCTTTCAAAACAGTGGGTCCAGATTAAGGCACTTTCAGCTTTTCAGCTGTTGGCAGCTCTGATTTCATGCAACACAGTCATGAGTACTTTGTTTTTTCCTTCTTTCTATACCTCTGCTCTAGGGCTCTCTGCTCCAGAGTTAGTGCTGATGCAAAAATCTTTAAATGTTCTAAAACCTTTCACTTAGCAGACATGGAGTCAGTCAGAGTGAAGGTCAGCCTAAACTTTTTGTACTGCAGATATCTGTGGACTTAGAGAGGAGGAGGAGATTGATGCTTGTAGGAACTACCTGAAAACCACAGGGCCTAAAAGCATTACAGAGGAACTTTCTACAGAAAGAGTAATCAGGCTACCTCATTTAGGATGCCTGTTGGCTTACCTACTTCTCCAAAAGGTCCACAGGATGATTCAAGGCATATAAACAAGGCTTCTCTGAGTCACTGTCCCAGACATCTGAATTTAGGTTCTTAAAATTAAGCAATATGAATAGCTTAAATAATGTTAATGTTTTTGTGGGTGCTGCTGTGCCATACCGAACTGTGCATAGCCCTCGCATTTGTATCTTAGTGTCTACTAAAACACTGAGGAAAAAATAGGTTACATCTTCCAAAAATGTGAAATTGATGCAAAAACCTGTCTGGATGCTATGGAGTATTTGCAGAACTTGATACAACCCTCAGGGTATATCACAGCCAAGCTATATAATAATTACATATCAATTAGTTCCTTGAACATTACAGAACTTCAGGAAAATTAAATAATAGCTTTTAGCAACTATTGCATTGACATTCGCTTTCAGGTTTGTGTACCACATTCAGTGCTGGCCCCTGTTAGTAAGTTAATCACAAACTGAAGAGAGTTTAGAGAAAAAAAACATGGTAGGTTTGGAGGGACTGACTGACAAGAAAGATGAAAAGAGCAATCTGTGCCAGTCTTGACTAAAAGGTGTCTGGGTGCAACAAAATGCATATGATAAAAATCACACGTATTTGAAGATTATAATTAACTGTTATAGATGGAGACTAATTAGGGTTGCATGAAATCAGGCGACTTGAGAAATTTAAATGCAATAAAGAGGGATAATAAAGTATAGTATAATAGAAAATGCTTTGGCATTTTGTAGTGATGGAAGTCTGCCTTGCTTTAAAAATTTTAAAGTAGACAAAGTATATTTTAAAGAACACCATGAGAAAGCAGGAATTTAAACATAGGTCTGTACCATCTGCAATTCAATTTTTTATTCTCTCCTTTTGGTGTTGTGTGATTCGTTCCAACAGCACAGCAGTTTGTCTACAGAGTATGATTCAAAAAGTTTTGGTTCTAAAAGTACAAACTCCTCAATCAAACATCTAGGTTATTGCATCTCCCCAAGACACTTTAATGCCTATTAACTGTTTCTCATTTTTTCAATTAAACATTCTTGAAATATACTACTGGAAGTGTCTTTTCTTTCATTTGACCAGCAGACTAGATTTCTGATTTCAGCTGATCTCTGTGAAAAGAAAATTAGAATAAATATGTTTACAGGCCAGTCTATTTGATTTTAATTTCCCTTGCTCTGTGTTGAAAGAAGGCAAGTTACTGCATTTCCCCTGGTTTTCAAGAAAATTTTGGAGAACATTCAGCATTTGGAAAAGTTTGGTTTGCCTCTGTAGTTCTTTTGGAACAGGTGCCAGAGTCCTTATTAAAATCTGAAATAAAGACAACAAACACCCCAAGATTACCTCTTAAAATCGAAGTAATATTTCATCTAGGATGGAAGATCAGTTGTTCTATTAAAAACAACTTTTTGCTGCCACAAGATTAACAAAATTTGCAGTGTCCCAAAAAGACTTTCATCTATGTTAAAACAATTACCTATTTTCATGATTCATATGGAAGAAAATTAGAAGACACAATGCCCTTCCATGACTTTGCAGCTAGCAAGAAGAACAAGAAATATCATCTTCCCAAAGCACCAGAGAAGCCTGATTGAAATTATTCATAATATAATAAGCTGTAGTGACTGATCTGATGGCAATTGTTATTACCCACATTTTTTCCAGACAAGATGAATGCCGTAGTCTGAAGCTGTTCTCATTTTCCTTTCCCTTACGCCACCTTTTTGGGCCATAAAACTTTGGTGAAAGACAAGACTCTAGACAAGACTGATTCACAGATCAAAATCTTTTTTGTGGGATGGAATAATCAATTTTAAGGCAGGCCCATCTCGTGTTTCTGCGTAACAAAGCAGTCACGGCTGTAACTTGATTCCGGATCTGAATATATGTTGTAATTCAATGGTGGACATTTTTCCCTTATACAAAACAAATTTTACTGTATTCCCTACTTCTCATGTTCCCATGGTAAAAGGCTTTCAGATCTAAACTGACATGGTTTCTGTGTGTAAAGAGGAAATAAATAAGATCCTTCTGCGGATTTATTCATTAGCACCTACTGCCCCACTTATTCTGTCCTGTACTGGTTTTAACAAGTATTAACAAATAATCCATTGCCGCATGGGGTAATGCAACACTGGAAAAGCTAGAACATCCAACCAGACTGAAATTTCAAAGATAGGCAGAAGAGGCAGTTTGCCACCCTACCCAAAGAGCTACAATTATTGACAGTCTTCACCACAGAAGAGATCTTAAACCCATAATATTTAGAAACTTGTAAAATGCTAGCTTTTTTTGAAAAATTGGCAAGGAGAGGAGTGCAGTTTTTTTTCTGACAACTCATTATCTATATGTGGGCCTAAGTTTAGCCCCTAAACAAGCAAACCCATTGCTTTCCTGCTTAACCAGCAGGATATAAAAATAAAAATCTGACAAACACATGCAGGAGAAACAAACAGAAATGACAGCCCCATGTGATAAAAGCCAGAGTTCTGCAAGATTTTGCTTATGAAAGCACATGTTATATAAAGCACTGTTGATTAATTTGAGGGATGACAGGCACATTCACAGAGATGGAAAGTTTTGCACTTCTGACTCCCAAATATGATATTTTATCAGGGAGAAGTCATCTGCTACTTTGCTGAGAGAATAGTTTTGATACAATAAAACATAATTTTCAATCTTCTGAATGTCCTAAAAGCAAGAAGTCATTAAACGCTTTGAAGAAGTGAGCACAGACACATCTACTTAATTCATTTAGAGGTGACTAAACAGAGGCATATATTTCTATCTTTCATTTCTAGACTGTGTTTTTACAGGTTCATTTTACATACTGCCTAAGAAAGAAAAAATAACTGAAAGCTAGTCAACAATGTAGAGTATCAAATAAAAGGTAGTTTAAAGGGCCAGGTTTTTAAGAGATTTCTTGGCATCTAAGAATGCAAACAAGTCCCATGACAGATCTCGTTCTGTGCTACCTTATATTGATAGAATTAAACCCTCTTGAAAATGTCTTAGAAATTCAGCTGCTTGTAGCTCTTTAAGCACCTATTTTCAGAGTACTGCATGTCTAAGAGGCTGATAGACACACCAATATCATGAAACTCAAACTTAACTTCCCAGTAAAAAAAACTCCAAAAAACCCAACAAAAAACAAACAACAAAAAAAACACCCCACCAAAAAAACCAAAAAAACCAAACTTTCCCTGTATGAGAACAAATACGAGGTGATATATAGGGGCCATGACTTTTCCCTATTTCACCCAATGACTGTGATTTTTCAGCAGTTATTTATTAATTTTTTTTTTAAAAAGCCTCACCATTGATAAAAGATCTCGAGCCAATGTTTCTGGTAATAAAAGCTATACAAAGCTCACCTGCTGTAAATGTAGCATCCCATATGATTGATTTCTTTGTCTAATTTATACCGCCGGAAGTCCTCCCAAGCATCTTTAATGGCTGTAATGGCCATTATAACACAAATTGGGATCACAGACACCTCTGGTTGGAAAGCATTCACCACTGGCACAAAATTCAGCAGTGCAATGAACACAAAATAAATATTGGCAAAGCGGTGAAACTGCTCATAGATATTTTTAGGGAGGAAAGTTAAGATGGTATATTTTGTGGTCTTAATTTCATTGGAGTCATAGTATCTGTTTGGATTTTCCTTCCACTTCTTGCTTCCAGAGGGCAAATTGGAGATGATCACTCGTTTATTTTCATTTTTCTTCTTTCTTTTCCTTAATTTTCCTCTCTTCTCCAACTCCTCATTTTGGATTTCCGTGTCTGGAGCACCGCATTGGCAGCAGGTTTCCTTGAAAAAATGTTTTTTCCATATCATTGTAGAGAAGCAGCCTGGAATAATTTTCCTTGACATCTTGTTTTCCATTCAAAAAGTAGCTTCAAGTTGAAAACCAATGAAGTTAGAAGACTTCAGTAGTCCAAATGAATTCCCAAAGGCTGGAGAGAAGAGTTGAGATGTCTGAAGCTCAGGGCTGCCTCTTCCACTCCAACCTCCACCTACCCCGGGACAGGGATCATCCTGACTCAGCTGCACCAAGTCCTAGAGCCTGCTGGGGCGGCTGCACCTCACATATGCCAAAAGCATCCTGAATGTTTTGTTCTTCCTGTCAGCAGATGCCTGGAGGCCCTGTTTAGACCATTTCCCTGGCAGTAACTCTCTGCTCTCATGAAGTGTCTCTGCTTTAACACAGAGCAGTGGCAAAGCTGAGAACATACACGATTTTCACAGGTCACTCCAGGAGTTTCAGAATCACTTTATGACCCTGGGAGTTGCCAGGAAGCTCAAAGGTAATGGGCAGAGCTCCGCGTCCCAGATGTCAACAAAAGATTTCTACAAGCCTCAGTACAGACAGTATTTCTCTTTCATTTCCTCTATCTATTTTTTGTTTTCATGACCATAACATGGATTATTATTAAACAAACAACCAACCCCCATTCCCCCAAGCCAAGTAAACCTATGATTTTGTAGTCAGAGGAATCATATATAGACATAAGCAAGTGGAAGCCAACGTACCTGGATTGCCCCTCAGCCTGATCCTTCTCCCCGATAGATTCCAAACCTTCCTCTCTCACCCAGATACCCCTTCCCCTTTGATCCTTCTTCCTCTGACATGTAAGTATGTCAGCACAGATGAGGGCTAATTTCCAGAAGAGCTAATGACATGTATGCAAACCATAGCAATTTTTTTCTCTGTGGCCTGGGCTTAATGGCAGGTAAAAAAAGGAAAGCACACAAATACTTAAACTTCTTTTAAATGAAAACTCCTATTTGCTTCATCATGTAGTGACAAGCTAAGCAGTCTCAAATTAGTACTTGGACAAGAAACTCTGATGAAATCGAAATGTTGCAATAAGAATTACAGTGAAAATATTTCTTCCTTCTGAGTCAGTACTGAGCAAACAGCTTCCTGCAGGTGTTGTACTAGCTCCAAAGCCAAGCCGGGCTGTATTGATCTCTCTGCTTACTGGAAGTCCTAGAATTTTTTTCATCTCCTGATTATGATTCACCTTGAATGTAGTTAATAATTAATTTCTGCATTACTGGTTTTAGTGTGAAACATCTGAAAAACATTGCTCCAATTTTCTAAACAGTCCCAGTTTTTTGTTCCAGACTTGGGTAAGTTCCATTTATCCTCCAGACCCTTCTGCTATCAGGAGAGGATGTTGTGTGTGTTGGCAAGCTGCTCTGAAAACTTGGAATGAAAACCTGTATATTTCAGCACACCCTGCCGTGATATGAAACAAAGCCTCAGTGATATTGAGATGATTTCAGTGAGATAAATAAGGCATTTTTAAAGGTAGAAAAAAATCTTTTGTAATGTTTTTTCCAAACTTACAGTACTCCGAAAGGTCAGTGAGGGAGTTACTCTAAAATCAGATGAGCAGTTTCTACCACAATAGAAGCAAGGAAAAAAAAATTATTTCATTTACTTACTTGTCGTATACCCTGGTTTTAGTGAAGTTTATTGTCTTATCATACTGGTATTTTCTGTAGTCTTGAACATCCTTGAACATGCTGGCAAAGCAGCACCACAACCAGAGGCAGCATCGTAATCTCCCTGTGGAAGACTTTTGTGGGAACCAGTTCAGAACCACCAGAAAGAAGAAGTAAAGATTACCTAGCCTGAAAAGGTATAAAATAAATTAAAAGTAGTCAGAAATTAGAATGTATCCTTTCCTTAATGAACAACCCCCATTCTGTGTCAAAGGAACATTAATAATTTCACTCCACTACTCTTTTTCCTTTCTCCAGAATGAATACTCAGCTGCTTAACCAAGATGCTAATTTTTTCTTTGGAAAAGCCTGTCACATACATTTTCATACTATTATAGCGAGCTCCAGTTTTTTCACATGTTAGAAACACTATTTATCTCTGGGATCTCCAAGGTCTTTAATGACTCCTCACCACTTCAGTCTTGAAAATAAGCACAAAGTTAAACAAAAGCCAAACAAACCTTAAAAAACTAACCTATGAATTATGGAAATGTTCCCATCAGGAATCCATGAAGGATTCTGCAAATGGAAGGTCGAATTATGAATGGGCCAATCTAGTATACAGAATGAAAATTTCAAAGCTAGAGATGGATATACAACTTCCATTTCTCTTTATTGTAATGATGGTTCCCTGGGCATCTTTTTGACTTGATTCTTTATGCTGGGAGTTGGGGGTGGGGGGAGGTCACATAATTTCAAACCAGCACTTGGAAAGAAACCTGACCTAGCACTTGCATACACATGTATACTAGTTCTACATCAGTAGACAGTAACTTTATGACATTAAAAATATATCAAAATTGAGCTGAGGAAATCCACAGAATTTCATAGGTGTCTCAACACATCCAATTAATTCTTTTTGTGCTTTAAAAATAGGGGTTTATGCAACACAAAACCAGAAGGATTTTTAAATAAAAACTTGATTGTTTTACAAAGAGAACTGTTGCAGCATTCAATTAAGAAAGCTGGTCACAGCAGTGGTTTAGCACTCTCAGTGCTTACTTGCTTTAATCCACAATTACAGTCAACTGAGTGCCCCTTCGTTACAAATTATCATCACCTAAGTTTTTGTACTGTTGCAACTACAAAAGCAGCCCTTCTCCATCACACTCAAATATCAGCGTTTCAGAGAGAGCTCTTGAATCTCGTGGATCATTGAATGAATTTTTTTACCTGTGAAACTTTCCAAAAAGATTTTGGGGCAAAAAAGTGAACAATGTGTATTTTGTGGCCTGCATCTAGTTTCCAGAATAAAATGTAGAAGCTTGTTTCCAGTCTTTCCACTGTCTCTCATTGTCAGGCAACACAATCCTCCATTTGTTTAAATTGAGTTTTGGTTTGTCTCTGACAGAAAACAGCAGTGGTGTTGATTCTGGTAGAGCCTGGGAGGGACTTTGAGCTCCCAGTCTCTGCCAGCAGTACAAAGCTGAGTCCACAGACAAAGTCATTCGCAGCAGGGATGGCAGACTGAAAGACAAATGCATGACAAGCGCTGAAATCCAACTCCATTCTGGTAGAAAACTCCCTTCATGTTTTGCAAGCAGAGGTTTAACACAAAGATAATTCTGCTCAGTGCATTGCATGTTCTTTGATCTCAAAACTTCTGTAGAGAATGCACAGAATAAAAGACACAACAAAATCTTCAATATGATAAAATCTATTTCTATCTCTGGGGACAAAAAACCCCATCTAAAATCTATTTTCTGTGTCTTATAACACCAAATTGACATAGATAAAGCCAATTTAACAGTGGTGAACAACGGCTTTTCCGTCATGACTTCTGTATCCTATTTTTCAAATTATAAAGTGCCACCAAATCTATTCAGGCATTTTTCTTAAAATGTCTGACTTTCTTACAATACTTTTCCTATTCATTCTTACTTATAGAGGGACTGGTTCAGGTGTTGAATCTTAATAGCTCAGATAATAAAGAACTGCAGCATCAGCTTAATCACATTTACACACAGCTTTCCAAAGTCTTCAGAGAAATCTGATTTGAAAGGAAAATGTCAGCCAGCACTAAAAGAATGGATGTTTTATGGGTTGAAGAGATAAAGGAATTAAATCTCCCAATACTAATCCTATTACCATTGAAAACTTGTCTCCTGATTTGTTCACACATCCACAACTGCAGGTGTGATCCAGCATGCCAGACGCTCAGGCTCCAGCCACTCAAGAGTAGGTGCTGTTATGCTCAATCTGAACACAGTAAAATCTCACTCAAACAGCGTGAGTTTGAGAACTGGAAGCTGCCATACAATGACAAGGCACTAACAACTGTGCAAAAGCAAACCAAAAATAAAAGGCACTGGCCTTGTGCAGCTTCAAGGTTCCACTGAACAAAACATGTGAACTGAATCCACCTAATTTAGACTGGGGGAAATACAGAGTATGTGACTCTCTTTAGGAAAAAAAAACCCTTAATCATATTCAAAAATATGCACATGTTTGAGTCTCGGAAGAAGAGAAAACTACTCTGCCAGTGTGCAAATGAATGAGTATTTGACTGAAATCAAAGTTATATTCAACATAACTTAGAGCAAAGATGTCCTTACAGTGTAATCTTTAAACTGTGGTGCTGAAGGATTTTATAACGAAAAGACAGAAATTCCATTGCTGGGGGTTACCAAGAAACACACAGTGAACACTCAGTGAAAACATTGTAGTGAAATGATGCAGCTCATCTTTTCTAGATTAAAGGCTGGACACCTGGAAAATTTTGCCACCTTGTTCTTGTTCTGAGCAATTAACTACTCAGCTGATTTCAGCTTAAATTAAGATCTGAACAGTGGATGGAAAATACATATTATACTATATACATCTTTAACCACATTATACATGTATATTTATCTCCCTATAAGTTGCAGGTGACAGAGTTACACACTACCTATCAGAGCACCTAATTTTGTATCTGAGATACATCAAGATGCGTTGAAATTCCTTAGAATTTATAAATGAAAAAACCAATAGTTTCAGGCATATTGCTAAAAATAAAAGCAGATAAGATTAATTAAGGCAGCTTTACACATAATAGAACCATGTCTTACATAACTTCCCCTGGGAAACTCTTTCTAAAGCTTCACAAATAACAATTAGGCAAGCCTGCGTGGCATTCAAGAGGCGGTCTCTCTGCACTCCATCCTAAAAAATTTCTTACTGTATAAATGAATTAATGGAATGAATTAGTTTTATTCAGTTTGGAAATCAGCCCTCCCGATTGTCTTTGAAAGGCAAACGGTGTCATATCCATGAAGAGAGAGATCAATTGCTGCCATCAGGCAACTGAATGTGTTGCAGGAAATGTAGAGATGTCCTCATAAACCACACAGAACTAAGCAAGCGTTCTGTGGGGGGAATTACATAACTGCATGCATAATCAAAGCAGCAAGACAATGGCTTTCTTGACCTGTGAACTTCAGTGCTGGGAGAGAAAAAGTGGCAGAAGAAAACCGAACTTGTTATTTCAGATCACTAAAAACATAAAGGATCCTAAATGTGCCATCAATGTTAGCAGATCACCTAGCAGGAAAGAAGAAAGAATTCAAAGATACACCCTTCTGTAAAATGACAATTTTCTATAATTCAGACAACTTCCTACAAGAATATTCCAGCTTGCTGGAACTTTGATGTGTTATGTCATCTTCTGTATGGCAGGAAATCCACCAAAAATATTGCATTCCTTTGGCAATATATTTAATGTGTCTGTCCCAACTCTTTCTTAAAGAGCTTCATAAAATCCATTTTCTGCAATTTTAGAATATTTTACACACTTATTTGATTTATGTTTTCACAGAGATATTGAAAGAACCTGCAAAGTGTGTATTTTCTCAACGTACTTTTACTAAAGTAGCTGTCTTTCTTTCATCTGGTTAGTGAAGCTTCAGCACCACAATTCATGTCCTGAAAGAGAAAGATCAAGGTGATGCAGACTTTTCCAACACTATTATGTTTGGGATTTGCCATCTAGTCCACTTCAGCATAGTGATTACAAGAAGTGCTTTTTCCAGTGCTGGCACATTTAGTACTATTGCAGCCTTGCCTGAGCTCCCCTTTGTGAGCCACTTCTGAAATACTGCCTTCAAAAGGAATCAGTAAGCTCCTGCTTGATTTCTGACTGGGATTTTGAGACTTTCCATGGGACAAGGTCAGAAACAGCAGACAGGGCTGCAGAAAGTTGCATTGTGCTCAGTCACCCTGTCCCTGTGCAACAGGGTGAGAAATATATGGACAACCCATGGCTGAGCTGCAGCTCAGCACCTGTCAGGCTTGGAAAGGAGGGGACAAAAAGAAGTCATCTATATCCTTAAACTCACAAAAGCCAGTAAGTAGGAGGCAGCCCCTTCAGGTAAGCCATGCAGAGGAATATCCATGACAATTTCCCCTCTATTGCTGTATGATCAAACAGCATAAGCTTTTAGTGTCTCATTGTCCAGTCTTTTGTAAAGTTTCAGTCAATTAATGCTGTCATCATCATTCTCTAATCAAAAACCTAAAAAGTTTCAGTTTCAAGAAACTATTTACCCTCTTTCTTTCTATTCTATTACTGATGGATGTGCTGTGGGCAGTTTTCCCATCTGTAACTCCCACACGGTTTTCTAGGAGAAAACAGTTTAATCTAGCCAAGGACAAGTCCCCCCCCCTCCCTGTGTAGATGCCCCTCAAAATTTCTAGACCCACAGAGATATATTAATTATATAAAATTTTAACGGATTTTTAAAAAATTTTAACCTCTTTTATTCTTCCTTTTAGAAAAAGCCCCACAGTCCAATTTTTTGTCACTCTTCTCTGTGCTTCTAGTGGAAGTACTACAATCTCAAGAGATGGGCAAAAATCTAAAACAGGTCTAGGTATCTCAATTCCTGAACTTCTGCATTTGGAATAAACCAGACAACCAACATAGAAGTGATTAAACTACTATCTATTTATACCAAAGGTGAGTTACCCATACGGAAATATGTCAGCTAGACACTCAGTTACACTAAGATGTGAGATGATAAATGTGTAAGATGGTGTTAGTGCAGGAGGGTAGATGCAGTACTCACATTATTTCACAAGCTGCATCAAGATGTCTGAAATATGAAGCAATAATGAAAGTGTGAAAACCTTTGCACCTCTCCCAAAAAGCTATGGAAGAAAGCATGTGCCAGAAAGTTTTCAAGATTTCTGATATTTGATGGAAGAATGAAGCGAACAATATGCTGTAAATTAAAATGGTATCATTCACAATGTCATCAGGCAGCTATTGAAAAATGAGAATTTCTTTACAACAAAAGGAGCACTGGCATATTCTTTCTGTAGAGTCTGGGGTGCCATTTGGTAACTTGTGTCATCAGGCAGTTCAGAGGAACAATGTAAGGAGACAATTTTTCTTTGTCATTTTCATGTGGATTAAAATATCCATCTTCTATTAACTAAAAAGAGTGCATTGTGCTATTCCTGGAAGAGATACTTTTTGCCAAACAGTTTTGTAATGGTACTCTGAAAAAGCTCCTGTTCATGAAAAGCTATTGACAAGCCTATCTCCAAAGGGGGATTTTGTGTATGGAATAAACACAACAGCAAGGTATTCACTGCAATAAGCAGCTGTTAACTCTACCTTATAAAAACCAAGCCCACCTTTCATGTTTTGAAAGCCTCTTTTATTTTCTTCTTCCTGTATTTAATCAGTGAATGAAACTTTCATCACTGGTAACATTGTCCTACATTTCTGTTCTAAACATCTGTGAAGTCACTGTGCTCGTAATTTAGCCTGCACTGTGATAAACTTTCACACATAGCCCTTGCCTGTATCCATAACATAAAGTATCCAGGGCACGTGAACACATTTGAAAAAAAGAGAGAAACAGGATAATTATTTATTCCTTTTGTTAGAAGAGCTGAAAGGCACACTGGTTTGGCAGAGACAAAGGGAATCACAGTGGCAAGTTCTTTCCAAGTGTGGATTATAACATGTACAGACGGATATGCATATAACAGAAGAACTACCTTATACTCACTCGTCTCAAGTCCTCTCAGGCAGGCCTATGTTTATTTAAAAATTATTTTATATTTGTCATATTATAATGGGAAGTTGTAGGCATATTTATGCAATTTGTGAACTTTCTTTTTAAGAACTTAAGAAAGAAGCCTGAAGGAAGATAGCACTATACACCGTAGCATGCAGTAGACACAATTTGGCATTTTTATCCCCAAATGCTTTATCTTCTATTTGTGAGTACTGCAATTATAAGCCACCAAAAAGTATTTGGGAAATACTTCCCTTTACTGGAAAAGGAATGCTACAACAGAGCACTGATAGTGTTTTCCTTTTGTATCCTTGTGTCGACACTGGAAAGAGCCCTTCTCAATTTTTCATAGCTAGTCTATATAATTAGCATTCTCCCTGTGATTGCTTAATCTCATCCAATACTAGAGAAAACTTACCCTTTATATGATAGAAACAGACTGCATTAGAGAGCTATGCTTATGCTATTAGCAAGGAAGGAGAGGTTGTGACAAATAATTTACAAGTATTTTTTCAAATGCTATCTCTTTTTTGAAGACTCTTGTATAGAAAAAAGGTATTGTTAACTGTAGGAGAAAGCTCACCAAAAAGTCAGCAATAAGAAAACTATTTTCTCTCTTTTGAGGTTGCCTCATTCCTGCCAAACAGGCTCAGCTGCAGATCTTTGCATCCCAGACTTAAAGGGCTGGAGAAAGGAATCCTATCTCTCCTGCATATGCCCAAAAATGTTTTACACAATCATGCCTCATGTGCTGTTTATTAAAGGGATCCACATTAAATGAAAAACAAACCTGCTCATAGGCATATGTAAAAACAAATTCAGAAGGTAGAGATACAAAACAGTCCTTTTCAGAGCTATCAAGGAAAGACAAGATCTGCACCTTGTTTTCAAAAGCTAGTTTTTTGGAACTTCAGGGCAAAATTTCAGACACAGTGGAGCTTATTTTTGAAAATCAGAGAGAAATTGCAGTGGTAGCACTTGTTTGCAGGAGTGTGCATTATCAAGAATTATAATAAGTAAATGATTCCACATTTTGACCTGATATTTTCACTTCTACATTACCTGCAAATCAAGAAGGTCCCAAATAACACAAGTCCCCTGTAAGACTTAATTCCATTATTGCAAAATTTTTATTTTATTTCCTAATTGAAAGCAGCAGCAAATTTTCTTCTTGTTGCCCCATATAGACGATGCAGCATCCATTCTAAAGGGCCATTATGGGGAAGGTTTGATCAGGGAGATAAACATTACCAAGTGAACTGAGTATTATAGAAATTTCAGCCACAAGCTTCTTTATCTGCTTTGCAATTATCTGCTAGAAAGCTCTTTCACTTTTTGGTGACACTATATAGAAATTCTTCCTCAGTCACAGTTCAGAGAAAATATCATGCAGTTAAGACTAATGGAAAAAGGAAAGGAGATGAGGGAGAATGAGGAATGCAGTTGTATTAATTAGCAGGATACAGACCACAGCCTAAAATTACCCTGTAGCATTTTATAGTAGAGCTATAATACTTGCAGTATTAAAAAAAGTTGCTAGAATGAAAAAAGATCTCGAAAAAACTACTTCATTCAAAAAAACTTGGTCAGTGTAGACTGTTGTCATTCAACTGACAAGAGAAATGTATTATGGATTAACAATTATTTAATGGTTTTTGAGTGCAAGTTTGTGTTTGTGGGGGATAACTAGAAAAGATCTTTTCATAAATCTAATACATCATTAGACCACAGGGCTTCACTGTTCTATTACTGTATTAGATTGACACGTTTTTCATGTCTTACCTAGATGCTCTTTCCTTGGGGAATAAACCCAAAAGCCTTGCAATAACAGGTTAATTATAAGGCTCTTTCCTGAGCCCAGAGCAGATTTCAGTGCTTGATGTAGAACTTTGCTGTAGCTGAGCAGTGCAGAGGCATGTTCAGGCAGCTCTCCCTTCTGCAGGGCTGCAGCTGTGTTATTAAGACTGGTTTCAAAATAGATGTGCTCTCAGCACATGCTGACATACAGGTCATGCAGACAAGGATGATTATCAGATATTATTCAAGAAGGAAGTTTCCAGCTTGCAAACAGTAATGCTGGATGCTGTGTTAACTTCATTCTGTGAATAAGGAGCTTGCTGTGGTCTCCCACATTATGTGCTCATTTAAATAGAGAGTTAGACAAAAATTATCTGACTTGCTGCAAGGAGTATCACTGCTGACAGCACGCCCAAGTACTATAGTGGGCTGTTATTACGTTTGGGCCCACTGTACTTTTCACAAGTGTAGGCAGAGGCAGCTTCTGCCACCTTTCAATGCAGGCATTACATTTTCCCCACCCACATCTTCAGCTGAGGCGACACTGGAAAATGACACTTGCATAGAGCCCTTACAAAGTCCAAAATGGCAAGGTGTTACTTGGAGACATCAGATGGAAACAGCTGCCAGGGCTGCGGTTTTCATGACTTTTCCTCTGGCTTTTCTTACTGCCAGACATTGGCAGTGAATACCTGAAAATATTTTATGTGCATATATATTTTTAAATAATTAAGCATAGTTGCAGACAGAAGACTGCAGTCTCAGGCCAGTGCAGAAGTAAGAGTGGCCATTTTAAGAAACAGTCAGAACTATACAGCTTGGCATGGATATTGTTTTGAGGATGCACATGAAGGTACTGTCCTAAATACAGATATTTTCTGAAAACAGGCCTTTATTACTCTTATCCAAGAAACATAAGAGACATAATATAGAATTTCTTATAATCACTTTAAATAATGTTAAAAAATTTTCTATGCCACATGAACATACATTGGCCTAAACAAAACTGTACATATAGCCTGAACCACTGACGTTTGGAAACAGCCTCCATACAAGGTCTTAAATACAGGCAAACATTCAATTCTTTCTTTGCTTATAGAAGAAAGGGTAATTCATAGAGAAAAAGTAAAAATATTCCAGACCTAACTCCTTCCTGAGCTCCAGAAAACATCTCAATTCTTTCCATAACCTGGTTATCAGAAGAAGAAACCCAGATAAGGAAATGAAAAGATGGGTATGCTACAGTGCCTCTTACTCATTCAGCTGACATGACATAAATCTCCAGCTCACTGCTGCTTCTTGATAGTGTTCTGCATCTGGGGAACCTGCCTTATCTATAAAAACACTTAAGACACCAATAATCAGAGAAAACAGCAGCAACCAGCACCATCAGGGCTCTACATCTCTCCATGGCTGGGAAAAGTCTATCTTTCAGGATTTAAAAAGTATTAAAGAATTTTGGGCCCAGTACATTCTAAAACAAGTAGTGGAGTAACAGACTGCAATAAGCCCTCCTAAATATCAATTAAGCATGACTACAGTAACTCAGCTTTAGCAAAGTAAGCTCTGGGGTAGACAAAACCCTGGCCACCAGCATAACACTGTAAGAAGCCATCTCCACCCAGATCCTGGGAAAAAGGAAGCACAGAGAGACAGGTCGGGGAGACAAGTCACGATTATGGTAAGGCAAAGTGAAGCAACTTGTAGATCCACCGTACTGGAAGCCCATTTAATCAGAAAAGGTTTACTTAGTAAACTTCAAATACATGCTTCCAGCCCAGTATCTGTCTGGGTGGGGATTTTTGCACAGCTGTCTCTTGTTTTTCTGAATAAATCACATGAGAAGCATTTTCTGCTGCAGGAAGGGGAAATATTCCCTTGTGCTCTCATCTGCCTATTTAGAAGTCCTTTGAGTTTGCTACTGGAAAAGAAACCAATATCTGTTATCCAGTGTATGCCTCTGTCTCCAGCTCTCTGAGTGATCCTGCACACTACTTAATTAGAAGACCATGTATTTCAAACTCCAGCAATAGCATAATTTAGTTGCATTTTAGCCCAGAAATGAGGACACCAAAATTAGAGCAATTGTCTGAATAATATTTTTTTTTGTTTGTTCCACTTAATATTCAAAATCAAAGTGAACTGGCATCTAAAAGACAATCTAATATTTATAGCGTATATGATTATAAAACACTTAGGCTTAAAATTATGTTGCAGATGT
Organism: Melanocharis versteri; assembly: GCA_013397845.1. Taxonomy (NCBI): domain Eukaryota; kingdom Metazoa; phylum Chordata; class Aves; order Passeriformes; family Melanocharitidae; genus Melanocharis; species Melanocharis versteri. The sequence goes on from VZTG01004824.1 coordinate 25,592, forward strand.
TCATGTGGGAATTCAGCAATGCTGAAAAATTCCAAAAGGAAGCAGAAAAAAATTAAAACAAACTGGAAACTGACCAGAAGATCCTTTATATGTAAAAACCTTTTATGCAACTATGTTTTTGTCAGAATGTGCTGACTCTAATTTCAGTTCTCCAAATCTGAATATTAAAGTGCCTCAAAGAGAATAGTTACTTATTTATATGAAATGGAAAGAAAAAACAGAGAGGCTAAAAGGACTGCCAATTCACTAGGGCACAGTTCCATGTCAATCAAAGATCAAGGGAAAGCTTAATCAGGACCTAATCACGCAGCATTGTTGAAGGAATGTCCAGTGACACCTGGGCTGGCGGCACAAGTGTGTACAGTGTGTACACAGCATAAACTTGTTCTGGTTCTATCTGGAGCAATTATTTTTTCAGGCGTTTTTGAAAGAATGACATAAAAATCATTTCAGTCCAGAAATGCACTCCTGGCAGTCATGCACCACATGGAGAACGCCCGGCAACCTGAGAGGACCCTGTCAGCTGCTGGAGGATAAACTGAACACACAACTGAACTGAAATTGATCTCCCTGTCCTGCTCACAGGTTTCCTTGGCTTTGAAGACCACCACAAATTTCTAGATAAGAATCTGAGAATAAAATGCATAATAATACTTGTAAAATGCTCCTTGAAAACATTAATTCCCTTTTAAAAACATCACTAAAATTCCTTTCAGTCCTATCTCTCCTTCTATACTGCCATCCTTTCCCAGGTTAGGTTAACTAGGATACATATTTTTTACATTTAAATAAACTAGATAGATAAAATAGGATAATATGACAGAAACTATAAGACCACAGAAGAGTATAATACAATAATTCACTTGTTGACAGGGTGTTTCTCCCCAAATCCCTGTTAATAAAATCTAAAAGGCCAAAATTTACAGTATGCCCAGCCAAGGCTGGTTTTCCTAGAAAGGTTTCTAACCACCTTATCCTATCCGTATCTCATTTCTTCTGTGATCTTTCTTGCTCCTCCATCTGTCAGGTCACAGAGCTATAATATTAACCTTAGGAAATGTTACCTTGTTCCAAAGAAAATGAGTCAGCCCAGGCAGCAGTGATGGGAGGGGTTTGGGGGGGNGGTAAATGCTGATCCACTTACACTGCGAATTACTGCAGGTGCCTAAAACTAGTCCAACTATTCTGGCTCTTTCTAAAGCAAGAAATCAGGGAGAAGTGGCCTACAGGCAATGTTCCATGGAGACAAAAAGAACTTATGTTTGTACTGCAAGGTGACTCAAGCCAGACCTTTTGCAAGGAAACCGGGATTATTACATAATCTTGGGAAATGTCACATCTTATCCCCATAGAAAAATACATAACTGAAGCAAGAGAGATTAACCCAGTCATGTCAGAAACTATGTCTTTGCAGAGTATCAGATGTACTGCAGTGAGGCAGCATAAGCAGAGACCCAAAAGCACATTAAAAATTTGAGATCTAGAAAAATTTCAGAAAAATTATTTTAGTCCATTCACTCAGGCTGCATTTAGAGAACACAGTGATGATATGTAAATACCAGAATTAGGAAGCAGAACTGGGTTGGACCTGATGAAGCACCTCTTTGTTATTCCGCAGTGTAGTTATTTTACAAAATTAGGCAAGGCCAAGAAAAATGGACTGACAGGAAGCAAATGCTCTATGCCATAACTATTTCGGGCCTAACAGACGGTTATCCCAACTGAGCATCGCGTCAGGCTGGGTACAGATACTTCCTTGTCAGAATCTCTGGCAAATTCAAACTTCCTCTCCCAACCTATGTTCAAGCTCAATGTTTCGAGTAAAGTTTATCACAAAAGCTCTGATAAGGAAATGAAGAGCAAACACTAGCAGATTTTTATTTCTCGTCTGAAATCTCATATGAAACCTTAAGGTAAAAAGCAAATACATGCCTCTGTCCTTCTGAAGATTCCCTAAGCTTACTTTTTTGTTGCTTTGCAATAAACGACTTGTGCATTTATGTGAATGCAAAATAATTATGACAATGAACAAACAGTTGACTGATCCCAGAAATGAGAGGCAGAATGGAATCCAAGTGATACCAGAACGGCAAATGTTAAGGCTGAACCCAAAATGAATTTAATAAATCTAATTCCAAACCTGATCTTCACTTGCATCTGGTTGCAACATCTGAGACAATACTATCTGTGTTGTTAATTACTACTTAACCAATGGAAATGAAGAAATTTTAATTCTGCTTAAGACTGCTCAAATCTGAAATGTGTCCTTAAAGCAGAATGATAAGTATCAGACTGCGAAAACATTCTGAAGATTTGCATTAAATGACAAAAACCCAAACAAACCAACCCAAACACCTTTTCTGCTATTATTCTATTAATTTCTAAAATTTAAGACTTTAAATTCTAACTTATGAACACCTGCTTTTTTCTTCTTTTCTGCGAGATATTTGTTTGATTGTAGAACTTTATACTATCATAAACACTGGTACAAATTTCAGCTTTTAATTAGTATGTATTTAAAGATAAGAACATGAAGCATACAGTCACTCGGATGATTTGTAGCCAAAACTTGTTTGAACAAAAATAGCAAATATTTTTTGCCTACCTTTAAAGTTTGAGGGTGGCTAATTTCTCTTACAAACTGAAAGACCATTTATTCAAAGAACTCAATTATTTTAATTATAATCAAACCCAGATGATATTCAAAGTCAAACACAACAAAAAGCATTAGTAACGTAAATACTCTTTGAATCTGATGTATAAATGATTTCACTTCCAGGCTGAATTTTTACATACAGTAATTTCCACTGAAATTGTATTAGGTCATGCATCCGTTCTTGAGTCAAAGGAAGAAAGTTCCTATCCTCTTCTTGCTGGTGACACAAGAAAGACTTGCAGCCAAGTCCTCCTCACAAATTCTGAAGTGTTCCAACTGGTCCCAGAGTGTGTGAAAGAGCTTCTGTACCACTGCCAAAGGTTGTGTTTTTGTCAGAGCAGTCTCCTTACGCATTACTACAGTGATTTCAAGCTGACTTTTCTTGCTTTTAAAAGCACTGGATTGTAATTTATATCTTCCCACTGAAGTTGATTACAGCCTGCTGTTACACGTGGCACTTGACTCAGTCATCTTCTCCAGCTATTAACTGAGCTGGGTTTAGCTATAACCCTGAAGTGGATGATGGAAACCATAATTTTTTTTCAACTTTGTTTTAAACAGGGAGTCCTATGAGCCTGGACAGCCGTCAGTCTAACTTCCTGGAATTTTACCTATTTGTTAGCTATCTTATGTAAGCCCAGCTGACCTGCTGTAAACATTGGAACTTCTTTTCCTCTAAACTCAGAGACAGATTCAACAACTTAAATTGTGTTCTTTCTTCTTTTCTATTCCTTAATTATTTTCTCTAACTTGAGTGTTGTGGGTGTTGATCTTTCTGTCCTTTCTCATTACATGAGCATATAGCGAGGTTATAAATACCACGGGGTGCTGGGAGTTACATTACCTGGAATAAGAGGTGTGACATATGCAAGCTCCTTCTAATAACATTAACTGCCATCACTGCCTGAGTGGGTGACGGTTGTAAGATAACCACAGCAATCTGTATTTACTACTATACTAGTCTAAACTAGAAGCTACTGCACGGTGGTATTGCTGCTTTTCTTAGCAGTTAGAAGATAAAGTCTCTCAGCAAAATCATCTATTTCTGTACCCAGTACACCATCTTTTCATTCATCAGTGCACTGCAGTGCCTCAAGATATGGTTTGTTACTGTACCATGTGAATTCTACAAAATAAATTATTTTCAGAAGTAAGTTCCCATTGGACAAAACCCACAGGTCACATTGGTCAGCCTAGCCATTACACAACAGTCTAGCACATCTGTAATATCTAAGCAACTTTTTCATGGAACACTGGCACGAAAGGCAATACATACACTTTAGGAACCTTGTTCACAAGGGCTAATTGTGACATCCTTACCAAGGAGCTGTGCTTCAACTGGTAAGAGAAAAGAAAGCTGTTTTTAAAAATGGACTGTCAATGTTCCTAGTTTTGTAGCTGTCTGAGGCATGAGATTGCATAGACTGATTTCCTGTTAACACTCGTCAATACTTTCCTATTGCCACATTTGCCAGTACTTTTATCAAACTGTTCCTATATTAAGTATGTGCTTGATGGAATTCTTGATTTGATAACACTAAGAAATAAAGCAGGGATCTCTCCTAAAACAAATTTTCCTCAATCACATAAAATACAGGTATATATAGACACAGCAGGGTGATTTCCTACAGAAATTTGAAAGGAACAAAAACAATTTCAAGACTATTGTATAGCAAGTTCCACTTTTTGCTGACAAGCAAAGACCATTTCCAAGAGGTGATGATGGTTCTTGGGATTAGTGGTACAACATGAGGCAGTTCTCCTTGAGGTCTGTCACACAGTGTGCTGCAAACAGGTGGTTACCCAAAGAATAGCAACACAGATGCTAAGGTTACAAAAAGAAATGCGTTTTAGGGATTTTTTCAGTGCAGAGGCAAGCCAGGGAGGTTGCACAACCCCAGCTAATCACCCAGGACACAACTGAACTGGTAACTAGTGACAGCATGAGAAAACAGGCAGAGAGCTCAAATACTAAATGATGCCATATCAAATGATTCTGTCTCTAGTTGATATAAACGCAGGATAAGAAAGAATTTTCCACTTATTTTAAAGCCCTCTGTCTGTTTTGCAATCATTAACCAGGTAGTCATTGTAAAGAGTTGATGATGTAAATGAACCACCCATTTTGCAAATAGAAAAATGACTGTTAGTGTCACGGCAAGGACAAAAATTCAGAAACAACTGTCCGAGTCTTACACTTATCCCAACAGAATTTCACATAAAACTACTGCTTGTAAAAATGTAGAACTGTGAAGAATATGTTGGGTTAACCCACATCAGCTGAGTATTTTACAAGTCTCATGTCACTGTGCGCTGCAGTAAGGAGCTGAGACCGTGCTAAGCAGAGTAGAAAGCAGAAGTGTGACAGACTTTATTTTGATTCTAACTTTTATACACAGATATATATATAATAGTGATTGGACAGTGTCATCCCGCCCTTCAGGGGGATTGGGTGAAGCCTTACAGCTCCAGTTAGCAAAACATAAGATTAGAAAGAGAGCAAAAATGTCCCAGTTTATCTTTGTTTTCCTACACAGTTCGTGAAAAGGAGAAAATTCTTAGGACTGCACGTCCACAGTCTCAGAGCTTGGCAAATTCACAGCTATAATTTTAACAGCACAAAATTTAAAGGCAAACAGCAGGCAGACAATGTGGATTCAGGGCTCTATTTCCTATTTTTTTTCCTATGTTTACATGTTTTAGCTTTGCAGGCTACTCCCATATTTAAAGAAAGATTAACACATTATTTTTCCCCAATTAGACATGTAACAGCACTAAAGTAGGTCAGTGCCATTTATTTGAAAGGAGTGTTTTAGTGCAAACAATATATTTGTCTTGTTGCCCTTAGGGGGAAAAAATGTCTACAGATTTTAATGGAAAAAAAGACACTTTTCTACTAAAATTAGATTCTGAACATGAATTTATTAAAAACTTTCCTTTTTTTTTCTTAATGAACTCAGAAGGTGCCCATCTTGAACCATAGAAACTAAACAAACTTCCTCTCTGAGCTATATAGTGTTAAGAAACAAACTAAAAATATTAAGAACCTTTCCTTTTATACAGTGTGCAAGGTATAAGTAGAATTAGATATGTGACTTTTATAAGCTTACGAGTTGTTCCGAGACCAGATTCAGGGTTTTTTTTCCCTCTGCAGCACAGCAGACACTACCAGGACAGGCACAGAAGCAGTAGGTGACTGACAGGGCACATTGAAAATGAGCAGAACTGCCTAATACCTCTACTGAAAATATTTCCACTCAGTCTGTATCAGGCAGCAAGTGAGGTATAAACGGAGCAAAGACAACTCTTTAAGCAGCAATGTATTTATTTTACAGCCTGCCCACCCTGCCTGCTTCCTCCATTAGAGCACTTTGCTGTGCTCCAGGAGCTCTCCTGAAGGTAGTTACATTTATGAACTGTTTGCTCTCTGCTCGCCTTGCACCCAGCATGGCACAACCACCACTCACTGCAAGGGAAAGGGAACCTGGTGAAGAAAAACAGCTCTCCCCAAATGTCCTCATAAATTCACAAGGAGAAATAACTGTGCAGCACTACCCAAAACCTTTAGTTTTACAAATGGCATGAAGGCAGTATTTCTTTCCAATAAATCTCCTCAGCTTCACATACTGGTTGAAATGGAAGATGCTCCATGTTGGACAGTTCTCCTTGCCTCATTATTACAACTCCTGCAAAATATTAAATTGTGTAATCTGGTTCATAGGACTGCCTGTGGCAGAAATACACTCTCAGAGAACAAATAAGTAATGTGGGAGTTTGAGCACCAGCAATCTTCCCTGAAAGAAGGGCTACAGTGCAAGCGTAGGTGTGATACTCTGCAGTGGCTGATACTCCTGACCTAAACCAGGCTTTAGAACTTGCACTGCTCAAGCATTTGTTTGTTTTGTTGTTTTTCCAAAGCGTGAGAGCATAAACAGGTTACTGAAACATGGAACATGGTGTTATTAACAAGAACATCACAGATTCATTTTTTTACTACAGATCTCTAAGTGGGAGGTTCATTGTGACATTTTTTGCAAAAGCTGAGAACAAGTTTGCAACTCTCCAATGTGCTGCACGTGTTTTGTTCTGTTTTCTTCTCTTTCCCAGTGAGGAACATAGCCTCCTAAAACAAGTCTTCATTTTTCTTTTCCCATTTTAGAGGAGGCTGCGGGAGACAGGATGGAAATGGCATCAAAACACATTTTCTGCAAGAATAATGTGAAGTCCACCTTGCACAGCTTAACATTTTTAATCACTCCCAAGCACATACCTTATGTAAGGAATAGAGCTAAAATGATGGGTTTATTGAATGGTGGCAAGCCTAAAAAAGCACAAACTGGATGAACGAATATTCAAGTATCTGCTTAATTACAGGTAAATATAGGAGAACATGTATAATTTCAGCCTTCAATGGCCACACCTGGCACTACCCACTTCAGAGCTTTGTGTGGTAAGCACTCCAAGGCATCAGCTTTCAAATAGCCCTGGAAATGGGAAAATGGAATTCATGAACCATGTGGATGGACCAGCCACTGAGATGACAATATCTCCTACAATAGTGATGGTGCTGATATTGCTCTACCTACTTTTGTACTACTTCATTATGTTTGATTAAATGGTATGACTCAACATTATGGCCAGATTCTGGATGTGTAGAAGCTTCTGCAGGGGGTGTCCACATCTGGAATAATCTCTTTCTCAGCACTGAATTTTAGGTCACTTTAAATACAGGGGATACAGGCCAATGATGCTTTGCACATAGTGAAAAAATCATAAAAAGCGAGAAAAGATAAAAAAGACATTGCGAAAACAGCAGAAGGTAACTGTATGATAGAAGAACTTTGAAAAATTAATTTCTAGGTAGACTAGAGGCAACTACTTTACAAGTACATAGTACAAGAAACATATCATTGGGGAGACGGCAGCTGGGATGAAGCATACAGGAAAAACTTACATTTTTTTACATGGGTTTGCAATTAATGATGGGGATACTACAATGTATACACAGTCACCTCACTTGTCACCAAAATGCAGTTGCCTGTAGAATGGAAGGTAGTTCCCAATTAAGAGCAGACAGCAACATTATAAAAACAACTTTGAGCAAGGGATTTTGAAAAGCTGTAAGGGGGAATTTTAGGCAGGCAGAATGTAATTATCCATTTGGAACTCAGCCAGATACACATAACTCTGAACTCTGTGTTTGCTGCTAATCTAAATAACACCACATCCCCACAATTTGCAGTGGCAGGACTGCTAGGCAGCTCACAGATTAAGCACTAGGCGCCTCGTGATCTGTTTGCAGCATGGCTATAGCAAACCCTGCTGTCTGGGAAGGAAAAAGCCAGAAAAAAGCTAGAAAAGTATCAGGCAGCGTGACAAACCCTCTGTTACTTTGAAGTCAAGGGCCAATCCCTTTTCACACATTAGAGATGTAAAAGGTTATTTGGCATATCAACCTTCTTGCAAGCAACTGCAGCCGTCTGGTTTTCCTTCAAACCTCCCACCCAGCCCCTTTATGTGGACAGTCCCTGGGGAACCTCACACGTTGCTGATCGCTCCAGCAGATGGGTGCTTTCCCCTCCCTGTTCCTATATGCCTATACCCCTGCTTTGATTCACAGTAGCTTTCTGTTTCCAGACATGCTGCTGAAGCTGGAAACAAGTGCCAACTGAATCAGATCTTTCCAACATGACACACTCTATACTATGTTCTCAGCACTTAACAGGCCATCTTACAATCCTCTTGGCACATGCTCTCAGTCTGTTTTCCTGCAACTACTGGATTCTCCACACTGTGCTATTCATCAGAAGAGACAGGCATATTATCCATGTCAGCTACGTGGGAAAGCAGCCCTTAGAGCCCACCCAGATCACTTTACTTACTTAGTGCTGTATCGAGGATGCTCTTTTCATCCAGCATATTCAAGCACCATTTCAGAGAGCAACATAGTAGACTTAGAGCAAGTGAAACCCTCCCCAGATCCTGAACTGTTTTCCCTCCTGACTTACTAGACAGAGCATAAATGATTTTTGTTGGTTTCTGAGCACTTTGTCTTTCAAGGAGTGGTTAGAGCCTGAAGAACACTAGTAAACCCCAGAAATCCATAAGGGAAAATATATTATACATTGTTTCTTGCTATCCACTGTTTCTTGCTATCCAAATTAGAATTATAGTTGTATCACTTATAAACATATAAGATTTATGTATTCTCCTTCATTTCCTGCTTCAGGGGATGAACCTGTTCTGAATTGAGAGCTTGAAAGGAAACTCTTGCAAGGTTATGCCCTGAGCTGTTGAATTTAGTGGCACAGAATAATTTACACTAGCCAGGACCCCTAAAGATCCAATGTCCCACACAAAAGCAGGGCAAACTTCAGAGGTAGATCAGGTTGCTCTGGGCCTTGTCTACTCAAGTTCTGCATATCTCCAAGGACAGAGGCAGCACAAATACTTCTTAAAGAAATTCAGACACACAGACCGGAGGTCTCATAAAGGTAGCAATTCTGCTGTGTGATGGTAATAGTTCTAGGGAGATACTCACTGCCAAAATACCCATATTCACATCCTAATCTTCCTTCAGGCAAAAGGAAAGGTGAGAGACTTGCAACGGATGATTTGAGAGAATCTGAGATAATACAAAGAACCTGTCTCTTGTATTATGTTAACTGTCTAGGGAAATAAGTGTACAAGGTCAATGCTTTAAAAAAAGTTTCTACATGTTAGAGATGCAAATATCCAATAAAGGATAAATACCAATTTCTTAAATATCCAGAAAACCTTAAAAAAATAGCACCATCCACTATTACTGTAGCACTATGGATGTCCAGAGTTTAAACTGATGAACATATTTAGAAATCTCCTCAATTTCAGACTGTCCTCCTTGTTTCACACAACTGAGCCAGTCAGACACAATATAAAATGCAGGTGTTTTAGAAGAGGTGGGCATGACCTGAAAGCTACAGCCTTTTATTCAAGTAACTTTTTTTTTTTTTAAGAGCCACTTGAAATTGTAATAGATAGTAGAAAAGGATAGGGGAAGGAATAATTTACTCTTTCTTCTCTCTGCACTGTAAAATCTACTCATGCTCCAGAGAGGTACAAAATAAAGGGCAAACTTTTCTGCAGCCAGATATGCCTCTAGCTTGTTATGGGTAGCGTGGCCTAATTTTTAATTACAGTCTGATACATGTTTAGGGCTGTTAACCTAATTTGCTACCGCATCAGAGGTGGGACACCTACATTATTTCCAATACAAAGTAGTTAAGCCATAGTAGAATGATTCAGAGAAGTTTTGTTGGAGTCAATGATTTAATCAAAATTAATAATCAGGAAAGTATAACCCCTGTTTTCATTCAGAACTTAGCTGCAATGACTTTATTGCAACTCCTTTGACAACATTTTCATTTAAATAAACCCAGCGTTTTTGAAATTGACTGCTAAATTTTTAAATGTGAGTTTAATTGGAAGCTCAGTTAATGGACACAACTAATATGGAATCATATATTCAGATCAGGATATGACAAAAATAATGGTCAGCAAAATCAAAACTATGAATTTTTCATTAAAATCAGAGCAGATATGTGAAAACTCTTTGTGACAGCTTTGAGGTGGATCCATCTTCTATTGCAATGCATTTCTGTGGTACTGTAGTAAGGATTGGTGACCCCAGCCTGATGAGAGAAGGCTGTGAGAGATCCAGCCAGACCAACCCTCGCCACCTCTGGCAGAGAGCAGAGAGTATGTGGCAATAGAGATGTGAAGCTCCAAAGGGAGCTTAGACCACAGTGTTTCTAAGCTGCATCAGAGGGGGTGAGCTGTTCCCACAGGACTGGAATTAAGGATAAGGATTAGAGGTGAAGCTAACTTCCCACACCCCAATAAGTGCCCAATAAATAGTTCAGGGATTATAGGCTGTTATTCGACTGCCACCAAACAAGAGCCACAGCTACATTCAGGCATACTGGATAAATTATTCAAACTACAGCAGTACAACTCTCATAATTTCCTGGCAGAAATCTTTTCCTCCACTCCTTGACCAACCCCAGTTAGTCAAGCAGAAACCAGACATGGCCGCCTCAGTGTGTTTTATACTTTGCCTCCTCACTGCACACCATATCACTGATAGAAATGAACCAATTTTTTTAAAGAGAGCCCATGTTGAAGAACTGTGATGGCAAAGTTAGTTAGGCTAAAGAGAGCAAGAAGCCATAATGTAGTTATGTTACATAGTTTACTGGGAAGAACTGCTATCAAGTCCACTAAAACTAACAGTGTCCATGTCACTGAAAACCAAACAATAAATACAGAATACTGCGCTCTGTGATTTTCTGCATTAAGTATTCCAGCTGCCATTTTTGAGTAGATTTTATTTAAAGGATGGCACAAATGTTTGAACAGGCTAAGTGGCAAGGAAGCAAAGCATCATAGGACATTTTAATTTTCAGACTCCTGGTTGTAAAGCAATATATTCTTTTGGCAGCCAACACTGCCAGAGAAGTTGATTTAGGTTTTTATGTGAGCTTTCAAATGCAAAGAAAGACTTGTAGCCAAGCAACACATTTGAACAAAAAATTGCTAGTGGCACTGCAAGAGAAAACTCCCAAAGCGCTCTATTAGCACTTGCCATTTAGAGCCCTAGAAGTTCAAGCTTGCTTAGGTCACTGTGAACGTGGCTGGACAGGAGCTGGTGTTTAAATACCCAAGAATAGGAGTGTCTGTCAGAGTGGCAGCAGCATTTGGCACAGCTGTCAATCTGTGCTGGAGATGAGCTCCAGAAGTTACAGGTCAGGCTCAGAGCTGCGTGTGAGCTCACAGGGCACTTGCAGGGCTGTCCCTGGCTGCTGCACAGGTGGTGGTTTCAGCAAAGCTTACTGCCAGACATTTCAGAAGACCAGGAAACTATAACTGAAGCCTTATTTTCAAGTTCTTGGCAATGTGTGGCTGTTGCTGGGAAACTCCAAGGAAGATTTGCAACAGAGCCCAGGATGGAGTCTCAAGTTCCTGACAATCTGCCACCTTCTCAAGGAAGATTTTTCTGAAAATATCTCACCTACCTTAGCCACTCACCATCATTCACATGACAGCAGCCCAAGTACGATTAGAAAGCAAAGAGGTTGAGTTTTCAGCAGTGTTTTTAAGTCACAGAAAACTAGTGCCCTGTTAGGGACCACTCAAAATACCCCCCTTGCTGTTTTCCATAAAGACAACAGAAAACTGAATATATATGAGAAAGTAAGATACAGAATGGCCACAGCAGCTTTCCTAACCTTTTCCTGCTTTCTCTACGAAACCTGTGCTCCCTAATAGCCCGTTCAGTTCTCAAGCTCTCCTGATGCAGAACAGCAGAGGAAGGTGCTTCTGAGCAATGAAAGTGAACTTGCAAGCAGGCTAACCTTGAGAGGTGCTACCACTTCATCTTCCTGGGCATCTGTCAATGCATTCATCCATACTACTCTGATGCACAGAACTCCCTTGCTCTGAAACGTGTTAACACAAGGCTCAGTAATGGCCCTCTCAAGCAAAAATTCCATTGCGCGTGGTGTATAAAGGAAGATGACAATAGTGACACCCGTTTGGTTTTCTGACATAAGATTTGTGTCTCAGTGGATTTATATCACACATGGACTCTGTTCATCCTCCTGGTAAAAAAGAATATATTTTTTCATGTTATCCAGTATGACTTTACTCATGCTTTCTGATTGAAATAACTTAAAAAACACAATCACAGTTTTACAGATACAGATGGGAAATGGCACTTAGGAAAAATGTCGGGTGAGAGGGACGAATCTGATTTCTATTTATGTCTCAATATATGTTATATCCTTATAGGGGCTGTTCCTGTGCTAGCAGCCCTGTCCCCGGGAGGACTTCTCCTAGCAGCCAAACAGAGCAAAGAGAGCCCCCACGATCGGACTGTGAGTGACCCCCATGTTATATATGAAAAACCATGTGTTGTCTTTTTGCATTTATGTATTTATATGTCCATCTGTGTGTTCCAGTTGCAGTTTGTAAAGTTTTAAACCCCACTGTTCAATGTTAGACCCTCAGTTTAAGTTAAACCTCCAAGTTACCCCTTTTAAAAATCCCAAAATTGTTAAAAGCCAAATGTTCAAGTGTTGTTACCCTGTTCTTCAAGTTTCTGATGTTAAGAACGAAGTTTTTATGAACTAAATCTATGTTTTTAAACCCTTTAAGTTAAAATCAATTCCCCAGTTTGTCCCTCTTCGTAACTGCCACCTTCTAAGTTCAGACCCCCAACTGCCACCCTGTAACTTGGCACCATGGCAACCATGAATACTAATGAGAGCAGTTTCCCGCCGAAAAGCTAGGAGAAACACCCCCCTTGGCAACACACAGCCCATTGGAGAATTCATATTAAGTCACCTCAAACTCAAACCAATCATACAACACCTAAGGGGCTGGCCAAGGGGCGGTCATGGGCGGAGACAGGACCATATAAAAACCCCTGTCACCCA
>VZTG01004824.1:38803-83232 GCA_013397845.1 Melanocharis versteri
CCTGCTTCGCCCTGCTTCACCGTTTCCGCGAACCAGCTCACCACCGGGACAACTTCGTGCTCCGCTGCCTCCCCGACGGAACAGGCGCCGCTGTAGCCAGCTGCCCTGCCGTGCTTCCCGGGCACAGGCGCCGCCGCCGTCAGCTTGCACCCAGCCGAGCCTGCAGCCGCAGCCATCGTCCGCAGCACGAGCCCGCTTGCACCCAACCGCGACCGCCGCCGCCGCTGTGTTTCCTGCGCTGTTCGCCTGCACCAACCTGCCGCAGTACTAGCCCGTAGCGACCAGCCTGTCACCGCCGCCTGCACCCAGCCATGCCTGCAGCCGCGGTGCCCCGACCCTGGGAACCTGCAACTGCTCCAGGACTGCGCCCGTAGCCATGGCAGCCTGTGTTCCGCGACGGAAAGAACACACAACCTACTACTGTTCGGAAATCGCGCCCAGCCCGCCATGGGAGCTACGCGGACACACCGCGGCTCGCAGCACGCACGCTCCGCCTGCTGAGTTGATGCTGACAGAGCGCCGGGGTTCTGCTGGTAAAGCTGTCCCTTTCTTCTGTTTCCTTCTCTCTTTTTCCCTCTCTGCTCCTTTTCCTATCCCCCTCTAGTAAAAACACCTTTTTTTATCAATAAACGGTTCTCATACATAATATTGCTGCATTTGCGCTTTCTTTTTGTCTGAGAAGTCTATCAAAAAGAATCCTTCCCAACTCCCTCTTTTATAGCGGGACAGTCAGGTTAAATAACAGATCAAGCAGTTGGGAGAGGCTGCAGATAAGAATGTTTCAGAGTAGCAGTTTTCTTGGCCTGTTTAGAGAAATAGAGATTTTATTCTTAAGTGGCAAATCGAAATCTTAAATTAGGAGAAAAATCTCAGGCTCCCTGTTCAGTTCTCCCACAGTTTAAAAAATAAAGGATTTTAAAATCCACTTCATATTCTCAGTCCTCACCTATGAAACCCCCTGTGAGACATATTGCAGCAGAAAGAGGCAGCAATAACTTCAGGGCCTCTGTGTCTGTTTGGTAGCCAGTGAACTTGTCAACACAGGGAGATTTACCATTAAGCTCTAGCAGTATAGCCTATTCCGGCATAATTATTGCATAATGTTTTTCTTTGACTATTCCACAGGAAAAAACCAGCATGTTTATAGCTAATAATACTCTAGCCTTTATTTCAGTCACAAATGCCAAGTTAAGAACAAGCTAAAGTAAAATTTAAATTAATATTTCTTAAAATGCTTGTCCATCTTTTCTACCTCCTGGTAGAAGCGGGATTTTTTTGATAATCTCTCCTCTGCATTGTCTCTTACTTCTCCTCTTTACTTGTACAAGCCATCTGCAGTATAATACATCTCGACACTAAGGATTGGTTTGCCTTTCCTGTTTACCACACCTAGGATGTACCAATACTGTGCCATTTTCACCTTGAAATCTGCCCCCTTTTCCAGGCGTCCAGATAAAACAGCCTTGCAGAATGTTCCAAAACCACTAAACTTTGGTTCTAAAAACTTTATTGTGGCAGTAGGAGGAATGTAGTCTCCAAGCTTACTAGAACACAAGTAATTCAGAAATTTCAAGCAGCTTATTGAATTGCACAGAGGAGATGTATTCCCTGCAGGAAGCAACACTGTGAGGGCAGATAGACGTTGTCTGCACTGACGCATTTCTGAGTGCTCTGCAGAGCCAGTCCTGTCCAGCAGCCCAGGCTGGGGTCTCAGGGACCAGGATCCCACAGGAGCAGGTTCCTGCAGACTTCCTGACTGTGTGGATGGAAAACACTTTGCAATCCCCACGTTTGGGGTTCAGAGCTGCTTCTCAAAGTCTGATCAGACTCAGAGTAGACACCCACGATGCCTCCTTGTGCCTGTCATCACAGGACAGAATTTGCAATTAGATGCAGAAGTGAAGGGAACCAACTCCTTTCTATTCCAGTCACACACAGCTCTCCTGTGAAAGGGATCAAATGCTTGATCATTGTCTCAGATGCATGCAGGAAGGGCAGGCTTAAAGATGTTTTTTTGACCTTTCCTATCTCCATAAAATACTTTCGGGTAAAGCCCAAACATCAAAATTAGTGTAATATTCTTCCACTGGTACCAGAAAGAGCCAGGTAAATGTCTCATCTCAGTTACCCAGGCAACTGCAAACAGCAGAGCCTGCTCATGCTTATTAGAAATTTTTTTAAAAAAAACATTCAATCCTGGAGTCTGCAGTGCTTCCAAATTATTATATTCATATGGTGCATATATGCTGAAAAAATAGGTTCTTCATTTTCTACCAGCCAAATTAACCATGAATATGGACCAGTTTAAGAATGTAATTATTATAGACTAATTTGGCAAACTAGACAAGGCAGTGTTTCCTCAGCCTGGGCAGCTCTGTCTCCTGGGATTTCACTTTCCTGAGGGTTTTTTCAGAGAGCAAAGGCAGCTGGAAGCGTACACTGTGCTGGGAGAGCAGGTAGGCAAGAGGAGCTATAGTGGAAGGGGCTCTTCTTTGGACTTCATGTCTACAAACAGACTGCTGCAAATCTTCAGCAAAAGCTCAGAAAACTGTCAGTATTGCAGTGGGGAAGGGCAATTACGCCCCGACCGTGGGAGCTGGGTTTAAATGTCTTCAGAGCTTAAACAACTATTGAAATGACCCAGACAGCCCCAACTGAACCACGCTTTGAGGAGGAGGAATCTACAAATACTGGATTGCACAGTCAGTGGGTGAAAGGCACCACACCCGGGAAGTGTGTGTGGAAAAAAAATGTGTCTGGTTACAGAGTGGAAACATATTTGCTGTTCTGGACCCCAAGACACCTGAGTTGCAGTAGGGAGGACTCAGCTGGGGTAGGCTCAGTTTAACCACTCAACTGTTGTGAATGGCCCTGCTGAGCCATGCATGAGCAGGACTGGAGCTTAATGTGAAGAAGAATAAGGTTGGATTTGTTTTTATTTCATTTTTTTTGTCTCTCTGCTGATGGCAGGAATGGAAAGAATGCCACATTATGCATGCTGCTCAAGTACTGCAGATGAATTTCTGTAAAAAGTACAGTATTCTGGAAAAGCACAGAGAGACTTCTAGATTCCTGCCCTGGCCAGATAACACCACATACATCTTGGCAAGTTAAAAACCAACCAAGAGACCTCCACTATTGCACCGCATTATGGTAGTAATGCACTGTCGAAGACCGCTTCTATAACCTGAGGGTGACTGTTATGAAAAGAATGGATGTAATTAGAAAAGATTTTTCTAAAGTTAGATATTGATAAGACATTTCATTTCCTCTACCATAAAAAGAAGTAATAAATATTAAGGCACAATGAGATCTAGGAGCATGAATTCATTCTTTAGATGAGGCTTGAAAGATAGCAACAGAGAAAGCTTATAAAGACTATTTTTGGATGGCACAAACCAAGGACAAGTGTGGATTTTTACCATTTGGAGGAAAAAAAAGAAGACACCTCAAGAGATATAGTGGCAATTAGTCAATGTATGTAAAGCAGGAAAACAAGAATAGATGAAGCAGACAGAGAAAGTGAATAATAGCTGCAGGGAAAGTTAGCCAGGGCATTGGCAACTGATTCTCCACTTTTTGTCTATCATCTGGAGTGATTGCCACAGAAGCTGGTCACTATTATCTTGACTACAGACATTTTCTCTACAGGAGATTCATCAAGCTGGACATTTTAATAAAATACCTTTGGGAAAAAAAAAGCTCTTTTTTATTATTTTTCATAAAGAGATGACAACTTGATGAGGATCTTTCAAAGTGTCTGACTGTTTTCTGATGCAACACATGTATTAGCTGCAAAATCTTTAATATAAGAACAATTTGTTAAAGAGATTAGTATAAATCTATATGAAAACCTTTGTGGTTTTTTTTTAATAGAAAGAACCTGTCATTTCCTGTCAAATATTTTCTGTTGGCAATTATTGTACCTATATATTTTTTTTTGTCTTTCATGTATTATGAGTTAGGTGGGAAAAAAAAGTCACTTACATCAAAGTACAAATATGAAAATAGGTAGGAAAAGCCTTACAAAGGGAATGCTTTAGAAAATGCACCAGATGACATTCTCGTGTCCAAGCAAGGTAGGAGTTATTAAACCTTACATCTGGAGTTAGGAAAGAATGGCTCACTTTGCAGGAGGAAGATGAAAGCCCCAGCAGTTAACAAAGACAAATAATAAGTACTTGTTATTGCCTGTATGGACCTGAACAGTTACAAGTGAATGGCTGTAACAGTGGCTGTGCACTGGCCAAAAATGGCACATCCTGTTTTGTTTGTCGTCTTTTTTCAATCAGTCCCTCAATGCTTTTCCTGTTGATGTTAATCCCACTGACTATTTTCAAGAACAGCTCTGGGTAAACACTTGGTTCTGAGACAGCAACTTTCATGATTCAAAGAATCCTCTGACTTCCACTTCTGGGAAAAGCTGATTCACATTCCTTTCGCTGTGCTGGCTGCACCTTCTCCCAGGCCAGTTCCACTCACTTCTGAGGTGGCTTTATCCATTCAACTCAATATCCTCAGGCACATGAAGGGTGAATTGCAAATGCTTTTCTGCAGAGCAGGAGTGTTCACCATCTGGTGCACTGTTTTTCTGTGGTTAGATCAGACATATGAATCAAGCCATTTGTTTATGCATTAAACTTCTGCAAGTACTGGAGGGATTTCTGCCCATTCAAAAGAAGAAGAAAACTTTGATATAATGAATATTCTTTTTACTTTTAAATTAAATGTAGACTTTCACTCAAATGATAAACAGAACTCTAATATTGATTGGTGGGGTCATCTGAGGAATTATTCCAACAGCAGAAAATATTTGTTGCATAAAGATATTTGTTCCAATTCAAGAACTAATGTACAGACAGACCCTACATTTACAACTGTATACAGCATTACCCATTCTACAATAAACCTAACACCTTCTTTTTTAATCACATCCAACTACTCCAGCTTCTAGGATTTTCACACTCAGAGTCAAAAACTGCATAGCACACAGTACTATTAACTTTCTTTTATGTCGCCAAGTCTCAAAGTCAGGTTCTTTAGCCAAAGAAACTGTACTACAATCTTTATGAAAACTTTTATTTATTTATTAAATATTTGAATTGATTTAGAACCCCAGAAAATAAGAGTGTATTGAACTTTCAGTTTATTCCCATCTAGATTTGACCCATTGCTTTGTGTGACATAAGCAATTCATCTTGCTGAAACCCCTGCTTAAAGGTTATGGCAGTTTGCACAGGACACAAGAGAACTTGCAATGTCATTGCTGACAAGGCTGCAATCTTCACTTGTTGACATCTTATCAAATAATCTCATTCTTGTTTAAATCTTGGCCTGAATTACTTAAAATGATACTTTTTCCATTGCCAGTGACTGAGTCAGCCAGTAATTGCTGCTCCAAATAATATAAATTCATAAAAGTAAATGATAGGAGATAGTTATTTTTAACATGTTTGACTTGGTTCCTGAAATATCACTCAGTGACACAGAATAATAACTCATGGAAGGGTGAACCAGCTGGAAAGCTGGAGTGGATTTACTCATGGGATTGACAGAACTGCAAGTAACAACAAAAGAGGCTCTGCTGCCTTCTGCTTCCTTCCCCCCACTGCTGCATCCAGATTCACAGAGGACCTACCAAAACACTCACTGTGCAGGTCAGGTGGGTGCCAAAATCTGTTCAAACATTTGGAGACCTTGAAGTGCTTTTTGAGGGACACATGAGATGAAATGGCAAATTTCTGGGGTTGGTCATGCTAGTTTTCATTTTTCCATCTAACTAGGATTTTAAAACAAGCCTTCAGAGAAGGCATTAAACATTTTAACTTTCAAGTATCTTCTCTCCAAAGCACAAGCTTGCAGATACACAGGTACACCCCTAATAACATTCAGATGTAGCAGAAGAATAAGAGAGAGAAACTGAATTTCTGTATCAGAAAGGCCATGATCCCAAACCAAATTGAGTTTTATAGTTTTACAGAGCCTGTTGGCCAATTACATAAATGAACTTTCCATTAGTGGTAGCTAGAGGTTTAGCATGTTCTCACATGATCATACAGCTTGGGTCAATGCTCCTGTGGAGAAATCCCTGTCCCTCAGGCACTCAGCTGCCTGGTCCGTTGTTTTATAGCAACCATGGCCCTTCCAAGCTACCATTGACCCTGAGGGTGAAAGCAGTGCAGCCTTACAGGAGCTGAGAGGAACCAGGCACCAATGCAGCTGCCAGTGATGCTGAAGCTGACACCAGTGACAAGTCTGCATTTAGTCTGGGAAAGGCAGGCTCCCTCAGGGGAGCCGCAGTGACGCAGAAGTGTTACGAACTGGTTTAAACACAGAAAAGCTAAGAAAACTAAGTCTCAGCAAATAAAA
Source organism: Melanocharis versteri (assembly GCA_013397845.1). Taxonomy (NCBI): domain Eukaryota; kingdom Metazoa; phylum Chordata; class Aves; order Passeriformes; family Melanocharitidae; genus Melanocharis; species Melanocharis versteri. Next base: position 45,173 of record VZTG01004824.1, read on the forward strand.
TGGATCGAACATGAAAGGTTCGAAATACACCCCAAAATTTGTTTAAAACTAAACGAGGTTAGATGTTGGTGACAAAGAAAGTGATATATTTTATTTAATAGTAAAGGAGGCAAAGAGAAAGAAAGAGAAAAGAAAGAAGGAAGAAACAGAAAAAGAGGTGTGCGGGGTGGGGGCACAGGGAGAGATTGACAGAGGTTAGGTAGAAACATATCACCCATCTGAGGGTCCCGACGATGTCTTGTGGTTTCCCTCCATCTGGTCTTCTTCGTGGTGCAGGTCTCCCACTGCTGCTGCCAAAAAGTATAGAATCCAGTGGATTAATTACGTTTTGTCAAGGCGGGAATGCCCAGGTGCCTCCCTTGCAGGGGGCCAGTTTGACACTGTCCCTTGCAGCACTGGATCTGTTGCATCATGTGCAGTGCTCTGGTGCAGGGTTGGGGACCCCTTTGGGGGGCCTTTGATGGGCCATGACACCCCCTCTGTCCCTCGCGTGGTTGCGGCTTTTCCCGGGTGAAGGGGCCCACAGCTGAGCTGGGCTGCACAGCAGAGGGTGGGCGGTCACTGCCTCGGACCAGAGGCTTTTTCACCACACACCCAAACCCTCTCTGCCCCCAGCCTTTGGTGTGAGGGTCCGTGTGAGCCTGGCAGCTGATAGCCCTGGGGCTGAGGTCTCCACCCTGAAGGTGTTAAGCTTGATCCCTCTGTGAATGTATTCTTCTTCCCCCAGCCCAGACCTGAGTCACTTTATCCTAACTTCATCAATGAGCAGTGCGGGACCTTAGTCAGGGTGTGGTAGTCTTTGTAGCTTTTATATAATTTTGCTATAATAGGCAAAAGTCGTTCATAAACATGCTTTAGCCATTAATTATAACATTTCTGTCTCTGGCAATGAGGTATAAGTCTAGCCTTTGAAATGAAATGCCAAACATATTAATAAAGTTGCTGAGCAGAACTGATAGTTGGGAACAAGAAGGTTAAAAACAAACAAACCTAAAACCCAACACAAAACACTTAAAAAACCCAACCAGAAGGAAAAGATCTGAATGATCAAGACATGAAAAATTAGCAAGACTTGACTTGCTTACTCTTCACACAGCCATTGATTTTAACATAATATTTTAACACTGGGCATTCATTGCCAGCTCTTTTCCTGAAATGGTTCCAATTCAATGGGAAGGAAAAACTATGTATTTCAAATTAGAAGACTTTAATTACTGTAATATGAAGAAAAGGAGTAAGTTTCTAAGTTCTGGAGATGAATATGTGTCTCTGCTATCTTTTCTGTCCCCAGGGTGATGGTGTAACCATGAGGACGTGTACTCTTGTTCATTAACAGTGTCTTGTCCCCATGGATACCTGCTGCCAGTATTGGGAAGGTCAGTATAGCACTGTAATGTCTGCACTTGCTGTATTTGGGAGACCCTTCCTAGTTTGCACTTTGCCACAGGACTGTGTATGACCTGCACTTGTTTGTGATTTTTTTTTTAACTACCTGTCTTAAGTGCAAGATCTTTGCCATTTCATTCATGGCACAGCAAGTCCCTCTGAATCTTTCCAGTGCTAGTCAGAACTTGAAAAGACAATTTTTTCCATTAAGAAGTTGCTGTCCACAATTCCACCATCATTTATTTTCAATTAATATCCTGTTAGTGTAGGCAGTATTATGTTACAATATCCAGAGACCACTGAGTGCTTCCCTTTTTTCTCAGTAGCAGATTTAATTGCTTTGGAAAAGGTATTCTGCATTTCTAGATCAAAGAATGGCTGTTTCTCTTCATTAATCAATTATGTAATCAATAAATGTGTGATATGCCAAGAAGGAGTTCCAACTGCAAGATGGACACAATATGGACAGCTAGTTCTGAGACACTTCGTCGCTTGTGCCTGTGTGGCTCTGGCTTTTCAGAGCTTGGTTTGACTGACATTGAGCCCAATTCCGTATTACCAGACAATAAGCCAAGGACTAAAGCTAACAGAATTAATCATATTTCGGTTTGCACTCGTACATCTACCTCTGCTCTTGACAGACATACAGAGAATGAGCTGACTGACCTAATTAAAACTGCCCAGTTAGCTGAGTGAACGAGACAGTCTGAAGAAAGTGAAAAAAAAATATTCTAGGGAGGGAACTATCAGGGACTTTGCTGAGAGTAGGGAGGATCTCCCTACTTATGATGAGACCAAACTCAAGTTTCTAGTCCTGTTATTCCTATTTCCTATAGGAAATTTAACAATGCAGGTGAAAAGACCTTCAGTAAAACATGCTTTAATTCCCTGTGTATGGGACAGTTTGTACCCATCCTCGAAGAACAACACTTATTTCTGATGCTGTTATAAACCACATTAACTGGGAAACAAAACAGCAAAACCCTAACCAAGTACATATATACTTTTAAAAAAAATATTTATTTGACTGAGAAAATACAAACTTTTTCAGCCATATGCTAGAAAGTATATTTGCCATATGGTATCACCTTCTGTGTTACTTGGAAAACAAATACATTTACCTTCTCTTTCCCATTATTATCCTTAAGAATATGAAGGTGTGACTTGAAGACAGCAGAGGAAAAAAATAGTAAAAATATATAAATAATACCAACACACTGGTTCAAGGGACTGGACCAAATTTAATTATACTTATTTTCTTTGACAGAAGCTCTACAAAGGCAGCAGAATATTGTGGACTTAGCAGAACATATTAAAGCACAGCCTCTCTCATCACATCAGCCAAGTTTCCCTTCTCTGTTACTGTAACTGCTTTTGTGCTCCTCAAGATCTGTAGTCCTCTGAGAAAAGGCCTGACCACGACACATTAATTAATACATTCAGAGCAATCTTAGTGTCTCATCCTCTTGGTGAAGTGGCCAGAAACTGCAAAGGAATATTTACTCTTCGGGATTCGGGCAAAATGACAGACTGCACAGGGGTCTAAACAAAAACCCCAGCTTAAAAAAATAATAAATCCAGTATAGCCCCTCTTTTCTACTATTAAAATTCTGTAGCCAAAGCAAATTAGCAGCATCTGTGCCATGTTGCTCAGTCCTGTCTGGTGGTCAGAGCATGGCAGGATTTCCTTATTACCAGGCATTAATGTTGCAGCATTTATGCCTGTGATTAACTGTTATGATAGTGAAAGGTTGCACAGTATCTCCCACTGATACTGTTGTCAAATAAGCAATTAAGAAGCAAGGTTTAGAGTCATTGCTTTCGACCAGCTGTAAAAGTAGATCATAGCTAGTGGGATGATAATTCTTCAGCAAGAGACATGCTCTGGTCCCTCCAAACTTTTCCTTCATGGTTTGCATGGAAGTGGTGCTGCTCAGGTAAAGCATTTTCTCCTATTCCAATCTCTCTTTTTTTAAAAAAATTATCTAACCCATAGAAATTTGTATATGCTAATAGCAAGTTCATTTTTTGATTTACCACATTTGCCTTGCCCAATTATCAATTATTTGAGGACAAACTCATGACGCTATGGCAGTGTGTGCTATATGGGTTGTTTTGGGTTTTTTTCACGCAAATAAAAGTCTATGAGTGGAATGGATTTTTTCTGATAGAGATCCTGAAAACAACAGAACTGGAAACTAGGTATAAATCACTAACTGTAATTTCTTCCAGATGCTACAAACCTATAAAATAGACTATACATCTGATATCCAGACAGATGCTTTGGTGCTCTGCAAGTCCTTATATGAGATGCTCGTAGGTGAACAAATAAAAAGATTTGCATTCCAGACCATATATCAAGACCTAAATAAGTCTCTAAAGCAACAGAGCTCTAGGCTTCCCCTCCCAGCAGCAATGTGTCACATTTTGCATACCAAAGGGAAAGGGCCTTGCAGTATAAATTACACAGTTCCAGCATTTGCTGCAGCTTACATGGATGAATCCCTTCCTCATGTGTTGCTGAAGTAGCTGAAGGGGTGATGTTAGTTACTTCGTGCTGCGTCCTTGAGATTAGAACATGCAAAACTGAAGCAATCCTCTGCAAGGACACCAGTACCTCAAAAGGGATGGATAGTTTAAAAAGCAGAGCACATAGCATTTCTGGTAATAAGTTTTTCTTCTTCTTCCCTATATATAATTAAATCCTCTCTTACTTTTTTCCCTTTTTTTTCAGCCCTTTCCTCTGCCTGAAAACAGCAGAAAAATAAGAAAAATAAGAACACCTGTAACTTTAAATGGGAGAAGCATCTAACACAAAACATGGGTCTTGTCCCCAATTCTCATTTCTCGAGAGAAATTTCTGGTAAAGGAGAGCAGAGGAGAATGACAGTAAGCTATACATCCTGGAATGTGAAATTTCAAAATTGTTATAGAAAATTGTTAATGTGATCCTTAACTTCAAGGTTCTACAGTGTTGTGGTTGATTCAGTACTTACAGGTAGGATGAACCAGTAATTTTACAAAGGTTTAGGAATGCTTCTTAATATGCAGTTTGTGACTAAAACTAAACTCCAGAACAAACAAGATCATTAAAGTAATTATGAATGTTGAGTGAACTTTGCTGTCCTCTGACTGTTTGATGTGAGATTCCTCAGGCACAACTTAGCCCAAATGAGCTTGCTGCATAATGTATTTTCTTCATGGATATCCAGTTCAGTCCCTTGTAAGTGTTACATGTTATTAAAAATCAAGGTGGGTTTCAACAAAACTTTTTCTACTCTCAAAGATTGTAATATTGTCAAGATTATCCCTTTGCCTTTCTATCAGTTATGAAAATTGACAGAAGGGGAAAGTGTTATTTATGAAATGAACAACTTTTAAGTACATAGAACGTATGTGGCATACATATTTTACAATACTTATACATTCAATACATTCTTCACAATTGCTATATTAAATTAAAGCACTAAACTCCATCTGCAGACAAGTTCTCCAGGTACTTGGGATTTCTTCATACCAAATAGCCTGCAGGTGTGCAAATAAGCATTCACAGTCCATACCAGATGTCAATGTCTAATTATAATTAAAATTTTAAAGGGCATGCTCTTGATGCTATTACTGATTTTCTGTACAACACATTGCTGCTCTTCACTGCCTGCATGGAACAAAAAGATGTATTGACAGAAACTGGTGAAACACACAATTCAATTACTACCAGAAAATCAGACTTTACATAGAAGAATAATGAAAGCGTTATATTAGACCCAGAGATTGCCATTATCTTCTCAAGTACCCAGAGGAGCTAAAAGTTGTTTCTTTGTCTATCTTCTCTTGTTATGAAAAATGCAAGAACAGTTAGTACCTAGCTCATGTACTCAATTAAGAGGATGACTGCTATCATGGACAGCTGGACAAGAGGAAGCTGCATCAGTCTGGATCTGCCTCTTCTGATGGACCAGTCCTACAGAATCCCCTATCAATTATTATTTATGAGAATTCCGATGTTTAAAATAGCAGCACCCCCAACATAAATGCAGAGAGAGGAAGCTGCTTTAATACTGCATCAGTTAGCTAAGAGCAGGAAAATCACTGCTCATTATTTTCTAGATAAGTAATGAGCAAAGTTTGGCAAAGCCAAGGAATACAGTAGCCTAGGAGAAGAGCTCTACTCTCCATCCTTAATACAGAACATCTAGTCACATTTCCCTCTAAGGCTACTTTCTAGATTGGAGTCACAGTTTCTTCGTTATAAAGAGCTTAGAAACATAAAGGTCTCTGAGCGAGTGTTGGACACCAAAATGTGTAATAGCTTGTGGATACATAGGTAGGAATCTCTTTAAAATTCTAGAAATATCACTCTTTTTTCATCTTACAGAAAGAAACTCTTGCTTATAATACACATTGATGAAAGTTGCACCCAGATACCATGGGGAACCACAGTCTCAAGTGCCAATGTGGATATAAAAGACAGTACTACATCTAAGATCTTGTCTTTACAACATAAATAACTGGCAAAGACATATGCATGACTTACCAAATATAGGTTAAGCACTGAGAGTATTGACAATGACCTACTTTATAAAACAGTAGAACCTGTGGGGTTGGTCATTCTACTTTCCCCCTTTCTTTTGCAAGTCTCAAATCAAGAATTTCTACTTACTCTTTATTTTTAACTAGCTATAGAGATAAGTCAAAACAGGTTAAAAAAGAGACTGATAAATTTTACAATTATTTTCGATTTAGACCAGTTTAACTACCTGTATTCCAGAGCTCACTTGTGTCGTAGTATGAGATTCATATGTTTCTGAGAGAGGAGGCCATGGTTTACATAAAAGCATGACCTTTTCACCTGTTTTACTGTCTTTTTATAATCCTTTTTATGTTCCTCTTGGCAAAGAGAAATGCTGTTACCATCTTAGAAGTTTTTCTTCAGGTGTAATATAGGGATTGAGCATTTGAAATCATCCCCCATATCTGTAGTTCCAGGAAAAAAAATTCCACAAGAAGAAATAATTTTCATCATTACAAAAGTGAAAATTCTGTTCTGGAGGTGAAGGAAGTGACAAGCACCAAAGCCTGTTCATTTTTGTTACAAGGAGACCGTTTCAAAGTTGGCTCCATGAATATTAAATACCAAAGAGACACATTCAATAAAAATGCAGTTATGGCATGAAGTTTTGTATAGCAGCTGCTCCAATTGCAGTAAACACAATTATGGTATCAAGAGGCATTAATATCCTTTGCAATAGTGAGACTAAAAGCAATTAATCAAAAGGCAATATGGTGGCACATAATGGATTCTGGCTACTTGCCACCATGATCAAGAATGGATTTCATTGAAATAATATTAATTGCACGGGGTTTTTTTCACTGGATTGGAACTTTCCATCCCCTCTTTACGCATCAAGTATTGGGTCAATGAGCATTTGAGAATCTTCTTTTTTCCCCTTGGAAAACACACATGCAAATATAAAACTAAAGGACAGATTTCACGTCTGCCAAAAATGAATACGAATATTTCTGCTCTCCTGCTTATAAGGGTAATAATTCTAGGCATCGTATTTCTACTGCATAAACAAATAAATAGTGACAAATGCTATCAGCAAATGCCACCATGATTTGACTGGCAGCAGGTCTAGGCAGGCAAATCTGGAGAGCGCTCTGCAGACAGCCTTTTAATAAAACTAATTTCTTGTTTATAAATTAGAATCATGGGTCATTAAGCTTTCAGTGATAAACATAATGCTAACCAGCTAGTCAACCAAAGCAATGAGCCTTGAAGTACAAGTGAAATTATATATTTTCCTGATTTCAGTTTGGAAATGTGAAAAGAAACCTTGTCAACCAGCAGTGATTTTGTCCTGCATAGATCTGCAGTCATGTAATCCAGCCATGACATTCAAGGTAATGTTGCCTTGGAAATTACTTGAAAAAAACCAAACTCCACATCCTTTGTGCAAACCCCTTTACACCTCCTTTTATCTTGTCCTCATTATTTCATAGCACTTATGTGCTTTACTGAAATACTGTGCACCTGCCTGAAGGACTGCAAAACATTCCAGGAAACAGAATGTGTGATGAGGAAAAAGAGTCTATAGGCTTATCTGAACCTTTCTGCAACTTTGTCTTTCTTCCCTGTTAGATTATCTTCTACCACTTTGTCTTGGGTTACAATGAAAGGTGTAACCAAAAGTATGTATTCTATTACCATCTACATAAGCTGTTAAAATAGGTGGAGAAGTGTTCTTTATCTTCTGTGTGATTCAGCTCTGATAACTCCCTCCAGGGGGCTATCTCCTCTAAAGCACCAACAAAGTCTCACAGCATGACTCCCAGAATCAAATCATCCCATTGTGAGATGCTCTGCCCAGAGGGAGGAACCAAACATTCCCACCTGTATATAATCTGAGACTTGGAACACCCAGAGAGCACTACCACTGGATTCCCAGAGGACAAGAGCTTGATAACCACCACTGGACCTGCAGAGAAGGACCAGACCTTTTTCTACGGGATCACCGCTTCAACAAAACCATATCCATCATTCCAACAGGACTGCAGCCACCATTTAATCAGCCTGCTACCACCGTGCTGACCAACAGGCTGTCAGGTTGTATTCTGACTTCTGTCAGTTTAAGCCAGTGTTTCTGTACTATTGCCTTAATTTTAATTTTCCTATTAAATTGTAGCTCTGACTTGGAATCTCTGAAAAGATATTTGTGTGGAGTGAATTCCTCCTGCTGGTTTGCCCTCAAACTAGCACACACTTATACAGCCTACAACTGCCCTGAACTTCCCTTCTATGCAACCTTTGTTAAGTCAAACTTTGCTTACAGCTTTTCAACAGTTTCTTTTCCTTTTAATTGCTTTCCTCATCTTGATATCATGACCTCATTCCTATTCTCTTACTCAAGGGACATGCCCTCGGTGTCTATTAAAAAGACTTGAGCACTTCTATTGCATATTGTAGTAAAAATCACTTTACTGTCCAGTGATGCTTAAAACATATTTTGCAATTTTCTAGAATCACACATCTCCCCTTACTTTCTGTAAATGGAATTTACAAGAGCACTATGAAATGGTTAAGGGACAAGTGTAATGATAGATTTTTATTTAGCCCCAGGGATTCTCAACATTTTTGTGTTTTTAGTGGTCAGCATCATTATTTTCCTCTTTTCTGACAATATATTAATCTTTATTTAAAATATAATTTTTTTAAAATATAATTGTTTAAAAATATTTTACATCATTGATTTCTTTTTCAAAAATACCTTTCTGGATACATTCATAGTAATGCTCCAAGTTCTACCCAGTCAGATAATTTAAATGAGGACATCTGGACTGAGTATACAAGGCTTGTCTATTCTCTTTGTCCTTCATCAACTCATGCAAAATTCTTAAAAATTAGCACAAAACCCCCCCTGTGACAGAGGGTTGTGGCAGAAATTCCTTGCTGTGGTGATTCACCTGAACAAGACAATGACTAGAATTTTTTTTTCAGATAGTGTTTTTATGTACAAGGTGTTCCAAAGTGATTTATGAAGTACCAAGTTATAAAGCAGCCTGGAAGAGCAGATACTGTGAACTGAAAGATACATGGTACGCTTCTAAAGGCTCCAGCATGTTTTGAAAATTGGGTATGGGAAACTTGCTGCTAAATTAGAAATGCTTAGGTTGAGTTGGAAAATGAGTTAAAATAGTAGAGAATATTACCAAGTGACTACAACAAGGTCTAGTGGATGAAGACTCATCCAAATGTCAAGAGAGGAATGCAAGAGGATCTTTTAGTTTTACTATTTGCCTAATTACCACATTATGTTGACTGATAAGCCATATTCTACTGAACCACCAGACCTTGAATAAATACCATTAGGATGGTAATGTGAGCCTTGCAGTAATGCCAAGGGGTTCATCAGTCTCAGCCTGTCATGAGAGACCAGGAGGGATTCCTAACTCCATCCTGACTACAGAGAAGTGCTCTCAGTGACACTGCAGGGAACTCTGTGCCTAACCTGCAGAGAGCTTACTCTTGCCAGAGAATATTCAATTTAAATAAATAACAGTGATGATAAAATGCATGTTGCCAACCAAAACTGAACTTCCTTAGAACTCTGCTCAGACCTGCCGTAAGGAAAAAGCAGTATGTTGATACATCTTGGTACATACATACACAATCTCTCACACTGTTTTTAATAATGCTTCAATCATTTTTCTCTTCTAGACCTTGAAACATGAAAACAAGAGCATGCAGCCACACATTTGAGATGTGACCATAGGTGGTAGTTCCAAACCAAAAGCCTGTCTCTCTTTTGAATTTCCAGTCACAGAGATCTCTCTATGTCCGAAATCAGCTACTCTCAAGTTTAATCCTTCTTGAAGGTCATACAGTGGCAGGCAAAGAGCAAACAGGAGGAATGTTCTGCAACCAGACAACCCCTGGAGACCCCATGATCTTTCTGAACTGTCTTTCCCAAGCCCCTCTGGCTGGCCCCAGGCAGGAGCCAAGAACACCTCTTGGACTGCTATCCACAGATCTGGATGTCAAGGAGTTCTGCCCTCCCAGCCCACTCCACACTGTGGGAAGTCCCTATGCTAGGAAAACTGAGGCTGAAAAGCCATTACTAAAATGGACATCATCCAGCAACAGGTTTAAGAAATCCTGAAAGTAATTTTTTTTTCCATTTTTAGATAATCATTCCCAAATGCATGCTGTGCTATAGAGAAAAAAAATCAGCTAAAATAAAAAAGGAATCAAATAAGGATATGTGATAAAACAGATAAACCTCCATTTATTAAAGTCCATTTCTGTAAAGGAAAAGAAATTTGTCTTACTGTCCATAAATGGTACTTTCCGCATTTAAAAAAACCCCTTTCTTTGCTTATAATAAAGATGTACAGTAAGACTGCAAATGGAAAATTTTTCACAGGAGGGGAAATTTCTCTTTTGATCCAAGTGGTTGAAAAAGTGATTAAAACCTGCAGAGTTCCACAGCTGTAACTGAAACAAACTCTCAAATGTGAAGGTTCGTTTATGAAGAGTAATTAATAATCTAAGTGGATGTGCAGGTCTCTCACTTCTTGATCTTTGTCATAAGAAGTCAGTAATGAAAAGAGCATCTCTAGTATCTTTTGTTACAAGGTATTCTTCCCTTCTTGCAATCATTTATTATTCATATGAAATAAGTGCAGGAGTTTTTATAACATCAAAGAGCAAATGAGTCCATTTGAAAAAAGCATTGCAGCTGTATAAGGAGGAGCTTATTAGAAACAGCCATTGCAACAAATTTTTGCTTAAAGATCAGGTTATCAATCCAGAAATGTTTCTTTCATAACATAATTCTTTTTCCATTAATATAATTTTTCTAAGTGCAAATTAAGTATAGAGTAATGGAGATATTTAAAATATATGTTTCTATTTACTGAAACTAAATGCCAAATGCAAACTGTATTTTGTAAGAATTCACAGTAGTCATCAGTACAAAGACAAAACCCTGTGAATTCCCCAGACAAACATAGTATTAAAATTAATTAAAAGAAAATATTAACTTTCTTTTTCTTTAAAAAAAAACCCAAACCCAAAACTTTTGAGTATACTGCTCATGGCTGAGCCTACAGAAATAAATAGGATATTGAACTCAGAGTGAAAAAAATAGGATTTTCTAAGAAAAAGAAAGTCAACATTAAGCTTCTAAACAGCATCCCAGGCTCTCCAGTATTGCAGAAGAAGGGATTAAAAAAATTTAAAAAGAAACTAGAAAAGTTTGAATCTTTAGCTTTCCTAGTTGGGATCTTATTACTATGGTCTCAGAAAATTACAATTTTGGGAACACAATCTCAGAAAATTAATATTTTCCTAGATAAAAGGCCAAGAAGCACCAGCCTGTGTGATTTAAGTACTCTTCATGCTGGGAGATACAAAGACATACCTGAAACAGTCACTGCCTTGTAGGTTGGGCAGGTGGCAGCTGTGAATTATCAGATGATTATGGCAGCCTGGCCCATTCATTTGGTGATTTATTTTCAGTTTTAAATATTCCTTGTACAAGAGTATAATGTCAAAGGTATGCTTTCACTTTTTCTTACTTATTGGTGTCAGCAGAGCATCACGGTCTCAAAGAACACCAACACATATGCCAGTGTGACTCTGAGGTTGGTCTGCTTATTAGTTTGTCTGCCGATGGGAGCTCTCTCAGCCTGTCTGTTGAGCTCAGAAGATGTGACTCTGCTCCAAAGCAGAAAGCTGTGTAGCTGTGTTTAAAACCTCTGAGCCCAAGCTAATGAGCCCCTTGGAGACACGGGATTTAATGCCTTGGCCTTACTGCCTCTGCGTCACACAGCACTTGTGCTGAGTAGGTGGAGCAAAGCCTGCCAGCAAAAGCGAACCTACATCCCTCTATGAGCCTGTGCTGTTGTTTCCACAGAGCAATGAACTCCCAAAACATGCAAGTATTCCTGTTAACTCTGCTCGCATTCCCCAGCTTGGGACTGATTGAAAACCACTGGCAAATCTGGCAGCTCAGAAGGTCACATCCCTGAGCCCTCTGCCTGAGTCACCACTCCTGGCCACAGCACATGTGCCTGGGCACACACCTCCTGCTCCTGATGGCATGGCTCACACTCAGCTCAGCCAGGACACTGCTCTGGGGCACTGACCTGAGCCTTCCTGCTGGCTGCTCTGCACGGCAGCGACCCAGGGCTGAGCTGGGCAACTTCTAAAACTCCTGCAACAAGACACACTTGCACTCACCTGGCAAGAACGACTGCAAAACTCTGTACAGCAAAGGGATAAATAAGCTGTGTGCTTGAATTATGTCCAAATTGGTTGCTGTGGACAGCACTGAGAATCCAAACTGGACCTTCAGAAACCCACACACTCCTTGAAGAGCATCCTAGGTAGCAAAGGCAGATGCTACCCTTGTGCAGAAACCACAGCAACTTCAAGACTCACATTCCCTTAAGACAGAGTCAAAAAATAGAATTGCTGCTAACTAAAACAGCAAAGAAAATAAACCACACAGTACAAGAACTTTAGCTATTTGGTATTTTAGTCTTGGAGGTACATAAACCCACCAATCAGCTCATGAAACAGTGTTGCCTACAAAGTTCAAGATGTAAAGGTTGGTCTTCTAGTAAAGTCAAGCCCTGCAATAAACCTCTGATTCAGATTACACTACCAAAGACATCTTTAATAAATGAACCAGTTTGCTTGCTATTGCTTTGATCACTCTCAACAACATGCAGGCAATAAACACTGACAAAAGCTCAGGGCTAGACCACTGCTACAATACTGCTTTTCCTCATATAGTCACAACATGCAATTTCTTCTTACAGATCCTCTGTCTCCTGAGGTTATCATAATACAAAGACATAAGAAAGAGAAAACATGCTTCTTTTCCCAAGTGGTTTTACTTTGACAGCACTTTCTACTTTTTCAGTATCAGTACTTGTCACAGACCGAACCCGACCACCTCAGAAGGTGCTTCGTTCTGGCCGGGGGCTGCAACCTTCCCACCGCTGGGCTGAGCTGGGTGGATTGGTCTCCTAGTGCGAGAGGGTTGCCAGAAAGCACAAAAGGGTCTGACAAACCCACTGATGTCAAAGGTGCTGGAGAGAAATCAGGCACGGGAAGGGCTCTTTGGGAAGAACAGGGTCCGGTTTATTCACCCCAGTGCAGGGTCAGGAGCAGGAACATGGGGTTAGGAAGGCGACAAGGAACGAAGGGCGAAGAGCCAAGAACAAAGGGTGCACAGGCTTATAAGGGAACTGAAAAGGGGAGGGGGTACAGTCAAAATATCCAATAGCATGGAACTAAGTGGACGGTACATACATGAAATCATAGGGGGAAAACCAATCAAGGGGTAATGGCGAGGAGAGAGTTAACCGGGAACCAATGGGGAGTTTGACAGCAGTGAACTTTCTAGAGGGGTACCAAACTTGGGGAATTAGGGAGGGGAAGGACAAAACCAATCAGGGAACAAAGATTAACATAATTCAAATATCTAGAGCAAGGCATGCTGGGGTGAACTAAAAGTGTCACCCTAAGGGCAAGTCAGGGGGCTGTGGTGGTGTCCATTCACTGGATCTGGGAAGATGTTTCAGCCTGAGTTTCCTCAGGCAATCCAGCAGTGGCTTCGACCACCACCACAAGTACTTTTCTTGTATTCTCACATTTTGTGTCTACATCAACTTATTTAATTTCCTGGCGCTATCACATCACTGGTGGGAGTAACAGAGCTGTCACATCACCTACACTTTTTCTGAAGTTTGGGGAAAATGGTGATCATGCCAGCTGCCAGTCAATCACAGCAGATGCAGCACAGAGGGCGGATGAAGAAGGGATCACTGCAGGGAAGACCTTCACCTGCCAGTTTCTGTCCTGGATAGGTCTGACACAGGAACAGAGAAAAGATGCCACTCAAAAAGACCAAAGAGGAGCAATTTTGAAGCACATATAGCAACTGAACCTACCTAGCAACAAGTGAACAGTTTCATTAATGTTTGTAAATGAATAAGAGTTTCTGACCAGACACCATGCAAGCACAAAGAACAAATGAATAATGCGAAGTCAAACAATAAAATCTGTGATCCTGCAAAACGACAATAACACCTAGAACATCTCTATCTATATGGTTCATGTACTTTAAGAACTACTTAAGGTCAAGTTTCCAGCTGTGAGTACTATGGCTGTTCCCCAAAGGTGTTTGAGAGCTGTGATTCATGTTGTCAGGTGCTTTGATAGAAGCTTACACAGTGTGCCAATAAAGAGGGGAGAGGTGTGTGTATCTAACAGGATATTTGGCCTTAATATCTGTAAAACCTGATGCTCTCTTCTTTATAACCAGAAAAAGAACACCTGACTAGACTGAAGTCAGAGGGTGGTTTGGCCTGAAAGCATCCACACACACAGGCCCACAGTCTACTGACCATGCTGCTCAGAAAGTCTCAGAGCTCCCCAAACCTCTCTCTGACTAATTAAACTACAGACAAGGTAGAAAATTACAGTATTAGTTTTCTACTTGCTGTGCTGACTGGTTTTATAAGCAATTCCTAGCAGACCTGCCTGAACAGCCTTTCGGTAAAAATAACATAATGAGTTAGAAAAAGGAATAAAAAAGAACACCCACCCACACCTGGTGTGAAAAGGCCACTTCTGAGGATCTCAAAGCCTTATCTTCCAGAGGATGTTAATGAAGAAGAACTTCACTGCACACAAAGGAAGGAGGAGAGGCAGAGAGATGAAGCATAGGGAGGGATGGCTTGGGAGAAACATCCCTGCCTGTTCCCTAAAAACATCTGTAAATCCTGATGGTTTGCTGTCCAATCCAGAACAGACTATTTACAAGTTCTCTGCAAGACTCAAATCCACAAATTAATTTTAAATAAGAGGCTGTAAAATTCTTTCAATGTGACAGCAACATTAACACTGCCCACTATATGCAAGTTCTAACTTCCTGAATTTCTGCTTTTCAAATGTACTTTTAACTATTCTAGGCTAAAATATGTATACTGCATGCTCAGGCAAATGTCCAGCTGCATAGAAATGAAATATTACTGAAAAAGGTTGTTTACAAAAGCCAGCTGGAGCAGCTAATACATATTATAATATGCTAAGCTCTGATAGTCCCATATCAGTTGCAATTACTTAAAAATGCAGTAGCTCTAAGGTTGAGGCAAATTAAATTCTCTTTATTCATGAAGTAACTAAAACAATGGGCAGGGAAATAAAAGAGTATCTGTGGTAAAAGGTAAAACAGACAGGCTGCAGGCAGCAAAATATGCTTGTTGACAGCACCCTGAAGAATGCTAAAGAAAACACCCAGGTTTCTTTAATTGGTTCTTACTTACGTTATTCGATCCAGGCACATAAACTCTATTAAAACAATGAAAACAGCCTTCTTGGGTTTACTCATTACATAAAGTTTATTTCAAAATGAGACTCTGAGTGGCTAGCAAAGACTCTCCACTCTTCCAAAGAAATTTTCTGAGGATAGTACAGACAGGCACAAGCCCAGCCTGCACACTGAAAGGCAGCCCCAGCTCTGCCCCTCTGAACAACTGGGCCCACTCCATCAAGATAGCTACTCAAATAATTACAAAGTTCACTAAAAGGAAGAATAGGGAGAAAACATTATGTTGACTGGTTTATTCAGACTGATGCTGCACATAGCTCAAGGCAGGAATAAAAGTGGCACAGCCAAAGAAAAAACATAGCACATGAGTTATTGTGTAAATGCAAAGGTTGTACTCTTTATTCACCTGTGCAGAGTACCTGCAAAATCTTACCTACCTCTGCTAGCCTTTGTCAACTGAGAATGCTGGATTATTGTCAGTTTTACAGTTGATGGAGAAACTACTTTCCAGAGTGACTGGGAACATGTGGAATTCGATAACCTCAAATTAGGGCACTTGCCCGGAGGGTTCTGCCTGCAATACCACATGGGAGAAAAATCTGCCCAAGTGCAGAGTAACTCAAAGGTGTTTGTAATCAGAGGTGTGGAAGGGCAGGAGAGTGAGTGCTGGCTGCTGAACCTGAGGTCGGCACAAGCTGAGGAAGGGGGAACAGGCAATCCCAGAACAAAGTTATTTAAACATAGGTGCATTTCTGAAACAGGGAGGAGTTCAACAAAAATAGCACAAAACCACAAGTATGCATGCTTGTTAATGAGCAGATATAACTTTACTCTTCAGTAGAACGCAGAGGTCTCTATTGTACAATGTAATAACAGCAATCTGCCAAAATTAGCTCTGTTTCTGAACAGCAATGAGTAAAGGCACAACGGGGTGTAAGGGCTTGGTCTGTAAAATACAGGGGACACAGAGACAGTTACAAAAGGATATGGCTATAAGAAACAATTAAATAATTTAGAAAATGGCCCTTAGGGTCACAAAGTTTGGTAGCCTCTGCCCTACAGCTTCACAGTCTGCATTAACTTGTGCTCAATAGCTCAGGAGCTTAAATCCATGTAAGATTTGCAGAGTACTTTATCCACAAAAGGTGGAAGGAACAAGCAGCTGAGCTGGTGGTCCAAACTAAGCCTCAGAAATACAACAGAATTCAAATATTGGTATGTGTTCCTAGTCCACACCTTCCTGATCCTCCTGAAATTACCATATAAATAAAGTGCCTCTGTGGATTTAGTCAGTTAGTGATCACTTGCAGGTAAATCCCATTACTGGTCACACGAATTGGAAGACTGTAAATAGATTAAAAAAAAAAAGAAAAGAAGAGAATGGAGTCTCCAACTATTTTGTGAAAAGGCTATTCAAAATGAAAACCTTTCAGAAATCTTGATGACAATATTATTGTACATATGGACTAAATATAGCATTAATGTTCTTACCTTTCTGAAAGAAATTACTATTAGCCATTACAACCATCCCCCACCCACACAGCCAATACTCAGGCATGAGTCTGACAGAGATTGATTCCTCAATCAATTGATTCCTGACTATTTGATCTGAGGATACAGAAAATAAACTGGATCCTGCTCTGCCTGAGCTAGCAGCTTTTCTCTTTCGTAGGAACAGAAAACAAGAAAGATTACACATTACTTATTGTTATAGCATTCTCACTAGAAAAAGTTAGAAGTACTTTTCTCTGCCAGGGTAATTATTTCTTTTGCATAGAAGCTTATAATTTTTGTTTTGTTTGCTTGGTAATTGTTTGTTTTTCTGATGCTTGTTTTAATTATTTAATTTCTAAAAGCTTTTTTAAAAGCCTGGAATTAAAGAGGTTATTGCTTTGGAATGGGGAATGGTGAAGGATGACTCAGAATGCTCACAGAGGTAAATGCAAACACATCTTTGCTTGTCTCAAAGTTCACACAAACAGCCCTGCAACGAAATTGATGAGGACAGAAACATTCAGGGTAATGATGCACCAGCACTACCAACATACCACTCATCCTTTAGAACTCTTTAGAGTCTGTAAGCACTCCATCTTTGCATTATTTTTTCCCCTCACGCATCTTTCAGTACACAAACCAGAATCAGCAGGGAACCTCAGAAATGCTGCTCTGAGCAGCACTACCAGAACACTGTTTCCTGTGGCTGCCTCCCAGTTAGAGTTTTCAGCAGCCAACACTGGGGCTGAAGTTACTCTGCAGCCTTTACATTAGTGGGGTCACTTACTCTGCACAAAACATGACAAATCTACCTGAAGCTATGACATAAATTACCCCAGGACAGGTCCCCTCAGGGGACAACAGTTTTCTCTGGGGCAGAAGTTTCCCTCCCTAACTGCACCCCAAATCAGGCTTTCGTTAAAATATGAATCAGATATAAAGCTCACAAAAGTTCCCAGTGCATTATTCTCTTCTTTTTGTTAACAAAAGGATTATTTTTTTATTCCTGTCTCCTTGAGGGTTCTTTCATTTTCATATTTAAACTTCTATATTTCTTCCCTGAATCTCTGTGGAAGTGCTCTTCTGCAGTCTCCCATGAAGTACTATCAATATTAGTATTCTGCTGGTAATGCAGCTCCTCTGCTCTCCAACCACAGCAGAGTCCCCTAATGTAATCATATTGTCTGCCATCCACAGCAATAAAGATAATCTTTTCTGAACCCCCTCATATATTGGCAATCTGTGGTTTAATGGATTAATCTTTGGAGGAATTTAAGGATGTATCTAAATTGCAAAATAAAACTTTACCAGAAACAGCTTTGAAAGTCAACAAGACCACTACTTTATATTAAAACAGAAAGTTTCTATTTTATACTCCATTTCTTTCCAATATAGATTACTTGTTACTGTAAAAGTCTCTATTTGGCCTGTTCTAAAACCTGTGTATTTTCAAAGACCCTGGCAAAATCAAAAAGTCAAATAAGCAATTCATTTTAATGATGCCTTTTTTTTTTTTTGGTATTACTGAATTCTGCAATTATGTTTACTGTTTCAAGGGGAGTTTATAATTATGCAAATTGCTAAGCAGTCTGCATAATGTACAGCATGTTTAGGTTCACTGACTGGAAGCTGAAATACATTTCTTTAATGCTTCTTGTATGCTATGCAAGTCAGTTTGCATTTCTTACGCTCTAATTCACTGTACCTGTCTCCAGCAGTATCCTTGTGTTTCTGAATTTACATGCAACCTCAGTGCCTTTGCAGACATTTGGCTTTCAAGAATTACTTAAATGATTCATGTGTGCCGACTTAAGATTTTTGCAAAGCAAAGCAACATTTTGATAGCCTCATACTTGCTGAAACCTAGTGAAGAGGTTTTCACCCTTTTCATTGTAAGCTCAATTGTTATCATCATAGTTAAACACTGTTCTAAGCTGTGTATATGACATTTAAGTGTGTGTCGTTCTATTTTCCAAATCAGATTTTCTAATATACACTCCATTGCTTTAAACACTGCATACCTCCTTCCTACCATAAATATCCTGTCGGTAGTCACTAGTAGACTGTAGTATTAGACTATAATATTTCATTTTCACCTGCTTGTGCAAGGCAGTTCTGTGACTGGCTCTGTCCCAACCTTGTGAATCCTCTGTCCTGTAGTGCCGTTCATCAATCAGGTTTCCTTGGCTTTGAGACAAAATTAGTTCGTGGCTCTTGCCCAAGGCCTGGATGAATGCCCCAAACCGCTGATGTGATCAGCCCACTCTCACTGTATCCCAGGGTTATCACACACGAAGGGATTGGGGAGAAAAACTACCAAAGTAGCATCAAGCTAAGCATGAAACCAGTTGGAAAGTTTTACTCTCTTCAGCATCTGCTGCTCACTGTAGTGGCAAGACAGTACTCACCCTGTTTTGGGGTTCACCACCGCTGAGCAGTGAGTGGTGTTTTATATTTTCATGTTAACAACAGCCTCTCAGAATCACAGTCAACACTGGCTTGTGCCCCTTCTGCACATATCTCCCTTGTGCTACAATGGCACAATTTTAGTAGGTGATTAATTAGACCAATTATTAACTTCAGCCCGTCCTCTGAGTGTGGGATGCTATGCAAACTGACTGTCACAAAACCACAGAAGGTCTTGACTCAGCTCTGGTTATGCTTTTATATGGTCTCTGTGGAGCAGTGATGCTCAATTAACTTATATCACTGTCTACAAACTTAATAGAGTTTTATAGCTAGATGTATCTGGGACATTTTTTCACAGTCTCATCTCTGAGATCAGCTAAAAATGGCTTTTGTTCTGCTGGTGCAGGCCTGTAGTAGATTAGACTCAGCAAGCCTGGAACTAGGCATGGGAGAGGCTGTGCAATGCCAGGCTTGATTTTCCCATTCTACCCAGCAGTCAGTATGAAATCCACTCCTATTAACCATTTCTGAAAGAGAAAATGTTTGATTAACATCCACCCTGCAAAATACAAGAAAATTTTGTGGAAGATTTTCTTTCCACCTTGTGTCTGCTTTCCACATTACTTATTTTGTGTCTAAAGCTGAAAAAGTATTTTATAATTTTCTAATATCCACTTATTTTTAAAAAGGAATTTGTTTCAGCACTTTCTAAGCTCCCTTGTATAATTATATGAGAAATATAAAACATTCTTTCTCCAGGGAATAAGCCAGCTCATGCAGTTAAGAAGAAATTTTCCTTAGAGACTGATAATTTCATAATTAGCCACTACAGGATTTCTGGTGGCTTCCAGCTATTACGGGGGAATAGATATTTTACCAGCCTGACTCATTGGCCTGAAATAACATTGCCATCATTGTGTTTTGACTGGACAGGAGTGAGGAGGACAAAAGCTCTGATAAAAATGCCAAAAACCAACCCAGCCCGCCATTATCAGCAATGCCTCCTTTTTCCGTTTTTTGTTTTCTTTCATGTTTTAATTAACATTATTCTCAACTTACCCACTGAGTTTATGCTTAATAAATTAAACAACACTTGTATTGGTCAGAACAAGCACCTTTTACATTTACTACATGGAAGACTTTGAGTTTATCTGTGTAATGAGATGACATTTCTGCTACAGGTTTGCCAAGTATGATAGTGACCATGCATGTGCAAGATCCAATAACGCGGTGACTGGTGTTGTCAAACCCTCAAAAAACTGCTTTAAAACAATCAGATCTTTCTTGTGCGAAGAGGCATAACTTAGCAAAATATGCAAAAGTTCCTTCTTGAAGGAATACACAATTTCATTGAACAAAAAACCAATGGCATGAGGAAAGATGGCTATAGAGCTACAGTGAGAAAAGTATTTGTCCAACATTATAAGAAATACTCCAGATTTCTCAAGAGTCTCAAATCCAGACCCTGAGAAACAGATCATCTTTATTCCTCTTCCTGGAAGGTGGTAATTTTCACCTTAACAGACGAACCATTTCTCATTTTTATGCCAGGTGTTACAGTAACATAGAGCTCATACAGAATTTATAAACATTCTACCTTCACTTCTCACAGTAATTAAACCAGCTAATTGATTCCTATTGTTATTTGTGCATTAAGCATCCTTCCATCATTGCTTTCTGTTCAAGAAAAATGCTCAAATCAGTCATATCCTTTAAAATGGCATTTGGATGATTGTGGCCCAGTCAATGGCTAAGCAAGCAGTACTTGACTGGTCATACCAGTGAGTCTAGGCAGCAGGAAAGCTTGAAAGAAGACTTTGAACAAGAATAAATGACAATATTACTTACAGTGATCTAGCCTGAGGAAAAACAATCAAAGAATAGCTCTGAAAGGCCAAGATGATGAAAGACAGTGGATGGATGGATGGATGGATGGATGGATGGATGGATGGATGGATGGATGGAAAAGAAAACATTATGACCTGAAGCAGATGGAAAAGAACCATAATTGAAATACATTAATTTTAATGCAAGTTATTTCCCTGATGCTTTTTATTTATTATCTTACCTTACAGTTTGATCTTGCTAAAATTAATGCTTTGTATCTGTTTCCCTCCTCTTTCCACATACAAGTGTCATACCCAATCCAAGTCTTTCATCCCTCATCAGCTTGGTCACCTCCTTAAGTGGTTCAGCTGCTCTGAGAGGGGAGCAGGACTTCCTACCTCAGTGAGCCAAGACACAGGCTGGTGTCTTGACCAGAATTTACTCCTGCCTGAGCTCTTTGGTTTCAGCCTTTCCTTCCCTGAAAAGCAAAGTTCCCCTATAACCTCAGTATCTAACACAGCATCGCAAAGATCAAAACTACTGTAAGATAATACCCTCACAGAGTAATTTTCAACACAACTTTAATACATTTTCCCCCTGTGGAAGTGATTCAGACTAACTACTGTCTTGCAGCTCAGGAGCAATGTGAAGTTGAAGTGACCAAGTTAAATATAAATATCTCATATCTACTTTATTAATGTCTATTAATTTCTGACCCATGGCCTCAAATTTTAAAAGAATCCTGAAGAAACAAACACATGAACCAGTCTGGTCAAGCCAAACAGGTGGCCCTGTACTCCAGAAGGGAAGAGATGAAGCATTCTCAGGAAGGCAAGTGCTTAGGAGGCAGCCAGATGGAGACCGTATCAAGGACCTCAGATAGGGATAGTCACATGGAAAACAGATGAAATGAAAGCAGCTTAGCTTGAAATTTATTTAAGCCAGGTACCACAACCCCTGCATTTTCAAGCAGAAAATAAATTCCCCCAAATGATCAATTACTATTGTTGGGAATTTGCAAGCTCTCCCAGTGCCTCAGGGCTGTGGTAACTGTGCTAACACTGTTGAACATTATGGCTGTTATAAAGAATTTGTTTATATAAAGGCTGTAGTGTTATTTCTAACACAAGTCTACAAATAAAAATCAGAAGGGTTTGTGAGTGACCTAACTAGGTGTTCTACTTTCTATTTAACAGAGAAATAAAAGTAATCCAAAAAGGAGGCAAAACTAATACCACCTTCAAAATAAAAATACTCAAACTACTGTAAGGAGATCAGGATTTTCTTAAGCACTTGATAATGTGTATAATGTGCTATATAGAAACATTTGCAATTAAGCTGTTATAGCTGCAAATGTCTTTATTGTAAGTTCAGTGAAAACTGAGAGTAGTTATTACTAAATAAATACCATGACTAACTTCTGCAAGTACAGCTATCAGAAAAATTTGTTTAGAAGTTATTGTTAAAAACCTAATCAGTGAAAATCACTCATAAAGACACATGTAAATTGAACAGATTATCTAATGAAAATAGTGTGCTTGAGACCTTAATTAGAAGGTTGAGATTTTATGTATGTGCAGTCCTTTTTCTCACCTCCAGAAACAGGCAACTGATAAAATTTTACTGTGCTGGAATGTTATTCGGTGTTAATAGGATACAGTGTTGACACATATTTATTTTTTTTCTACAGTGAAAGGGTAAAACAGTTCCTAAAAAAGCTGTAATAATTTTTACATGACTGTATACATTAATGAGCCTCAAAAAATAAAAAATATTTAGCTGACTTCTCTTTAAGAGATAGCCAAGTGCATAGCAACTGCTCATTCCTCAGATGGCACTAACATTTGCTTCCTAGATACTTATTAATTTTAAATGCCTGTACCTATGTTAAAATAGTTTTCGGGTAGTTCTGTTCCATTTCAGAAAAAGGGAAAAAATATTCTCTTCATTTCACTGTCATATTGAAAGGTTGTTTGATAGACAGGAAATATCACAAGCAAAAAGAAAATAAAAAATTCTGGGTTGTATAACAGGTAATCTCAAATTCTCCAAGACAAGCAGTACAAAAGTAACTCCAACATAAATTTTTTTCTGGAAACAGATTTTTCTAACTTTTAATAGATATTTACAAAAGAAAATGGCCACAGAATAGTAATTTTTTTATTAATCAATCTGCTCAGATTTTTCATCACATAAAAGCCTGAGAAACAGATAAAATGAAAGCATGACTACAAAAGCAACAGACATTTTTCATTAAACCTGCAGAACACAATATCTACTTTATCTCTGCATACATTTCTATATTAGCTTTTGTTTGCTTGGCGGTATCCATAATGATTTGCAATTCTAATATTTTTTGGGGAGGAGAATCTGTAACTGTTTCAAGGGCTGAAGGGCTAATTCACATGCTATTTATTGCAACTTTGAGTGCACCAAAATATGAAGGACTAAGCTTGCATCAGGTACAGCGCATACCCAACAGAGCTCCTGAAAGCATCACTTGTAGTTTATTGTAGGGATACCCATCACAGAAATCATCTCGCTGGCTTTAGAGAACTCTTTTAATAATTTTGTATTGATAAGAGCCTGGCAGAACACGTGCAGGTCTGGTCAGCTGTTTCCTTGGTCTCCATGGAAATGAGCTCCTCTGAAATCGAGCTCCCTTTCAGCTGTGGTGGGGTGGGGCAAGGTCTGAGCCATGCAGCTCCATGTGGAGTAGACAGGAGAAAACACAGGAAGCTCTCCCATTTCCACATGTAAACTCCCTTCCTGTCATGTTTCTCTGACCTCTGATAGAAAATTCTCGCTGGCTAATTTCACCATTTTACATGTGCCCTTTTTCCACCGAAAAACTGAACCTGTCTGTCCCAGGGTGTCTTTCTGTCCTGTAAAAAACTATGGCAGTCACGTCTATGTATGGGTGATCAACTGTACCTGAGCTCACAGCACAAGCCCCCGGCTTACAGTGATTTATCAACTTGCCTGACATTGAGAATGGAAGATCTTTACTTCTGGAGGAATAATTTCACTTTCCTAGTGCTAATACCTGCTGTTGGAATGAGAAAAAAATAACCCTTTATAAGGCACAGGCATGTGAAGTAACTTCTAGTCCAGAGGAATGACAGGATATTGCTAGTGTATAGAATGAAGCCAATGATAGAATATTCTTTATCAACAGAAAGAAGTTACTTCCAATTTTAGTTAGATGCAACATTTACCTTTTATATTAAGTAAACATAATTTTC
The DNA here is from genome assembly GCA_013397845.1 of Melanocharis versteri. NCBI lineage: Eukaryota > Metazoa > Chordata > Aves > Passeriformes > Melanocharitidae > Melanocharis > Melanocharis versteri. The sequence goes on from VZTG01004824.1 coordinate 69,381, forward strand.
CTTAGATAGAAGATGTGCAAAACTCATTTGTCTGTATTTCTGCACTATGTACACACTGCGATTAAAAAACACTCATATGTCAACTAAATATTAAATATTGCAGCAATGAAAACCTACAAAATGATACTTGATGAAAAGAAGTTTCATTAGTTTCCATTGACCAGGAAAAAGAGAAAAACACGGCAGGGGAAAAAAAGAACAAAAAAACAACCAATAAACCAAAACCAACGAGAATCACTTTCATCATGCGAATGAGCAAAGCTTTCAGTCCAATTTAGCAAATTTGAGTATCTTTTTTGATCTTGTATCATCTCACTAGACAGGAGTATAAACTAGAAACAAAAACACATGAACAATAAATAATCAAGACAGTAAACATAGAAGATTCATTGGAGAAATTTATAAATGTTTGCAAAACTCTAGAGAAGCAAAGTTTCTCTTAACCGAAGAAATGCACAGCTCTAAAAGCATGTTAACAACCTTACCTGACTTAATTCCTCATTCCCAGTCAAAGTTTTAAATTTTTACACTGAATTTCAAAGATTGAGACTGTATTGAACACAAAGAACAGCCACCTGACTACGGAAAATGGGATCCCAGAAGGTTTTGTGGACATCTGTGGATCTTCTGTTTGGGAAGAGAAAAGGGCAGTAATAAGAAATCTTCTAAAATACAGGCAAAATATGTTTCCCTATAAATCTCCAGGAATAAAATTATGACAATCACCTGTGATCACATCACAGATTTTGGCTGTGGGGTGTTCTGCAGTTCCTCTGGAACTCTCTGGCAGCTGGGGCCTGATCTCCACAATTTCCATGTCTGGAGCCGTGCTGGTGTTCCCAGCTGGGGGCAGGCTGAGCTCCTGTCTGGCTGCCACAGGCTGAGGAGAGAGACCCTAAAGAAAGGGCTCTTCAAACAGTGGTTAAGGCAACTTGGCTTACAAGGAACTTCTTCATATTTGTGGCGGAAGAAAGACAGAACAGAAAAATCAATAGTGGAATATGAGAAAGAATAAATCATGGGGGTGCAATGGAGCAGTAAATAAACATGCAGCCTGACAGTCTGCTTGGAGCTATCAGGGCTGCAATTCTGAAAGAAGCTTTCAGTGTAGCAGTTCATTTTACTGACGTGAATAGACCTAAAATCAATGTATCTCTTAAAGAGGTACTTCTACCATTCATTATCTATGTCTAAGTTATATTACAGGCACCTAAAGCAGGAAGGGGTGCGCACTCAGCCTGCTCACGCTGCCACCCTAGATGCTCAAAGCCATGGACAATGGGTTCTTCTGCAAGGTGTTGGGGCACTACTAAGAAATGGACTTTCCCCTATAAGACATGATATTTCTTTGTATTCAAATGTGTCCGGTACACATTGTTTCTAAAAAAATCCCCAGAGACAGAAAATGCTTTCTTGAATAGTTTTCTTTTCTCCTTATTTCATTAAGGTCATTTTGACAATTTGTGCATGTCACAGAACTGCAGGGACACCTCCTCCAAGGGATTTTTTTCCCCCAGCTGAATCAGACCCTGTGGTAAGAAGCTCATTTGTGTCAACTCTTCAAACAGTTTCCAGCAGAACAGTGAGAGGAAGAGCACAGACAAGTTTATTCTCTGCACTTCCTACCCCAGTTGACTCCAATACTGAACACAATCCTTTAGAAACTGTGCAAGCTGAGGTTCTTAGCGTCATTATAAAACACTTAATGTTATTATGATATTAGAGATGAAGTTATTTCTTTGAGGAAAATAAAGACTAAAAGGAAAGTTTTGGAAAAAAAGAATGTTCCTCACACTTGAGAACTCCACAGTTACTCAAAGGCTCTCTGATACCACTGGGCTAAAAAAGTGTAATATCCCAGTACTTGGACACTAGATGGCAGTGTTAGATTTTATTTAGTCATGTGATTGCAGCAATGCTGGAGTGGGATCTTCTGAGAGAGGAAAACCTTATTTCGAGTTGTAAAGAGAGGACTGTTTGATCTGGCTAAGAATCAAGATCTGAATATTTACAACTAATCCATCTATAATCAAAAATCAGCAGAATACTCTTCCATGAGATACAGAATATAGGTCACGTGGATGTGATCACTAAGTAGACAAATGAATATATTGTGGTAAGATCACAATAAGCAATAAAACAATAAGAATTTGTTACTGCCTCTTAAAAAACATTTTATGTTAAAGTTTCATTACTTTACAGTAAGAAACAAAAGAAATGTAAATTTAACAGTTTTTTTACCAAACTCTTTCCTTGTCTCTATTCCAGGTATTGAGACATCTGAGGACATCAAGTTTCCCCAGACTTCATGAATCTCAGCTTAAATTTCAACTACAGTGTGGAGAAAGGAAAAGCAATATTTGCACCTAACACTTACAAATGCCAAGAAAAAATGTTTTTAGGGCTATTCCTGAGAGAAATGATGTTAGTAGCGAGTTGAAGGAGTGATAATACAGTTTTATGATATGCAGAAAGCCTAGATTTTTATCAAGACTGTCTTTTCAAATCTATTTCACAGAGACTATAGGCGTGAGCCTGTCTCCCTACACAACAGAAAATGTGTGAAATTAGAGGTAATTTATTTTAGCTTGCCAGTCTAACAGCAACAACGACCATGTTTTCTTTGTCTCTCTCTCTCAAATAAGAGCAAGATTCAGGCAAAAATACAGAGATCAGTTCCATTGCCCGGCTTTTTAATCAGCCCTTGCTGCAAAGCACCCTTTTCTTCAAACCTCTTTCCTGTTGAATGTTCAAAAGCTTCTTAGAATTTTGTATATATGTTTCTCTACATTAGAAATCCTTACCAAATTAATAATATTTTATAAATAAAATCAACTGATCTATTTGTGCTGCCTCACAGTCAAGCACTCCTTACTCTGTGCTGCACAGGGAGGGTTAAACACACAACCCCTCATGCTCTCTTTGGGAAACATACACCAATCTTGTTGGCAAACAGACTTCAAAAATGTTCCCACTAATTCAGTAATTGCTTTTGCTTATCATCAGATTTGGGGAGAATCCCACTATTTAAAGAACACCTAAACCAAACTCAATAAAAAGCTCTTTTCCTTCAGCTGCAGTCATTTTTCTCTTCACAGGCTTAGATAAAACCACATATGCAAGACATATTTAACAAACCAGCAAATTCAGTCTTGTGACTAAGCGACAACAATGATTATTTGAGTGATTCTGACATCAGAGATAATTTTCTCAGAGAAAAATAAGCTCAAGGTTAAATGATTTCAGAAAGAGGGCAGGAGTCCTGATTTAAATTTTGCAACAAACTTCCCAGCTTTCTTGTCTCGTGGTTTGCTGCTCTCTAACCTAAGAATAGCAATCAAATCCAATCTGTCTGGTGGGATGCTATGCTGCTTCTTTTTCAAAAGCCATGGGGAAAAAAATTTTGGGATGTTAATCTAATTATCTGGTGGGAACACCTTAGGCAGTGTGGTTAAAAAGAGGAAAACACAACAGGAGATGCAATGCAATTGCACCACTGATTACAGATGTTTTCTACCTGTCTAAGCCAAATTAATCTGTCATCCCTCCTTCCAACAGCTCTGTGATGGTTCAGATTTTGACTCATTTCCCTAAATACAACTATAAAAGAAACACAACAGAGAAGGAAACAAAAAATATGTAATTTTATAATAAAATTGAATTTGTCTGAAATTCAAAAAATGGCAGATAGACACTGCATTCAGGGCACCTTGGCTTTGGAAATTCTACTAAATCACAAAGTTTGTAGACTGCAGTAGTCCCTATATGCTGGTTAAAGGAGATAAAGCTGAGAAATACATTTCTATTAGCAGTTGTGAAGCATAACTCTCCAATCTGATTATCTGTTACTCATTCCTTGTGCAGCAGGGCCTTGAGGTCTCTTTTTACATAACTCCCTAAAGAGATACAATAATTTTCCCACCTCCAGGATTCCCTAAAGTGGAATCTGCGAAATCCATGCATCTCAAGGCCTGAATTAGCTTAGATGATCTCCCTAAAATAAAGACTGTAAAGCATACTTCTGTGAGCTGAAGTTCTGCTGAAAATATTAAATTTTAGCTATTTGTATAGATTAAAAGAAAGGATCAAACACCTTCCAGATCTGAAATATACACATTTTCAGCACCAGTTATTGAAAAGCTTACAAAGACTCAAAGGAAGTTTGAGTCTTTATGTGAAAGTCTTGGATTTATGTTCTTGAGAATGACATATTGTGTACAGAAGATCAATAAGAAAAGAGAAAGGCAATACCCCAAATACCACCTGCTGTTCTTTTGGAGAGATATCTCTGCTCTGGGCAGTCTGCCCAAGAAAGAGCAAAAAATTTAGTCCAAATATAGATTACATTACATAGCAACTATAGAGCTTTCCTGCTTAAACCAGAGTTTGAGGTTTGCCTCCAAGGCTTATTTTGACTCTTTTCACTGCAGTTCAAGGACAGCACCACACCATGCACTGGTGGCTGTACATCAAAGGGCATTTTGGTTTCATTTGTGGGAGTCAAGTACCCCGTTCCTAACACAATCATTCATCTTGAATTTTTCATTAAATGACATGCCAAAAAAGTCCATGTTAATCTTCTCTCCAAAGCAGACATCAATAATATTATATACCATAGATTTGAAAAGCAGCTCAGTGAAAAAAACCCCAAAGTAACAGAGCAAGGACCAAAGATTAAAGTTGTCCTTTCAATTCAAAATCAAGGAATAAATCTTAAGGTGTTTCTTTTTTTGTTGTTGTTGTGGGTTTTTTTACTTTTTTATTTTTAATGAAGGTTTTAAAAAAGCAAACAAAGCACCAAAACTCATCACAAAAGCCAAAACCCAAAACAAACAAATTTGGATATCCCCTTGATAAAGGCCACATTACTCCTATAACTTACGCTTCCCTAAAAGATCTACTACTCACAATGAGACTGTAGTTCCAGTTCTCATGTAGCTTTAATAAATTAAGAATGTAAATGAGGCCATCTTTATAGGGACTTATGGACCTTTTATTGGATTGACTGATGGATCTAGGAAAAAAAAATAGATAAGCTTTCAGGCACTTGTTAACCAAAGTAAAGCTCCTTAGTGGAGAACACAATATGACAATGCTAATGGTCAAAATAGTATAAGATAACATATTTATTAGATTATATTTATTTTTTCATATGTGTTATTGTTTTTACTGTATTTTTACTCAGAGGATTAAATCTGGACACTTGAATACTCAGTTCTGTCTGATGGACTAAAAAAAGCTTCTATGAGACTTTAATAATGAGAAGTTAAAAGTAAGAAGGAACAAAATTCTGTGAAGATGAGTGCAGTCACAGGGCATGGGCACTTTTGACCATGATTGCAGCAGACCTTGGAGAGGGCTTCAGAAGCTCCCCCTGCTCTGCTCTGCAGGGCATCCCAAAGCCGATACCTGAAGTACGTGCATTTAAAGCACCTGGTAGGCCAGAATTCCTAAAGGGCTTATAAGTAGCACAACAATTTGATGAGACCCTTTAAGTTCAAGGTCTAACCAGTCATTCAACAGTCTCTTATGAGAAGAGCTCAAGTTTTTTTTCTCCTGATTACTGAGATAGTTCAGTAAGAGGGCCTGGGGTGATGGGGTGCTTTTCATGGCAAGAGAGCTTGGGAAGATATTGAAAAGCCAAGTATGCAGGATATTTCTATTGATGTAACAATCTATTTATACTGTTTTGTGATATCTATTGCTCTGCAAATACAAATGCCTGTCTTAATAGTAATCCATATTGCACCCTTTTTACAATATGAGGCACAGCATCCAGTTGAAGCACCCACCTAACCCAAACATGAGCTTTGTGGGCACTGAGACTTCAGAGTAAAGTATCCAAATGCACTTAATTAAATGTACAGAAAAGTTATATTGCACCAGTATTCAGACTTTAAGGTATCAGTGCCATATCACAGCAAATGCTCCCTGAAAAATCTGTGCACAGCCAAAGTACATTTCCAAAAAGCTCTGAACCCCCATGAAAGTAACATAGCTAACAACAGCTTGTGAAGAAGCAGTGTGTTAAGCACTAATTATTGCAAACATTAGCTTGTGTGCTCCAAGCAAGAATATTCCAAAGCATTTCTTTAAAAAAAGGTAAATTCTAAAAATACAGAAAACAAAACAGACAATTGGTAAATCTTCTGGCTTCTAAATTAAAATTGGATTTCCTGAAGGCACCACATGTGTTCTTATTGACAGTGCTTTCAATGACAAATATTTTGAAGTGTGTTATTAAACGGCAGCAGTGAAGGTGCTATAAATAAGGCTAAGCTGGATCCTGTTCAGCAGAACCCAAGGTGGGACAAAGGTTAAAGCTACCACGTCTCAGAGACACCACTGCTCTCTTTGCAACACAGTCATGTCCAAGTCATACAGCAGCCTTCAAAAAAAAAAAAAAAAGAAAACAAATCAACCAACCAAACGCCAAATACTTCAATGAGCTTCTGGAGCCTTGTCCTACAATTGCTGCAGTTTCTTTAAATGGCCCAGTGCAAGGGATCAGGTCTGGGATAGGTGGGCAGATACAATGCACAGCTCAGAACTGCATGTTTTTCTTTGCATTTTGAGATAGAAATTAATACATTAAATACAAATTGATTATCCAAACCATTTATTCAGTATTAAGGGACATTAAAAACATGCATCATGCGTAACTGCTAATCAGCAAAAAATTCAAACTTAATAAACTGGTATTTAATTGTATCTTGTTAAATTTAGCAGCTATCTTAGTCATAATTAAAAACATTTCTAAGATGCAATTTAAATAATTGCCAAAACCTCCTGCCAGTCCATTTCCAAATCAAAAATAAAATTATCAGAAGTTTCTATTGATTTTTTTCCTTCTCCAATCTGACGGCAGTAATTTATACACAACCCTGTCTCTGCCCCAGTAACCATGATTAACCCACATCAGCCAGTGCCAGAAAAGCTGTCCAAGGTGACAGCCAAGACAATAAAATATAACTACACTACTAACAGCAATAAAATTCGTTGCCTCGCTGGACTGATTTCTTTGGAGCCTCACCTGGCCAGAAGCACTGTAGCGCTACAATTCTGTGCAGGATCCTGGGTACATGACTCTACAATGCTCCTCTGGGCTGTGTAAAAATGAAATACTGCAAAATGGGGCATGTAACTCCCAGAAGTCAGCTGTAAGGAAAAGGACAAGCACCTTGGATTTACAGATCCTCTCATGCCAGCAATAAAGGATTGCGAAGTTTTGTCAGATTGAGGCAGCAAGATATTTATAATTGCCCTGTTGTCTTTTTATCAGAGGAGATGAGAAAGAGCTTTTGAGATGACGTGCACTCACTGCCCCAAAGCCTGGCTGGTTTTTCTTGCCCCCGAGAATGGTCTGAACACTATTCATACACCTACAGGAAAAGGAGGGATGCACCTACATGTGAAGAGTGTACATACATGTGGTGAAGAGAGAGCTGGTAAATGCTGCCACAGCCCATGGGGAGAGTGCATGTGCCCCTGCTGTGGCAGTAGAGCCTGGACAGACCAGGCACATATCTCCTATACTTCCTTCAATTCTGGTGCTAAGGGGCCTCTATAAGTAATCTACCCTGAAGTTATTTGGACACACAATCTACAACTAGGTGGACAGTATTTGGTAGTACATTTATATTATATCCATGGACAGGAGAAGTGGAAATACAGCACATTGGGGCAATAGAGAGGAAAGGGGACCCCTGCCAGCGATAGCACAACATATATGATTTCCAGAACATTGTGGATGTATATGAGCACAATGCCAGAGAACATAGGCATAATATTAAATTTGTTGAAAAACACATATACCTGGAAAATAAACTCATATTGTTCTTTTACTTTGGTTCTGATACTCCAGATTTTTACTTTTTTCCATGTAGCTTCCTTCCTACAGATGAATAAATGGAATATGAGACAGTTTTTACCACAGAATTGCCCCAATTGCTCTTACTGTTTTGAAAAATCAGTAGTTAGAATTGCCTCACAAATCAATTCTCTAATCCTTCGAAATATTTTCAGGAAAAGGTCTGGGAATAATCTGCGGGACAAGTAATCAGGTGTGTAAATATGGCAAAAATCTGGTGCTACTTCAGTGAATCAATTAATTCAATGGGAAACAACAGATGTAAAGACATGCTGTTTGTTTTTTGCACCTTTCTACTCTAAGAGTTACAGCCCTTGAGTTTTATTCTCTTACAGTTTAAATTTTTTGTTTTTGTTTAGAGCACTTTTCCTGTTTGCTCTATTGTGGCATACATCTGTCTGTATTAAAGCTCCTTTAATACACTAGGGCTTATACTTAAGTCTGAAATCCTTTCAAGTCTCCTTTATTATTTGTTCTACATCCTCTGCGGCTCCAAATTTAGTTTAATAAGCAACTAACTAGTTCACTCTCCCTGTCAATCATGTATATACATTAGATACAGACTATGTTCAAGGACTACCCTTTGGGAACTCTGCTTAATACTTTTCTCCAATTTAGAAGAGCCTTTCTGACAAGCAGTTGCTTGTTCCAACTTTTTTTTTAACTGTCTTTATCCTCTGTATTCACTCATATGTCCTCCCTTGACTAGCTGCAGCTTTCAGTTTAAGCAGGAGTCTGTGAAGTGGAACTTTTGCAAAGACTTTTACCCAAATCCATAAATGAAGCTGTATACAGTGCACTGTGAAGGCCATTGCCATGTCTTCAAAAGAAGCAGAGAGAAAACTTGGCTTAGCAGGAGCCACACTGTTCCTGCAGTGCTGCTTCTGTGGTCATGCTGGCTAGTTCCTCTGAGGTTAATGGAAGACAGGAATGTTTCATCTTTTGTTTCTTTCGAACATGTTGAGAGAGATTCTACTCTGGGCAACATCAAATTATCCATGGACTAATTCCATGGGTTTCAAAGACAGTGTGGCCCACACCTTTTCCCTAGCATGGATGTCAAAGTTCAAAACCTGATGTTGTGGATTCTAGCATTTAGCACAGTAAATATGCTTCCTAACTGGTTCAGGGGGCAAGACTTTTCTTTAAAAAACCCACAAACCAAACAACCAAACAAGAAAGGGACTCTAAGATTAATGCAAGCCCTATGCATGGAACAAGGGCCTGACACGCTTAGGATTTGTTGTGCAGAGAATGGTTCAAGTTGAGAATTTTGCCCTAAGGACAGCCACTACCCTTAATCTGTGCCTCCAGCTTCCAGCAGCATCACTGCAATAAGAAGCAGTTGGACTTTTAAGAAGCCTGTTTCCAGCCAGCCTTCATGACTATTTAAAGTCTCTGTCAGGACTCTAATGATTTGTAACCAGAACATCTGCCATCTCTTGTTCAGCTGTACATGTTTTGTACGGCCTCAGAGAGCATCCTGGTTCTCTGCGAATGCTGAGCCTAAGTGCACATGTAAAGATGGTGAAAATTGTTCCCAAAACTACCAAACACTTAACTCACTTCTCTCTGTGGGCATCTTAGTGGCATTACAAGAAACCAACCGTATATTTGCTACTATTTTACATAGAATTCAATTGGCATGGAAACAATAATCTAATGTAGCCAAGACACCAATATTTGTGAAAGTTTCTTCAGCATTATTTCCCTGCATTGGGAGACAATGTAAGCTCCTTCTCCTTGTGTGAAACCATAGGAGGATCCTTGGAAAAACAGTATAAATACATCTTAGAGTGAAGTGGCAGAAGGAAAGAATGGAGACAAAAGTGATCTGGAAGTATAAGAGCAATTCCTCTGTGCCCCTTGTTTTGTATTCTGTGATGCAGTAACAGTAATGTAGCTTCAGGCTGAAGAAGAATGGAACTGGATACAAGGAGACTATATCAGGCCATATAATCTGACCAAGGAAAACTTTATCTGAGGGAAACTAAAAACCAGGCACCTTACAAGATAAGGTGCCCTTAATTTAAGTGTTGCATAAAAATCCCTTTCCTTTTTCTCCAGGAAACTTGCATACAGAATCCTCTTAAATCCAAGGAATTACTCCTCTTCACTTTGCATTCAACAGTTGGCAGGAAAGAAGAGATAAATCAGTAAGAGTTCTCTGTGCCATTAAGAGGTTTGCTGCAACTTTTACATTAAACCAAAAAGTGAGTCAAATCAAGACTGCCAGTAGAAGGTACACCTTAGCTGTTATAAATGGACACATGGGGAGCAAGTCTAATAAAATGAGAAGACAGCACCTCATTGGAAAAGGTGAATGAGGTCCTCTACCTGCGTTCTCCTCTAAATCCCACCTCCAATAAGTGTCTTTGCCGAAGATGAAGGAACAACATTCAGATGTCCACTTAGTGGCTAAAATGAAGGATTAAGCACAGATGTCCAGCCTAGGACTGAAACATCCCCTTTGTTATAATATGTTTAAAAGTAAAAGTTGAAACTTTACAGCTTCTGTTACGGTAAACACCAAATAGTGAATATGCATTACTATGATAATCAAGGCCGTGGGAAGGGTGGGCTGTCAGGCACCCACTGAACTTTCCAGAATGACTGACTCAGGTTAAGAGTTCTTGCCATGCCAGGGGCTCCTGCTGGGGGTTATGAACTGAATGGAAAATGATGACTTTCCAGATGTCATGCAAAGACATTAGAAAAATCTCTGCAGAAAGTTTGAGGCTGAAGGAAAATGCCACAAACTCTTCTGAAGCTATTCAGAGCCCCCTGTTCCAAACGCTCCAATGAAATCTCAGTGTAAGTTTCATTTTATGACTTTCTATATAGCTCTTAATTCCAATTTTTACTTTACCCTTACTTTACTTCAGTGGCACATGAGAATACAGATCATTGCTAAAAATCCTGCTTAAAGGCCCTAACTAATAGAAAATCCCTACTATGCTATGCATCATAAAGCAGATCGTTTTTGCAAAGAAATCAGACTAGAAAAAGGTAGTTGTTAACTTTATTTTAGAAACAGAGCTAGGAATTTGCCTGAATCCCACAACTTTTGGAGTACTGACAGAGATCAAATCTACTGTTCTTCTGCACGCTCCCTCACAAATCCAATTTTTTTTCTAGATTCAGCACCCTCTTTCATATCAACAGAAAATGAGCTCATTCAGTCCTTCTTTTGTATGATATGAGATATGGAACCTGAAGAATTTTTGATCTAAAACCCCAAATGAAATACAAAATACAGTTCCTTCATCAAGCTGGTAATTTAAGGCAAAAGGATACTTTCTGTCCTGGTTTAATGGCTATAAGCAATCAGATATTCAGTATCTGCATCATTATCTATACCAATAACTACAATTTTATTTTTTCTGAAAGACTGTGTATTGAATGGAAAGAATATATATTGCCCTTATGCAATGCTTTGAACAGATCATATTTATGTTAGTAGCAATAATTAATTTCATTCTATAACTGCAAATGGAACCATTAATATTCAGTAAAGGACACACTGCCTATAAATGTGTATTGATTGAGTTGCTCCCTTGCTATTTTTTGATCCAATCACTTCTTTACATGCTGTTTATAACCAGGTGTCACGTGGTGCATCCCTTGCCTTTCATCAGTGCCCTTAAAGCCGATTTTCTATGACCATTCTCTTTTCCTCCTCAGTTCTAAGATCAATCAACACAGGATCATTAGTGATGCAGCATTTAGCTGCATCACAGAAACTTTTTGGGACCACAAACATAAGCAGGAGCAATTACTGAAATTTTGTAAGACAGTAGAAGAAAAACTCGTATTTTACAATATTTTTCCCTATTAATATGGAGAATTATAAGTTCAGAACACTCATGTATTTCATAGTAAGCTTCTTCGCTTGTGTTCGGGAGTAGTTGAAAGTTCTAGATATAATCCACTATATCCATCACAGTCTCTTTTCTCGCATTTCTGAAAGTTTCTTTGAGCTACATGTTTGCTTTATAAATATGCCATTCACAAACACATCCCTGTGTTAAATATACCCCTGAACCTGTGACTGTAACATAGGAAATCAATAGAAATAGAACATAATTTGTTTATTTAAAAAAATAGAGATTTCCTTTTGACATATCTGATCTCAAGTCAATAGTCTCCATAAGACAAATGAAACATAAAATGTCACCGGTATCACAGGAGAGAATTGCCACACCTATGCTTTTGCCCCAAGCATCACCAAAGAAACCCCCTCCCGCAATTGAAATGTGAATGTCATTGACAAACAACATAAAAAAACCATATCATCCATGCATCATAAAAATACACAAATACGATAAAAGCCTCTTTTGCTGGAGGGTCCTATTCTCAGTAATTGGCAAAATAACCAACTATGGGTTTAATATCTCTTTTTGGAAAACAGCCAATACATGTAGTTTGAGAGAGATCTTGCACACAGATTCATGTAGGGGAAAAAAAGGTCAGTTTTCACATGGAGTAAAAGCCTGTCCNGTTATAATCTATTTATTCCCTAAATATGCAGACACATTTGATTGAATTTTTCGTAATGCTCAGTTATTACATGATATTTGCTTGGTAGTAGAAGACCAAACACTTTCTTCATTCTGTAAGGGAAGGTATGAACAATTCAAGAAGAAAGCAAGATGTAACATCAGCAGACCTAGTCTGCTGAATTTATCTATATCAGACAATAGAAACCATTGTCGTAAAAACCCTGGTGACACATCATTCAATAGCATCAGTAGGCCTTAAACTTTAGGGATAGGCCTAAAATACAAATTAATATCTCTGATCAAAGTGTAATGACATGAAGCAGCACCAAAGCATTCATCATCCTCCAATCTGGCGCTGACCTTTTTAACACAGTACAGCTACGGTTACAGATTTTAGGAAGGCAGCCAGCACCACCTGTGTCATCACTCCAGGCTCCCCAAACACAGGCACAGCAGGGCATGGCTGCAGGGCACACTGCCCTGGGAAGCACAGGGGGCTAGGGATACGCCCACCCAAACTCCAGCCTTCGCTGGGGTCAAACTGCAAAGAATATGTTGGATTATATGTAAAGTTTTTTCCATCCTGTGCATGTGAGTGAGTCTGGAGCTGTTACCCTGATTCTTTTATGTTTTGTACCTAATTTTATAAATAAACTAAGCCCCACACACATTAGATATCCTTCAGATTCTTGAAACATGGGATGTTTGCAAAACTCACTCTACACTGGGTGCAAGACTTGTTTAGAAATAATGAATGGCAACAGATTTAGTAAGAAGACAGGATCTGAGGAGTCAGGCTGGATTTACCTGCTTTCCTAGCCCATCAAAAATCCCTAAGAGAAACTGCTAATCATGTCTAGGTATGCCATGCCAGATTGCTGTCTATTTTAAGTACAGAGAAGGAAATGGAATAGAAACACAGAAAATATCACCAAAAGGAAAATTAACTTAATTTTAAATAGCTGCTTTAGATCTAGAGTAGAGAAATGCTCATGAAAGCACTGCTAATGAACATTTATACCAGAGGACAGTAGCAGCCATTGGAGCAAATGGTACCCAATAATCTTGACATGGTAAAGCTACAGTAAACAACAGCTGAGGGATGAAAAAGTCCCCAGTGGTGACCACAGAGACCTGGAATGAATCAGTCATATCCTTAACCCCAGAAAAGACATTAGTGAAAGATGAACATGTATTGAAATGGAAGGAAAATATTTATACTTCTTCCAGCTGCTTCCCTGGCAGGTAGCAATCACCGGTCCATTTAGGCCACATCATTACTCCTAAATTCAGTGACATCTGGTAGAAGAGGAAACTTGAAGAAAACTAGGGAGAGTAGTCTACAAACGAAGCAGTATATTTGCATCTTGTTCATTACCAGCAATGGGCACACTGGCTGCCAGATGCCAGCAGTAACACACAGATGCTGAAAGTGAAAACTTGTCTCCATTTACTCCCTGGATGTCCTGGTTTAGGGCAA